>OX419617.1:11411624-12011694 GCA_948473465.1 Lithophane ornitopus | reverse complement strand
GTTTATGTTTCCAGAGCTCTGTGCTCCTATCCTTTATTAAACAACATTACGTCACGTGGTCATAAAACAAATATTATAATATTTTCTATTTTATCTATTACCAGAGTAATTATTTTAGGTACGGCTCGGAATACTCTTTTTCATCTGAGATCTATAAAATCCAGTGTCACATTGTTTTATTAATTTTTGATTAATTCAGGCCCTTCACGTCTTTACCGCTGTTTTATTAGCCATTTTCGAAAAAAAAAAAACCATTCGTTCGCACCATACTTTATCTCAAATCATCACCTCGCCTAGTAACTTGGGCTAGCTATCCCTGTTCTTTGTAGACATAGGTGCCTTTACGGCCTGAGTTTCCCCCTAACAATCCGTGGCAAACAATGATGAAATAAGGAAATATAGGATACGTTTTGTTGCAGCAGCCCGGTATTATGATTTAAATAATTATGTAGGTAATCATGTTGTATATACTTGCGGAAAACAGCATCACACTCCAATATGATGCCTGGTTTGGACTTCAAAAGAATACTTACGTTGTATTTTTCATAAAATATTATGCTGAGCTGCTAAAGTTACGTTAACACAAACACTTTCTAAAATTATGAAAACAATAGTTATTCTACAGTATAAAAGATGAATAACTCAGCCCTTGTGATGTATTAATAGTTAACCAGCGCTCTACGGGTAATCAAACAGTTCAGCGCGCTTCACTTCGGCATTCCCTGGACAGTTAATCAGTCAACCCAGCTCCTTTCTCATGGTGTAGTTTCTTTTAACAGTGACACGGTGCGTAATTCTCTTTTTTGTCCATTCATAAACTTATAATCTTCTGGCCAGTTGTGGGAGCAACACTGTCACGACAGTTTTGAAGTAATAATCAGTTGATGTCATACAATACAATTACAATAGCCAGCCATCGCTTTTGACGATAGCCAGAAGAGAAGCACGTTGATTTCTACGTAGTATTTATTCAAAATATGTTATATTGCGTAAACAGGGAGCTCGGCGACGTTGGGCGGGTACGGGCGCGGCTCGGTGATGGGCGCGACCGGCGTCTGCACCGGCGCAGACCTGCTGCGGCTCGGCGGCCCGCCCCGGGGCTGGTACCCGCGCCAGAGACACAGGTATGCACCACCAACTCAGGAACCATGCGACAACTTGACTCGCCATACAATTGGAGCATCAAGTTGTAGCATGAAGGAATACTTTTGACGAGTGAATACTTGTCGATTGTCTTCTAACCTTATTTATTTTTACAAATCTATTGAAATCCTCCTGACGAAGTGCTGGTACCTACATAAGTTAAGTACAAAAGAATATTACAACATTCTTTAATCTAAACTAAAGAAAAGGAGGCCTACAGCAGCGACAGAAAAATAAATAACAATAAAAAAAAAAAAACAATCAAACTAGGTATCCATGGGAGTGATTTTTTTAAAGTTAAATATTATCAAAACACGTTTAATGAACAGACAACTAGGTAGTACAACCAACAACAAGCAGTTGCTGTTTAATTTATAAGAAAAACGGCCACTAAATAGGAAAGAAATAATCCAAATTATTAGTCATTCGTTCCAGATCGTTCCATATTGGTACTGTGCAAGTGTGCTCCACTATTAGACAATAAGCATGACAGATTTGAGAATGTAGAATTGTAGACCAATATGGTCTATTAGGTTTTATATTTGTTTTCTCCACTTGTCACATAAGTACCCATGGCCATACCATTTTAGCCTTTTCAATCCGTTGGTATTTAAAATTTATTTTTGTTAAATTGACGGAAAACTGAACCACCGCAATCGCTGTTTACCATGTAGTCCTGGGACCGTATTATGGCGTATTAATGCAACCGTTTTTCTAGTGTAAATGAAAGACAGAACTCTATACAACGACGATAGCACTATACATTTTTTGCAGTGGAATACTTATGGCATTAATACTTCATAATACGGCCCCTGACAGTTTACCTAAATAACTATAATGTAAACCAGGACAAAATAATCATATTATTGTAACTATCCTCAAACTAAGGAAAATCAAACCTATAAAACCTCATCACAGAACAACCCGTAGACCTTATAAATAATTGCCCTTCGTAATATAGATGTTGTTTAAGTATTAGGAATGGAATTCATTATTGAGGTTATCCATAACAGAGTTAAATTTTATTCGTTTTAATCCTCTAAAGGGGTCATTGTACTCATTATTATGAACAACATTCACTATGGGACCAAACCAGAAATCGCGAAAAAAAAACGTTATATCAATAATTTTTAACTACTACATAACATAGTTGTCAAAAAGTTACTCCTTTAAGTATTTATATACGTCGCTTAAAGAAAAGAGACGTTTAAACGTAAATAAAATATGATTATACAGTCGCTAATCAGTACTTGACTAGCAACAATTATAAATAAACGCCTAGATATTCCAAAGCGGAACTCCTTTAATTAATAGGTACATATATTATTATAATTACATAGTAACAGTGAACAAAAAAATACAATCTTAATAAATTAATTCAAGAAATTATTATATTTTTACTAGATATGGTATCCATGTGGTTTAGGTAGGTCGTTACGCAAAGATAAGTCATGGTGAGCTTCAAGAAAAAAATTGATGAGAGTCCTCTTCAAAAAGGGTAGACAACTCACCTTTGCATGTGGTTTGGCATTGCAGGCGGTCTATTCTGTAAAAATCTCACCGTGAAAACTAACTTCTGGTAAGTTTTCACAGATTTACAACATAATATGAATCAGAGATTTTTACAGAATAGATCAGCAGATGTCAATAGGCAGTGGGGACAGGTGGGAGGCCTGGGTAATCACCACTCATTAAAAAAAAAATTGCAGGAATTAGTTTTAATTTTAAGGTGCCTTGGTTGTACTTGCGTTATTTAGACCCGATCATATTCTAAACGCTGAGCTTTTTCGAAAATAAAAAACTAATTTGTCGCCATTCCTAATTCGCATTGACCTGCTCTCTAACCAGTCCGTTTGCTGGCAGGCCCGCTTCAACGGAGCATCTGGACCGACTAACAGCCTCGTCAAAGATGGCCGTGGAGCACCCCGTGGCCTGGGAGGGCAGCGCGGCCCGCAAGCCGCTCACCCTGCCGCCCAACCTGACGCCTAAGTTCTTCCAGAAGTCGCCCAGAGAGGCGCTTCGCAGGGTAACCAGCTTACTAATACGAAAAGGTGAGCTAACTTACTTATTTTGTTTCATTTATAACCCAAGAGATTTGACAGGTATTGAACAATTTTAACAACGTCAAGATCATAATTATGTGGGTTGACAATGTAAGCTCATCGGTTGTGCATTGTGAAGGTGTGTAGACGAGACGAGGACGGAACTCCGAACCTTGGAGCTACGCAGGCAGTAGGACGCAACACAAAATGTACCTATATTCATCAAAACTAACAGAGTTAACATCAAATGATGGTGTTTTGTAGAACGCTGAGGAATACTGAGATGCAAGTTACAAAATAATACTGCTATGAACATCGAAGTCGCTCACAACAAGTATCTCCACACTAAGTAGTTTCGGACACAAATCATATCGATCTGAAACCGTCCTCCCTGTAAATATTTCAACAGAAGCAACTACAATTTATACTAACTTGGTATTACGAATCTAGGTATATCAATTTCATGCAAATAATGTCCGGTTTCGTGCTAGATATGTACTTATGTATTTAACCGGATACGCCCTCTGACTAACTATCATCCTATAAATATCATTTGGGTTTCCTGTGAGTATGTATATTATCCTAACTAATATTATAAATGCGAAAGTGAGTTTGTTATTTTATACAAAATGATTCATAATGGATTTATCAAAAGATTATAGATATCATTAGGTAATTTCCAGTAAATGCTTTTTATATTTTTTCTCTGAACTCTATTTTATTTATTTAAGGTTCTTAATGGGTATCTTATCATTTATTCATAGAATAGACACGAATGACACGATGTTTAATAACACATCCTACTCAGAATTTGAAAGCGAAATAATGAGTAGGTACAAGACATACTCACTCATTATGTACGTGCAATTATGAATAAGCAGGTAAGTATAGATTGCCTTCTCGAAAATATTCTTTGCTGAAAAACAGTCATGTTCGTAGAAAAAAATCTTATGTTTCGACTGTAGTATGCGGATATCAAGCAAAAGACATTACCTACGATTTTTGGTAAACTATTTCACATCTGAAATTGATTCCTCCTGAATCGAATAATTCAGCAGTTTACGAGTCTATAATTTAGTTCTTTAGGTGAAAAATAAATTCCAATCATCAAAGGTTCAACAATAAAACATTTCATGGCCACACCCGCCGTAAAGAATTCCATTAATGACATCATTTATAACGACCTAAATAAGGTGCCATTAACCTTATAATATCTAACCAACAACGAAACGATAAAAAAAGAAAATTACATAACCGTTACATATAAACTAGTTGGGTTATTGCCAAATATTTTTCGTGTATTAAAACTGAAACGTAATGATCTTGAGTGTCCTCTAATCGAATATGTGCGTTTTGTTTATTTTATAATCGCTAAAGTTCTTTAGAAAGTTAAATTTTTCTTTTATGAATATTCTGGTTTATTAAGGTTATTTAATTCGATAATATAATCGGCATTGATCTTGTTAAACCGTTACTTATTTCAGCTCAGTGTTCTAATAATAATTAAATCATACTCCAGTTATTTACCATTTCATTGTAATAAATAATCCTTGCCTGAAACATATTATGTGTGCATTGTGCAGAATAAGCTTAATTAGGTACCTACTTCAGCCAAATTAGAGTTAGCTTCTCTAATAGGTATGATAAATTAAAGCACTAATTAAGATTGAAAATACCTACATTTACTTGCATATCATGTTTTTGTTACAAAGACCAGTTTTATTTGACCGTTATATTTCATATGGGTTCACGTTTGTTACTAATAGATGGCGTTAGTGGTCGCAGTTGGTCGTTAGCGATATTTGTGTGTGTGACTAATTCCCGCGCGGCACAAACAACCGCGGACGTGTCTAAATAGCTGTTTACTTTATGAGACACCAAAAGAAATATGTGTGTTATCGATTTAAACAAGATACACTTATTTTCTGTGTGTAATGTAATAACGTTCCATCTTGACGAGTACCGCACATTAAATCATCATTTAAACTATTGACCCAATCACTAGGACTTTGTTCATTTAATATTATATGATAACTAATCTGTACTGTAATACCTATGTATAATTGTATAAAGTACGGTAAGTAAGGACTCCGTACCATTTGATTCTGCGCAGGCGGAAACATCTGCGTATTAAAACACGTGTAGGTTATAGTATTAGGTATAATGTAGGTACTCGCACATTGTACATGTAGCAGTTAAATGAAAAGAGTTCTAAAGTACCTAACTAATATGACTGATTAATAAGGTTACGTAGGTTAGGTACCTACGCCCCTAATTAATCATTCCAGCATTTTAACATCGGTTATAAGTAAAACAGACACTTAACTCTTAGGTCTCAAATATAATGGTGAATTTAAAAATCTTATCTAAAGTAAATACAAATCTTTCTTTGTTTTTAATGAGTTATTCAACGTGCAACTAGTGTAATATCGACTGAAAAGTATCAATACCTACATGAAAAATTACTAATAATATGTAGATGACGATAAATAAAGATAGCAGAACTATGTTAACCGACAAGAGTTCCGGGTGTGCAATCTTTATTTTATAAACTCAGGTAGACTGTGTCAGTTATAGAAACAATAACCGCCGGGTGCCTACCTACCTGTGTAGATTCATAATGTTGTAACAAAGCAACTCAGAACCTAGAGTCTAGACAATTAAAATTTTAATTGACACAACGTGCTGCATGCATGACTCAAGACATGAATATATTCATAATACATAAATATAACAATTTGAATGAAACTGGTCTGTGGGCTTAGAATCCTGTTATTATTACACTCTAAATAAACCGGCACATTCGAGCCGTGTAACAATAAGGCGTTAACAATCGCTTACGGGGACCTAAAAAGTTTGGCTGCACAATAGTGAATAGCATACAATGGGGATTCTGTTACCTGCGACATCAATATGTGCATAATAGTATGGCGAGGGGCAAGGTATGGCGTGGTGTGGTATGGCGGCGCTGTCGTCCGTCAGTGAATCACGGCGCGCTCACCCTGCATGAGTGTCGCCGTCGCTGAGTCACCACCTCCGCCACCGCCACACCGCGCCACCGCCACACCGCGCCACCGCCACACCGCGCCACCGACAGTGCCAGGAAAGATGCCAATACACCCATATTCCGTGATTAATAGAGACGTGAAAGTAGATAATGGCTGACTCCATTATTATTTATTACTCACTCATAAATTATTACTTCTCAGAAAACCACGTTTGTGTCTGATTATTCACACATCCGTCACAAGAAGTCCTGATAGCTCATCCATCCAACGACACATTTGCTTTGTAACGTTATGCGCTAAAGCAAATAATGAGTGTTAGAGAGTATACTTTTCTACAAAGAACTTGGTCTGTTAAACCGGTCGCTGCCAAAGAAGGTAACCGGTCAGGATTTGAGGCCAAGATCGTAGCTGTAACAGCGGGTCGGAGCGCGGCGCGGGCGCGACTCCGACTGCTGCCCTACATACGACCTCGCCGCTATCTTCTTTAAAGCATATTATACTTGGACTCTAGAATAACAATGACATCAAATTGATCGACTCATTGATTTGGCTCGTAAAGTGAGTCAATGATTCGGCTCTAAACGTAACGTTTAACTTGAGGATAGCATGCCGTGTGCCCAATTTTAGTTGACTGGACTAATGGCTACGCATACCTACTGCAGTTGTCATGGATGATAGCTTTGTTTTAAATAAATCCGTACATTCCGTACCTATCACCAATTTTATCACATCATGAAATTATCCCTTTGACATCCACTTTAAAAGTGTAAACTCTTATAGATACAGTGTGTGTCGTATAATAGAAAATGCTGGAAAATATTTTCTCTAAAATAGTTTGGAAGGTGGCCAGCTTTCATTCATTGTGTACACTGGCATGTTACTTAAAACTTGGCTCCATTTTCAAGGGAAAGCCCTATTTAACATCAAACTGTTGTTGAAGGGTTCTATACCGCAATCTATAAGTAGGTAAGTCTAGTGTCAATTACTATTGGCTATTCCAATTAATGTTATTCAAAGAACAGGAAAAATTTACAGAATATTTTAAACTTTGAATCAGGAGTTGCATTTTGGAATAAGTAAATCGCCTTCAACTTAGCTGACATATAGTGTAGCGCGAAGTATCCAATATTGATAACGCAATCTCATACGGTGGTATCAGTGATAGCGCGGTGTAATCAACAAACTTCACATCTTAATCAACTTTATCTGGCCTGGCTCAACCAAACCCATATTTTGCGGGTATTTACTATCAGAGGAAATATCTGATAGCTGTTCAACACATTAGTGTCTACCAGATAATCAAGCAAGAGTTTTTTCACTGTAGAACGTAAGCATTGTACTAGTTGTACCTACTTAGTTAATTAAACAGGTTTAGGAACCTACGTATACCTGCAACTGGATTGTTTACGAATTCTTAAAACGAAGGTTTATAGAACAGAAATTAAATACTAAATACCAGTCGAGTTACTTAGTCATGTGTACGTAAATTTACATAAAGTTTTATTTAATTGAGTAGGTCTAGGTATGTAAGAATATCGATAAAGGAATTGAATAGGTACCTACATTTTATTAAAATCCTTCTTTTTGAATCTCTCTTTAAAACTCACAAAAACTTTACGCAATAAAACTTAGTTTTACACCAATGAATATATTCTGCTAGTAAGATCGTTTCGGGAGCTCCGCACTCCTGGCATGCATTGTCCTGCGCACGCGACGTGCATGGTAATGACGCCACATCCGTCTCCCAACGAATAATATATCCGGTGTGTAGTAAGGCCTTTTTAATATTCATATAAGTAGTAGTTATATAGAAAATCTTCTTATTGGCTCCTGGACAGCCCTCTGTTACCACCGCTGACGCCACGGTAGGCCACGTATCCCTGAAGAATGCCATTCCGATTAACTCTGTGGTTCCTCTACTTATCCTCCATTATGTCAAATTGTTATGTTACAATTTTCGGAAAAACAGGAGTATAATATTCACAAACAACTCTGACCTTTTCGCTGGGTTTATCGTATTTTATTAATATATTTATTAGTAGTAATACTAGAGAATTTCGTTTTTCTATGTATGAGGTATCTTCTCAATTAAGTATTACGAGTAGCTTTACTTTAAAAGGCTCTTGATCGAAGAGCTATGTCGAGCTTTCAGTTAAGCAAAAAAAAACATTGTTAAAGTATGTAGTTAGGAACCTACGATACTTAAACGGCGTTTAGAACAAAAGGGGAAACGTTCAGAGTAATGTCAACTAATCTGATTAGATCACTCGACTTGGCGTTACACGAACCACTTAGTTTAACACGCTTATACGTACATATAGCGGATTAGGAGCATAGAAACTGACTAAACCAACTAAGTAGGTACCTACCTACTATTTTTACTCGGTGTGTCTATAACTTGGACTTGGACTGACCCAATCTCTAATGATTCAGCCTTAAAAGTATTTATTTCAAGGAAACCGCATTCATAAAAATAGATTTTCTAAAAAACAGTAAACATCTCGACTCAGCTTTTCCGTTATATTTTTAGTTGTAGTTTCATGGAACGTTTTCCCAGTATTCGGATTGGAATGTTACAGTCGTGAAAACATCATAGAATACTTCAGATAGGTACTCGAGACTTTTGGGACTCGTCATGTCCCAAGGGTGACTCTTTATGTTCGTAGATGAAATAACTGATGAATAAGCTTACGAGTTTACTATATAAAACAGCGATTTGCCAGACTGCTGTTTGAGGAATGATTGTATACTTACAGCATGTTTCAAGCGAGGTCATGATGAGTAAGCTTCACTGACGTCCGAACTGAGTGTACTTTATGTAGGTATTGGGTATCGGAAAATATCTGTTGAATCTCAATTACGTAACGCCTGCCTTCGCGAACGACCTTCACCTTGGATGCCCACGTGCTTGCCAGTCCGAATGTACCCAGCTTCGACTTACCATTGAGTGAGTATCTACGAACTCTCATATTTTATGTGGGCTGGGCATACTTAATTAAAGCAAAAGTTAAGCGTCCGGCGAGTTAGTAGTTGGCAAATAAATCTTTATTAAAACCACCAATAAACATCAGCGTAGCACGCAACACTCTAGTTAGTTTAGAAGTGCAGACGTTTGGCTCCTGTTTGTAATCCATATTTATTCATGACTGTCTCGCCTGAAGACACTTCACGACTTATTAATTCTTACACATAATGCGTTTTGACTCGTTAGGGGACTTAATTAAACTGAATTTAGATACTGGTTTTAAATCCAGATGACCCAGGTATTCTCGACTTAATATCCTCGAGAAATTCTAAATCAGTCTATGTCGCTATGTACAGAACATGACTATTGATAAAATGATGGTAGGTATGTGTTCTCAGTCCGTGAGCTCTCTGAACAGTCCCTTATCGTTATTCACTGGGTACATGTTGATGCACGACCTTTGCCGGCGTGTAACCTAAAAGCTTCATAAACCTTTTTATGGGTATGACTCCGTCGACAGCCGCCAGTGCCATATGGCGCTGTACAGTCGAGTACACATTCACTTAAACGATCATGTTCATGGATCACTACTTCACATGTTGACCTGGATGCCAAAGATTAATAATACAGTGTTTACGAGCTACCATATTTATCTATAAGTTTAAAAAAGAAATTTAAGCAACGGCAAAACATTTTGAAATCTCTTGCCTGCCTGCCACGCCGAAATAAAGATAAGTTAAAGCGCTTATCAACGATATCACTTTCTTTCAACTAAGTGACTCATTTCCGTCACAATTTTAATAGCAATCGATTTGCACGTTTTCGCTGAAGCAAATAGGTACTGAATGTTTTGTAGGTCGCTGTAGAAAGAGTTGACAATTTCTCGTAATCTAGGTAAAACCTTTGTGCGTGACATTACAAAGCTTAACCTTAGTGGTATCCTTTCGTATCACATGCTCGACCGCGAGTACCGCGACCTCGTGGTAATACAATATGGCGAGGCGCCACGCTTGACTTACGCCGTGATTACTCTTTTGTGACATGTTACAATCATCTCTTATAAATAATCCTTATAATGAGTAAGTACGTGCCATCACGCTAATCGAAACAGTTCTTTGAAAAATAAAAGGCATGAGTCACCATCAACATTTGATAAGGCACTAACTTCGTACAGTTCAATTATTGGTTGTATGTATTCATAACATAAGTAATAATGTTCAAGCTATAAATGATACCAAATAAAATCAATAGAGTCGGTATAAATCTGTTATTTTCCATGGCGAGAATCGAACGAGCTGTAAATTTATTTTTAAACTCGTCTCCAGTCCAGACGTGGCGGTCGTCGGTCGGTGGTCGCGGGCCGCGGTGCGCCTGCCGCCTGCGACCATCACCCACATACCGCATGCGGCATGCCTAGTTAGTACACCTGTGCACACACCTCGGTACTTACACACTGCACTTTTACTGTTACTAACTAAAAACACTAACTTAGTCTAAGTGCAGAGGGATTTGATTTCGATAAATTATAGTTAACAGGCAAAAACACAGATTCAGGATGAAATTATCAATTATTGTGTGAGTCTAGCAAGGTAGCAAGTAGAGGTAGACTCTACGAAATGTATTTTCTCTAAACATTGGTAAATTGATGATGATTGCGGTAAATAACTGGAACAACATTTCCTACCTACGATACCTACCTACAATAAAAAAACACGAAACTTTCGAAAGCCATTTTTCACCGATCGACATGTGCTCCCAATAACATATCATTTAAAATACCCTTTCATTTATAATTATTACCTACCAAATAAAGTAAAATTATACAGCGTGTTACATTTGCGTCGGATTAAATTTTGGCTCAATAATTAGTAAAATAATAAACTTAATTAGTATCCAAAGGGTGCTTTGACTGCTGTTTATTTAATTTTGAATTATTTATGGTACCTACTTTTAAAACTATCGAGATGACGACTAATAGAGAAGTACCTATGGAAGAAAAATACATGTTGATTGACCCCAAATAAATTGGGATAAGGGCTAGAAAATTATGATTATGATACTGTAATTACAACGTACCAGGTTGAACCTACGAGGACTACATGAAAATGATGAATAATATATCATTCTCCTCATTGCTGGCCTTTCTTATATGTAAATAGGCTTCGTGTGTTCAGTATCTAAAATACTTACAGTGTAAGTATTTAAACTTTAAATACAATGTAGGAATTTATAAACACCTAAGTATAAGGTACATGCAAGCACCGAATTTAGTCTGATTATCGATTATCAAATTATAGTACAACATATTATAAATTTTGATTAATTTGTACAAAATGGCAGATGGTCGGTGTCAGTTTGATTCATACAATATAGGTACACACGGCTACACATCAAGCTATACATTTCCAGTATAAGCTGATCTCGTATTGTATAGGATTTCCGTACAATCCTAGGTCAGTTTATACTGGAAATGTATAGCTGAATGTGTACCCGTTTGTACACATAGTTTTCCTATTGATGAAAATGGCAAAGTTATAATAGCCGCAGTTTAAAATCAGCTAATAAGTCTAAAATATAAACCAGATATTTTTTAGATAAAACGCCATGGAGATTAAGCAAATACAAGGAAACCTTTATAATCCAAATAATTTGTGGGATAATAGGTAACACTCAGTTATTCCTCTACTGCTTTTGGTTTTTCCAAATACCGCTAATGAGTGGTAGTTACTATTGGCTACGTATAATGCAGTTAGGGAAGGAAATATGTGATCCTTCCTTTAGGTAGGTACTTTGTGGAATGTGAATAATAACAGGGTTGAACATTTAGTTGCTGTGTCAACCACATAATATTGACAGAGACACGTTGCTTCCAAGCTTCATACAGCCCCTGAACAATAATAATTCTCAAAAATCATACAAAATGAGCTAATTAGGGCTATGGAGAGACTCCTTAGAGAATGTGGTGCTAAAAAGTTACACTGTTATAATTTCGTTTATCTGGGTTTCTCTCTCGATACTTACAGAAATCTCCGTGAGAGACGGACAGACAAACATTATAAGCTTAGTAAAATACCAAGTGGCAATCCTATTGATGACACGCACTGCGCCTGCGGCCACTAAATACGGAATCCCTAATATTTTTTATAATTTCCATTTATTGTATTAAGTAGGCTAGTTGGGTCCGAACAAGATGTAACAGAATATCAACATAATTATTACCCGGAAATGCTGCAATCTGACCACACTGCAATGCAACCACACATACTACACAATAGCGATAATAATATCTTTGCTGCTTTAGGTAAATCAACTTAGTAGTTACATAAACATGTTCTAAAATTGTAGTCCTAATTACCTATGTCGAGTAAGCACAGGAGCTATAATATGATGGCTCATGTCGCTCATGTGTTAAATGTATGGCGCGACTGTCGGTTGCGATTTGAGGCCTCGCGAGTCAACGCCACTGCCAAGGCCGACTCGTGCGCCACTTGGAACAATCGTTAGTTGATTTCGGTGCAAGCGACTGAGCTTTATCTTGATTGATTAATCGTACATTGTGTGTGCCACTATGAAAGAATAAGAAAATTTCCGATTAGCAAAATTGATTTGTGAACACTATCAGTTACCTACATCATTAGTATTTTTTTATAGTTTTAGTCTTAAATGATTTGCATCTCTTATTTAAATGACAATGTGATCCTTTATGAAACCAGGATTTTGTAGTTGTTTTGAGCAATGTACTAAAACACAAACACAACCCCATTCCAGAACGGTCACCATCAACTACCCATAGTCATCAGTCCAAACGGTCGCCTCGACCCGAACGTAGAATAATAATGAGATGACTCAGCAAAATCGATAATAAGTCTGTATCGAATAAAATACTCATTTGCGATTTGTTACTTTGTAGAGGAAAGCCATGCAATGTAAATTTGCGAGCGAGTGTGCTCGGGTGAACGATCGCAATAGAACCGGTCTGACAGGCAGCCGCAGCAAGAAGGATCCTCCCGGGAATGTGCGCCGCGCTCTGCGGACCTCCGACCACTCCTGCACTCCTCTATCTGCAGTTCTGCACCCATAAATTTCCGGTTTACATTGAAACTAATTCGTTTGAAAACCTCTCCACAATAAAATTGTGTTATCGGTCATTGTGTAGTGGAAACAGCAACAGGAAATATGGATTTTTAAGTACCGTATTGTTTATTTATAACAGTTATTCAATATTGAAACAATTTTTCCTGTTAATTATTTATAACTATTTAATTAATACAAAAAGATTTTGCGTTATGTGTCCAACTGCCCAGATAGGTACTAAGAATATTATTGTTTTTCAGTGTAAGTACGTCGATTCCTCGTTGATACTTAGAGACTTGCAATCAATAAGCAATAAAGGAACGCTTTCGTATTGTAAGAACTAATAATTTATTATCAAGTACTTTTAGGTAGGTAGTTATAGGTTTAGACGTAGGTGAGCGTCATCGATTCCTTCAACTTGATGTAGACGTTATCAGGCCGACATCACTTTGAAATGTAATAATTTACCTGTATCGATATTATAGTAATAATATCATTCTGAAATTACATCACTATTACTTTGTGGTTGTGGTAATATTTCTGAGTTCCTACTACTCGACCATTACTCCGGTACCCAATAAAAAACGGCCAGCTATCTAATTGCGTAACACATTTTCGGTAGGTAAATGATTAAGATTAATCTGTTTCATTTGACAGTTCAACAACATTCATTGGGTTATTTACGTTGTTGAGCAGATTTTTTTTCGAACTTATGCAACGGATTAGCAATCTCTTTCAAAATGATTCAGATTCTGATTGATCGTGTACTTATTACGCAATTAGGGTGCAAATGTTTCTTATTTCATAAATTTTCATTCAGCTCGTTTTCTTTTTGGTTTAAAGATTGATATGCTACTAATATAACCCCTTTTACTGGTTGTAAGTAGGTATGTGTCAGTCGCTCTTGGTGTCTCGAATTCTCGATTTGATAATCCATCAATAGTCTCTCTGCTGTTATATTGGGACTTGGGATCTAATATTAGCATCTGCGAACTATATGTGAACTATGATAGCACAACTGTCCTCTGCCAACAACGCACTCGAGTTATACTCGTAGCAAGTTCTTGGCTAGCTCAATATTGATTGCTATTTGCTATAAGTACCTAAGTACATTTAGGTAGTTGGTAGGTACCAACTTAGTTACACACAATCATATAGGTACTAAGTACTTACAGATGCACCCCTCGAGCATTAGCGAGTTTTTTTTTTAACTTTAATTATTTATTTACCCAACGAGCGATTTAGCACCAAATATTGTTAAAATAGTATAATATTTTCAAATAATTTCTTTGATTTGTTCTAGGGAACAACGGGAAGGAGAAAGAAAATTCTCGAAACAAGGAAGCCACGTCACCAGCGGCGCGCTCCGCAAACGGTCAGTACCTCCCAGTACCCTGGTTATCTCTTCACAGGACAGTTTTTCTTGCTAACAAAATCTCATTGACTAACATCGCGGACTCGCGGTCCATAGTTACCATGTTGATAATCGCGTATTAAAGCTTGAATGAGTGCTTAATAATCGAGCTTTCAATCGGGAAGAGAGGGAGAGGAAGCTCCCCTCGTTTACGGCGCAAGGGTTCGGGGTTCGGGGAGGGTACACAACGCACATGCGGTGCGGCACGTCCCCGGGGCCCGGGGCCCGCGGCGCGCGCAGCCGGCACCCCTGCTCTGCCGCGCTCCGCGCCCTGCCAGCGCCGCACACCCCTCTCTGCAGGGGCGACTCGCGACACCCCATCCTACCACATTTTTGCGGAAATTGGAAACCACCCTAGATATTGGACTAGGTATATCATATTCGCATGTACGATTTTATTTCAAATCGCCAAAGGCAAGCAGTGCGTTATTAATTTATTATTAACTAAGTAGGTATTCAAATTTATAATTATCTCAATAACGTAAACGAGAATGAGTCATACTTATAATTATGATAATATTATTTATGTTCCATTAACGGCTCGTCCAATCAATTATGACAATAACAATAATAACCGTCGCCTTGGTACGAGACAAAACAATGAACTTGATATAAGTAAAGTTTACATTACATACCTAGTGCTAACATAACACAATCTCGGTATCGTTTACATAGCTAGCTAGCCTACTTATTTCAATAATTACCTATTATCATACATATTCTCGCCTGCACAAAAGCATCCCAACACCCTGCGGTATGATAAATGTAAATGATAATACAACGTTGGAACACAATGTCAGCATGTCGTCAGACGTGACTTATCAATGGGACAAACCGCCAGATAAAAGGACATCCGACTTCCGCGCCTACCTACTCGTGTCACACTAGAAATATGATAAAGTAAAGTACCTAATGCTCATGTCATTACAACATTTACAACACATGTACATTCTAAAACGCAATAGGTATTAAATGCTAAATAATAGACACTTTCAATATAGACCCTTCATATACATATAAGTACATGGTAAAAAGTTGAAGAGGGCCCTAGAACTTAACTTCAATGTTTCCCTCATTGAAGTTAAGTTACCCATTTTATTAATTGAGTACCTAAATAAAACTACATTTGTTTTACTCGCTTTCCTCTACACTCTGTAGAACATCCTGTATTTTGTCACCATTCGAAACTTTCGAATCGAAAGGGTCAACTAAATATCTCTAATAAACATTATTATATTTTTAATGAACAACATGAAATGTTACAATTCATATGATCATCTGGGCCCGCTTCAACTTTCCACCCAACCTGGAAACAGACAGACAGACGGACATGGCGAAACTACATAAAAGGGTTCCTTGTTGACTACGGAACCCTAAACAAGTAACTTTTAAATGCGGCCCAATAATCCAGCCAAAAGATATAGACTACACGTTGACTGTATATTGCTTGTAGGATAAAAACATAGTTATAGGTACCTACCAAATTCATTTATTTAACACAGGTTTATGGGATGTTAGGTACCTACAAAATATTGAATAAGGTATCTACTCTTATAAACATAAGAGGTATGCAAATTTTGTTTGTCTACTGTCGTTCTCGTTAGGCATGTTAGGTTTCAACTGTTTATCAATAGAATAGGAATTGGTCATTGCGTTGCTCTCGTCGTAGTCTAGTTCAAGCTCTGTACAAAGACAAAATTACTTGAAACATTTTTATACTCAGATACTCACCCGCAAACGTTAATGAATCTTTATAAATTGAAGATTTGTCGATGCTCAGTCTGACTGTCTCGTTTTTACCCGATTGCCAATAAAGGTCATGTTATGTGTAGCATTTCAGTTACCTATACCTACTGCATTATGTTTTCTGTCTTTGTTTTTCTAACTTAAGTCGAGTAAAATAAACAACAGTTCACGTTCGGCTAACGTGTCCAACTCGTGTCCGTTTTTATCGATAGAGCGAGGAGTCGGTGACGTCACCGAGCATAACAACCACCTTTCTACTGGGAATAAGCGATTAGCTAATTGGTTAGAATCTTCCCGTCCATTACAACAGACTGGGTGAGTCAAGTGTCGTGGTATTCCTTAATTGATGTTCTGACGCGCTTTTATCATCCACTCACTGAGATAGCATTTTATCTTTTGTTAACCACTATGTTTGAGTTATGCACGTACCAATTATGTTTTAAAGCTGCCAGGTACACAAAAGAAAGCTAAACAGTGTCTTTAAAAATATAATTCTTCAAATACAGGTATTTTCATAGGTAATGTTCTTATACTTACATTTACCTTTATACAAGCTAACGCAATTCGTTAATTTGCTGCCACAGCTGCTGATAAACATTCACCTCATTTTCGCAATTTGGATCGGTTCCAGTGCTGAACACGACAGCATTATTTTTTAAAGTTTTTAATTCCATCATTTCAATATTGTTCAAGTACTTAGTCATTCATTTAGCCACATATTGTTATAATATAACTAACCCAAACATGGGTGTCTATAGAAATTATTGAAACAAAATCGAAGGAACTATGGAGGTAAGTAGGTTCCTACATCGTTTATGAACGAGCAGCCCATATGGTTCGCTACCAGCACCCTAATTGCGTAATAGGTACACGATCAATCACAATCTGAATCGGTTTGAAACAAATTTATAATACATTGCTTCATAAGTTCGAAAAAAAAAAAATCTGCTCAACAACATAAATAACGCAATGAATGTCGTTGAATTGTCATCGCAATTAGATAGCTGACCTACAAATATTTTTCGATTTTACATTATGTTATTATTACTTATTAATTATTATACTAGCTGATACTTTATCCTTAACGTGTATTATAATGCGGCTCTGTCTATCTCTCTAGGCAAAAAAATCACGTTTGTTGTATGGGAGCCCCCTTAAATATTTATTTATTCTTTTTTTTAGTAAGTATTTGTTGTTATAGTGGCAACAGAAATACACCATCTGTAAAGATTTCAACTGTCTCACAGTTATCACAGTTCATGAGATACAGCCTGGTGACAGACGGACAGCAGCGGAATCTTAGTAATAGGGTCCCGTTTTACCCTTTTGGGTACGGAACCCTGAAAAAGAAAAAAAGATGAACATATACAAAATACACACAGTCGTGGGCAACCGCTAGTACCTACTTACTAATTTATTATGTTACTATAGTTAAATCACTTTTCACAGCTGTGATTAGTTTCTCTTTACTTTCTATTCCAGCATTAGGAATTTAGAAGGCGGTCAAATTAGAAAAATGCTAATTGATTTCGAGAGTTATGATTATAATTTATTTTGTAGAGCGGAGCGTACAGGCTTCCAGTTGATGACATAGTGGTGTAAGGTCAACGAACTTGCACTGAACATTGTCTACAATTAATAATTCATGTTGTTATGGCCGCTGACCGCGAACACATTTGGCGAATTTATTTTTTCGCAGTCATATTATTATTTCAAGGCAAGGATCGTTCAGCATGTAACATCTCAAGATGTTTGAACAAAGTTCAAGTACCTATCTATCTTGCTTTCATATTATTTTCTACCTATGTGAATTCATTTCCTTATGTCTACCTAACCTACACTTAAAACACTCTGAAGCAGATATTAGGGACTTAACTTTACCAGTGATATTAAAATAAGTAGGTACGGACTTCTCATATACGGGTCTTTTTGTTTTAGCAGTAGGTATATATTTAGAGGGGCTCGTGCTAAGCTCGTGGTTAAGTAATAACAGCTGCACAGGTCGATTTGCTGCGGTCGGTCCGTAGATGGGTGGCCATCTTTACTTTACATACCGCGTCCCCTCCATGCCTCGGAAAGCACACCGATTGTCCCGGCAGTCATTCATAGATCTTTGTCAGTCGTTACTCAGAAGCCCGAAAGTCTGACAACCAGTCTTACCAATGGGTACCTATGATAAATAAGTTTTACCCAGTAACTGGGTTGTGAAGGTCAGATAAGCAGTGGCTCCATGTAAAATACTGGTAGTCAGCTGCATCCGGTTAGACTGAGAGTCAGGAAAAAAGGTAGGCTAGTAGGCATATATTTACCTACTTATACATATGCTTTGTTCACACTCGCAAGTTGCTCTTCACCGTCATTCTTCGCGCCATAAAATATTACAGCCGCAGTTACAGGCGGCTGGATCAGTTCCACTTTGATGCGCAGATTAGTTTGTCTGTTCTGTTCATTACCGGAAGAGATTTACCCATCAATTAGGTAGACTTCACAACTTTGATAAGCTATCGAAATCTACCTAGGTATTGGTATGTAGCTAGTAGGTAGGTAGCCTATACCTATTATGTACTCGATCGCTTACTTCAAATTCAAACATCATCCTTTCTGAAGTCGGTTAAAAAGAAGTAACATAACAAGAGCCATTTTAGATAGGTATGCAATACTGCGAAAATATACTTATAATAGGTAGGTACCTAAATAGAGAAAAAAATGCAAAACAAATCATCACAATGATTGATTAATTAATGGTCAGACGGCACGGTTTGTGCAGTGACTGAGCCTGCGCTGCGTGTCGCGGGTTCGATTCCCGCACGGAACAACTATTTGTATGGCCTACAGGCATAGCGATATAATATACTAAATTATATCTCTATGTACAGGTAGGTAGTTGTTCCGGTTCGGCTGTTTGAATGAGTTTGTACTTTGCTAGTATAGGGGCAGTGTGTCGCCAATCGGCGACTCAAGTTCGAGCATATGGACAGGTCTTGCAAGCCTAGGTTACTCGGAGAAAGTAGTCAAGATTCACATATATATCCTCACCTACCTACCTACTGACCTGCATATTATCACAGATACAAGCTTTTGACATCAATACAAGTTGAATGTTTAATGAAAATATTCGACTTGTTAATCATTTAATTTCAAAGACTTGATATACCTACTTACTGGTGTATTACCTACCCACTACTCAAAATCCCAACAAATTAGTTTTGCATTTTGCACAAACGGTAAATATTGTTGCCGCGGATACGTTCGCCTCTCGTTGTTAATTAGTGCACTCGAGCTATTATATTAAAATTGCTTATGGTTCGAAAGCGTCTCCGCTAGTGCATACCGCGGCTACCTACAAACAATAGTTTTAAATAATGAGCCAAAACAATAATAATAATTATAAGCTTATTTATTTGCGCTCAATAACAAGGTAAAATCAATAAGAGTTGGACGCCAGTGATAAGAAAGGTCAATACATCGTCGTTTATCGCAGTTCAATGGCCGCACAAGATTTACGAGGAAGAATATTGCACAAAACACTTTACTAAGTACCTACATACCCAATAAAAATATTTATTATAAATCATAAAGGATTTGAAAATTGATTGCAAATTGTCTTAAACACACACATCATTATTTCTCAATTAGTTTCTGCCCGCGACTGTGTCCGTGTGGAAGCACTTCGTTGCACAACCTACTAGTTCACAATCACAAAGTAAAAGTCACGTACCTACCTACTTACGAGTGGGTACCTACGTGAATTTTAACTAGCCTAGCTTTTTAGCTTACCTAGGTAAGAAACCACGAATTAAGTTATTAACTTTTCTAGAATATTTTCTTCCTTTCAGTTATCTCCGATACCATACTACCAAATTATTATGCGTGATGATCAACATTTTATCTCCATTCATTGCTCAAGCTTTATGCCAATGCGCAATGTTTCGCTATACGAATTCCTACTTCATGAATACAAAAATCCTCTAAACCACACCTTAAAATTATTCTATAAACCTTTAACTCTAAAAACCGTTATTTTATCTTCCTAAATATAAAAGTTAGATAAATAAAAAACCGTAGACTACTTACTTGAGAATGTTTTTGCATTATCTACCTTCTATTTATGACTATCTAACTATTTGGTCTTGATTTACAAATATAGTGATTATAATTATGCTAAAACAATTTTACACCACCATAAAACAGTGATAAGAAAAATGTACTTCCAGAGATTACCTTTTACAAACTTATTATAAACAATTTAACATCTTTCTAATATATTAGTTTTTTATAATAATGGCAAGCGCGAGCGCAGGTACTGCATTAGCGATCGTGTTGCAGAAACAATAGACGGCCCGGCCGCGCCGGCAGCCGCGGTTGCTGCGGCAACCCAGCTGACTCGCGTTACTCTCAGGGCTATCACCGAAGGATACTTACTTGATTAACCAAACTTTTAACATAAGTACCTACCTACGTGCATGTTATCTTTTTTTTTAACTCCATTGCCTACTCAAGGATGCATATCCGGTATGGCTCGCAAATCCTTCCATATACCAACGGGCACGGTCTTCCCTACCATTACCCGTGGTCCCCCCCGGTCTACTCCTTGACATGCAATGGCCTCTGTAGCCCCATGAACCATGTGGCTACATGGGCTAGTGCAAATCCTGGGGTTCATTCGATTTATCGAGTCTGGATAACCACGCTGGGGTCGGTGCATTTCATTCATTCATTTACCAGGAACATACCTGAGGTATAACGGAATACTTCGTTGAAATTAGTAGAGGTATTCATTCCGATTAATGTACTACCTACCTACACCGAAATTAAAAGAATACCAAATCGTCACTAATAACAGTTTAATGAAGGAGTAATGTTGGATGACATGTTTGAAAGTTTCCGCCAAGCAACACCTACCTAATTAATAATTTAATCAGATACCTACTTTAAGTCTTCGTAGGAATAAAATCCAAATGGCAGTAAATGTTTAGGAAATCAAGTAGAGATGGTAGCGGAGATCGAATGCGGGAGGCTGCGAAGCTGCGATCAATACGCGGAGCCGTGGACGCCGCCACCGCGCCGCGCCGCCGCGCGTCGCGCGCCTACGAAAGCGAACGCACCGACCTCGCTGCCCTTCACCGAAGTGTCGACGACCCCTGGACCCCGCGCACCTCCCCACACAGGCCACGCGTCTCTCGCACATCAGCCCTTCGCACTTCTCCAACTCGATCTTCGTGACCTGATTAGTTAAAATTTCCTTTGTCACCAGAAAACCATCGAGTGAAGTTACTAAATACCCATGTACAAATGTACACAGATCAGTTTAGAGGTGGATCATTCATTATGTTCGTCAGGTTCATTGGATTGATGCAATTTTGTTTCCAAAATCTTTGTAAAAGCTGACACTTGAACCAGAGTCATTTCCTGTATCGGCTCTTCTCCATAGGAAACGACCAATTGGAACCTAGCTTCTGACGTTACATAAGTGCCCATGTAGGTTTATGTGAAATAAAATATTTTGATTTTACCGTTGATGAATTTTTACAGAGCTTCCGCAGTTATCATAATATACCCCTTCCAAACAATACAGGGATATAAATTTCATCCGCCCGTTGCTATAATCATTTTGAATAACCAGAGAATTCGGTCAATTGGTTTTGTTCGAAAATAATTTTTCATGTTGGTTTTTATTAGTAGATAAGCTTTTGCCCTTTACTTACAAATTACAATTTTGTAAGTAATTGTTTTTAATAACTATTTTTGTTAGAAACATTTTAGTGCCGATTGCCATTAGCTGGATAATAGGCCACTGGCGTTACCTTTGCGGGGAGCCTAGCCAATGAACTTGAATTGGATGGACCTCCACTAAACAAGACACGTGCGTGCTATAAATACAAAGGCCCACTAAGCCGCACATCTGTATAATCATTCAATACTGAGTAAATTAAGGTTTTTTTTATGAGTTTTCCCAAATACATAATTATACTTAATGCAAAGTTAGTAGGCAGGTTACTAACATAAGTACCTAAGTTTAATTTTGAAAAACACTAGCTGAATTCTAGGTAAATACGAGTACCACCTACAGTATGGTTATTTACTAACAAACAATGGGGGTAAATAGTATTCAGAAATAGAAGAACCGCCTTTCAGTAAATCAATTAATTCAATTTAGGACAAGCAAATTACGCTTACAAGCATCGGAGTCGGATGTCGGTTGCGGCATCTCACGTCGCTCAGTCCACGACTATTTTGGGCAGCGTGCATGGCATTTGGGACGCGTGCTGGAAACTACTTACTTACGGTGCGGTTTATTTTCGGATGCCCTACTAACAAGTCTCTCACTGCTATGAAATATCGGAATTTCTAACTATATATTTAAATTTAGGCATTTTATTTTTACGCTGCCCAAAATAATAATTACATGTATTTTACATGAATTTATCAAGGTGCATTATTGGTATCTGGCTGGTGAGTAATCGTTCACGGTCTTGTGAGCTTTAAATTAATTCATGACTATCCAGAGCGTCTAAATAAAAAAGTGCAGCTAATTAGGTTCGTCTGAACACGACTGAGCAAGTGAACGTACATAAAGTTAACGTTTTTAGCCTACCTATCGCAGTAGCAGTAAATTTAACGGTTAACCAACATTCAGTATCTTTACGTGTCTTCGAATACCTACATAATTTCAATATCTTGCATTTATAAATTTGAGTAATTCGTCAACTCGTCCTACATGCCTACGGCCAATTTTGTTTGTAGATATCAAATAGGTACCTATGTATCTATATTGTTATAGGGAACACCTACGGTGTGGGACAAAAACTAACGGTGGTAGACGGTTGATCAAAATAACCGTGTCCCATGTAAGTAGGTACCTATATTTTGTCAAGGAGCTTTTTTCCATGTCATGACAATTAACAATAGAAGTCTATTGAAAAATAATTAAAGTACTAGATAATAATTAATCTAGGGTAGGTACCTAATGAGTTTGACTTGAAGTTTAATCTGGTAGGAACTAACGGTAGGTGGATCAAACTGACGGTGCATTTTCGCACCTAATTCATGCTAGATTTGCAAATTTAAACTCGAGTAATTGGTGAATCCAATGACCGAGCGAGGGCGAGGTAGAGAAAGACGGCGTAGTTACTACAGCAAAGTTCGTTCGTGTCGTTCCGGGCCGAAAGCTCTTTCCACCGCCCGCGGCAAGTACCTACGCGTTGTATCGACCCGCTTGCCGAGATAGTAACGAACGAGCCGGCTGCGGCGCGCTCGTACACTTGACATTCGCGTTCCCCATTAGAGGGTTCACGACTCACGAACGACCCTATAATCGTTGAATGTAACGATATCGAGCAGTCTACCTAGGGACTTTATAGTGCTGGGAATCATTTCGACATTTAACTTCTTCACTGATTAAAGGCTCCCGCAGACAGGCGCAACGCCAGTCTGATGGAACAATTTCTATGAGAAATTCACGGAAATTGTTGTACCGGTGTCGCGTCCGCCTGTCTGCGGAAGCCTTTATGAGACCCAGATACTTTGTTTTATTAAGTAGGATCATTATTTTATTATTTGTAATTACAAAGCTATGTTTTTAACATCCATTATCATTGGCATAATAATAGCAACAGGAAAATACTATCTTCGTATGTATTTGTACTACCATACAGCAGCGGAAGCAAATTTATCTTGAAGAGCCAAACATGTAACATCTCGTATACCTACTTACAAGTACAACCAGTGCAACATTTAGTTATTGCATTTCTCATCTCATTTTGCCTACTTGTTATAAAAAAAATCTTGTTCGCCCCATAGTCAAAATACTAATACTACCAAAAGGTGTTTTGACTTTTGACACACATACAATGATGTTTTATTGTTTTTGTTCCAATCGAAATAGGTACTTATGGGATCAGCAAAGTGACTTTTCCTTGTGCCAGCGACACAAATTTAGAATTAACGACTATCTTTTCATTGTTAACAGGCGAGGAGCACCCAGGCCAGAAGCAACGCAAAGGGTTTTTCAGAAGTCTTTGGAAAAAATCTCGCCATTACTCTCTAGAGCACCCTTGAAGCAACATCATGGAAGACTTTCGACTTGATCACGATTCATGATGTTCTTTTCCTCGCACCCACAAGGATGGAATTCAAGAAAATTTTCGGACGATAAGTGTAACAAATTAATGAGCGTATTACTTCGGAGAGAAAGACCAATAAAGTCTGCTTGAACGAACAGTCGAACATGACGAATATATTTTTGAAACACGTTTAACGTCATGTCAATCATTCGATGAAATAATTTGTAATAAAATCAAATTAATAACCAACACTGATAGACTACAGCAGTTGTGCGATACTACAGTAGTTGATAGTACAGTTCTCAATGAGTTGGGTTAAGGAATCAATTAGTTATATAAGATGTGTTGGCTTATGGGACTTGGAGTATTATTATTTTAATAAATCTGATGTATAGGTATATGATATAAAACATTGTGTATTGATTTGTATAATTCATGCTTTTTATCAACGCATAATTTATTTGTTAAGATGTGATAAGTACCTACGTATTTTATTCATACACGACAAGCGTTTTCTTTTCATATACATAGAATTGTAGAAATGTAGATAACCACGTAGTAAGTAAAACAAACGCGTTTTCATTTCTTTGATAAATTGTTATAAATGCTCTTTAGTGAAATAACGAATAAACAACAATTTGTATGTCATCAGAGGAAATCTACTTTAATTAAATATAGATAGTAACACAACTTAACTGTAAACCTTTTTCATAAATTCTCTGGAAATATTTTACAACTACATTAGAGAAAAATCCTCGGGTGTTGGACTATAAAGAACCAAAACACTTGATAAATTATTATTATTACTACAAGTTAAAACATTTTATACCAATCCTTGTATTCGAGTGTACTTAACTCTTAATACTGTAGATTTTGTCAAAAGGAAAATAAATTATGTTCATTAGCAATAAAAAAAGGTTTTTACTTTTATCTTTTCTTCCTACAACTCAGTTGGTTGAATTTCAAAGAAACAAAATATTATAATACAAATCATTTTATTATTAGATAGACACAGTTCCCATCGCTTATCAGAAACAATGTACAAAGCTATAGTAGTAATATCAAATATAAACAATATGCACCCTTCGTTTACTGCAAGCCTTGTCTGAGGATACAGGGTAATTGAGCGCTTCTATTTCTGCAGCTAAGAGATAGAATAGAACAGAATGCAAATGTTTATTACTCACTACACAAGATTATAAATGCGGCACAATTAAAAAGAAAGCATAGCAGAAAACTGTAATAGCGGGCCATGCGGAGGCCGCGGCCGCGGCGCGTCGCGGCGCGGGCCTCTCGCGCCCCGCGCTGTTGTGTCGGATATTACTCACACGATGGATCCAGTGGGACTAGAGATCTTCAATTAAAATCGTAATACTTGGGTTACAGTGTCTTTCAATTTGTAACAAGCCCTTACACAAATGCTATTTATAATTATATATATATGTTGTATAATGTTGTTACAGTAATTTCATTACGTGGTTATTATAACTTCTCTTCAAGCATCTGTACGCGGGCATTTTTGTCTAGATGGCTAGTGACGCTATTTTCAAGTCTACCTCAATTATAATTTAGATCATTGTACACGCCAGATAAAGTATCAGAATGCTTGAGAAGAAACCTAAAAAAATCTCTATACATCATGCTTTGAGACCTGCTTGCAAAGCTGAATATGCTTTACCATACTGGTCAATAAAAGCAAACTTTAAAATACATGTTTAAACCATTACAGCTCACAATTACTTTATGGAAGCGGTGAGCGTATAAAAAGGGTCCAAAATCCGCAAAGTAATTGCATCTGCACAGTTACGAAACGCATCACGCACTGATGACGCCATAATTTATCGAATATCAAAACAAATGAACGGTCCTTATCACTTTATAGAATATACAAAATGCAGTTACTTATTTCCCTGTGGAAAAAATATTATCTTATAGTATTCTTAGATCACGGCGCGCTTCGATCTGTAAAAGAAAGAAATTATGTTTTTGAAGTCTTCAGGACAATTTCATACTTAACACATCCCGGTGTCTAAACCGTTAAAAAATAACAGATAGTTTTAGAACTCACCTCTAATAACCGCAGGTAATTAAATAGTCTCCTAACTTCTCCACTACGGATGCGGCTTGCTGGGGTTGGATGGGTTCTTCATACAGAGAAATTACGACGGCTGAAACAAAACATTTAAATAAACTAGCCGCTGTAGAATATGCACGTCCGTCACTTTGATTCACTTTCCCCGCACAAAACCGTGCCTAAGTACATTATGAACTTTCCCTTTCGTTAACATAATGAAGATTACAACTTTACTGTACGTAACATCAACATAAAGTTACCAAACAATGAATAATTTCGACGGGTGTAAAGTAACTCTTGTCTATCTGTCTGTGTATTATCTTTTCCATGCCTAAACCCTAGGTAGCCTGGGAACTGGAGATGGACATAGGCTACTTTTCATCCTGGATATTTGTATTAAAAATAATTAAACACACGCAGACGAAGTCGCACGCAACAGGTAGAATACAATAAAACTATCAAATACAATAGACGTAGATATATTTAGTAACCTATTCTGTTTAACTATTCTTCAAGACTCATAAAAAACTCTGTAGGAAGAAATCGACACGTGTTTAACCTCTGCTGAGAAGTTGAGATAAGTTTATTAGAGGAAAAATTTGAAAGGGAATCATTTAATTTAGTATGGCCAAGTGATGACCAGGGATGAAACGTATAAGATAATTATGTTGGTGAAGCATTAAACACAGTGGATTGTGTGAGGACCAAATGTAGCAGACAGAAGCTCTACAGCTTCGCAAAAGTCTCGAGACTATATAACTTTGCCTAGAAATGTAGCCGACAGCTACTATTAAAGCGCTGTCATTTGGCCAGTTTCGAATTTGAATAATACGAAGAAGTAATAATGTATTCGAAATTCCTTTTTTAGGGTTCCGTAGTGAAATGGCAAAAACGGAGCTCTTATAATTTCCGTCATGTCCGTCCAAGTAAAATGGCCGTTTACAACCAGACGATGTTTAAGTGTCGATTCGGGTATCTTTGGATCCCATAATTAAAAAGATGATTTTTCTAAGTGACTTTTTGATATATGGGATCTTTCGGTTACAACCGCAGTGATAAGTTTGTTTTTCATAGTTAGAAATACTATGAAATACTCACTTATTTTTGCCGTCGATAAAATGGATACTGAGCGTGCGTAAATACTCATCCCAACTACGGAACCCTTCACTGTGCGTGGTCAGACACGGACTTGGCCGTGTCTTTGTTGTCATACGGTTTCCACACTGGCAAGACGCGACTGCTAAATCTATCCTTTCTACATTTTCCATGATAAAAACGTGACACAGGCGCGACGCTACTCAAAAAGAATGGCGGTGCCTCAGGGCAGCAACGTGACATGTTGCACCTGTGTGGAAATCAGTTGACATGATTTGGGTAGGATTTAATGCGGAGGAATGAGTTTTAAAATGAATGTGGATAGCTTTTTAGCCATGAATGGATTGCGCGAAATGATGTGTAGAAAGTGAGTGAATACGATCTAAATTATCTCTTAGGAATACTAGCTTTTGCCCGCGGCTAAACCCGCCTAAATGTCGCAAATTATACCACGGGAACGTACTACCGGGATCAAATCTCCTCCTTTTTTATGACCTAACTCAGGTCATGGTCTACCTGAGTCAAATTTAATTGTTTATAGGAACCGAGCATAAGGCATTCAGACAGACGGGAGTTACTTTCGGATTTACTGATAATATTAATGAAGATAGGATTGACACATATAATATGGATATTCAGGAAGAACATTGAAGCAGGCCCAGAAGCGCAAATCAAATACGCTTAATATTAATGTGACCAATATTTAATTAAAGGAAACATTCTCTTTTTGTTTGTTTCTTAACTCTAAAACTGCTTTAATCATTTTTGGAAAGTCGCTTGCTCAACTAGGAATTGAACCAACTGAAATGCGAAAAAGAATTTCCTGTATTTTGGACACTAATATTCAATGGAAGAACACAAATTCAGCGCCCAGCCTAAATAAATTGACATAGGGGTAAGAGGATGACGTTATTAATTTACAGGTCCCAGCTGTGACTTCTGTGAGTGAGGTCGCGGCTTTATCCCGGGACTAGACGGACATCGTGTTTTATATTATTTTCTGTTAGGATATAATCAGGGTAAACCAGTTTTGATTTTGGTCCGGTAAATATCAGATGATTCTCCTTCCATAACATGGGACCGACTGAATATAAAAGCGCTTGGACTGAATACAAAGGTGCTTGATGTAGCTCCAGTTGGCCTGATTGGAGTGATTCAGCGAAGATGTCAAGGCCAGAAGGTCAATTCTAGTAAATAAAAAGCGTTCAAATTCAAGTCGCTATCTCATCTCGGCAACACTATCGAAAACGCATCAAAGATGTTAGTAAATTTGAGGTATTTTTGACCGATTGAGACTGAGAATAGAATGGTAACCGTAGAGAACTCTGGTAGTTACAATGTTGTTTATAAGTATTTTATTGATCAGGTCAGGTTATGCTGTCATCCACTGAACTGCACATATTGTTAATCTCCTCATGACATGCGAATATATCAAAATATTTGAATTCTAATAACCTGATCTCAGGGCGTGTTTACATAATAACAACAAATTCCTACCTTGCTGTGTCTTCATGCAGTGCACGCCGACCTTGCCGAGTTTTGCGCGTATGATGCGGTCTGTGCCACTGAGGTAGATGTACCGTGTACCCGCTATCGTCAGGCCACCACTCGTTAACAGTGATTCATTGTCGAAACCGGCCACTATCTTCGCGACTTCATCTTTTGATATCTGTTAACAAATAATAAAATGTTAAATTGAGCAAAAATAAACTTTTTTCAGTTGGAGAATAATTGACTGTGACGTATAACAATGTATGGGAGAACATGTTTTTCAATTACAATATTAAGTTTGTTTTTGGGATTAATTCATCCCAACTACGGAACCCTTCATTGTGCGGTGGGACCACACGCACTTGGCCGGTTTTTTTTTTTACCAAAGTTTTAAAATATATATTTTTACGCAAGCATAGTTGGTATTTTTAAAGTGGTGGAGTTTCTTGCCCATTCTTCTCCATACGAAAACTACCTTTTGGAAGGGGCAACTAGAATCAGTTCGATTTCTCTGTTTTTGACGTTCAAAGTTTTCCTCCTCCTTTTATGGTGCCTATTTGAAATAAATTATTTGACTTTGACGTTAAAAATGGCGCTTGGCCGGTTTTTTCCAAAAATAAACACTGATTATCGGTTTCAGAAGTTGCAACTTCCGGAACTTGAGAACTTGCAATTCAGGAATAGAAGAGTTAGTTTGTTGGAAGAAGTTTTTTTTCTGGTTCCCTCCTCAAATTTTTGTATCACTCCTTACTATGCAAATAAAATTAACATAGACATAATAACTAGTTTGTAGCTTGAGGTTAAAGGAATAACAGCCACACAGGTAGATATAACCTATGCTTGCTGTGGTTGGTCCGTATATGTGTGACCATCCATTACTTAACAAAACTCCTCTTGGCCTCGGAAAGTTAAGCCATTGGTCCCAGCTGGTTAGAATGGAAGCTGACTGCAATATAGTTGGGAAAAGGTAAAAAGGGTTTAATGGATGAATCTTTCGTTTACTTTTTTGTGCGTTCATTATTATGTATGGGTGGGCAAAGTCCCCTCTACTTTTTCCACCTCTCACGGCTGTTTCTTGTTGTGGTTTTGAAGTAGTTTGTGTGCATTGAACTTTAACAAAGTATATAATTTTGTTAAAGGACATTGGATATAATCTATGGGATTGATCAATCCATGACGAATATTTAGCAAAAATTTGAGTATGTTGTTGTTGGGTCAGATTTTCCTGCCATAGAAAAAAAAAAAAAAAGATTTTCCTATAATGGTCCAACAGATTTTATTAGAATATTAAATATATGTAGAAATTAGAATCAAATATAGAGTCTGCTTATATGTCCCTATTCATTTTGTTCTTCTAACAAGTCAACTTGTAGGTGTATATTATTATTTATTTAATATGAACACATCAGCAGAAAACATAATGGTGCAGAAAAAAGAGAGTGCATACAAGGTAAGGTGATGAGATGTCTGTCACAGGTAAGAAAATTTGAGAAATGGATTTGTTTTCCCATTGATTAGAGGAAGCAAAATTTAGAAAAATCACCTTAGCAAGTGAAAACAAGTTGTCAAGATTAGTGATGTGCCGCTACCATTTTACCATTACCAGTATTTTACCATTCGGGAATATTCCCAGTAAGTTTCTATTGTTACCGGTAATATTCCCAATAGCTGGTAATATTGTTTCATAATGTCTTGTTGATTTATTTAAGTAATATTTGTTTAAAATGCGCATGTGCAGCTGCACATGCGCATTTTGCATCAATCATGCAGATTTTTTAGTTTTATTTAAGCAGTGCGAAAAGCGAGCTAGCAACGTTGCAAGCTCGCTTTTCTTGCTAAACTAAAAAATCTTAAAATTCTCTGAAAAGAAGACTAAATTGTTAATTTAAAAGATAGAAATTTTGGTTAAACGGTTTGCCATTTAGTTTTTTAATTTTTTTTATTAAGTTTAGCTGCAACTGTGATTATTTAAAAAGGTAGGTACAGTTGTAAATCATAATAGAAAACTATGATAAACCTGTTATAGAAACTTGTCAAGAAATATACTAAGTAACTTGATAGGAACAATCAGAAAATACCCAGAAAGTTACTTTATGGGAAGTTACTAAGTAAGTTTCTAGAACCTTACTCAGTAAGTTACTAGGAATATTGGGAAAATAATAATAAAAATTTTGGTTGCATTTAAACTAGAAGTGGTAGAAGTCTTATCTTATACTCATAATAGCTCAATACTAACAATATTGTCCCCTATGTTACCCTAAATTACCAGTTTTGTAGAATGTTACTGGTAACGCTACTGACAAAATACTTGACTAGAGTAAGTTACCGGTAATGGCACATCACTAGTCAAGATAGATGAATGATACCTCAAAAAAGTATATTTGGTTGAGAATCAGAAGAGGTGGTATATGGGTCTTTCATAGCTTGATTAAATATTTGCAACAAAACATCCAGCTAAGTGCAAGTTGTACTGGGTCATGGTTAGTATCCATGCACTCTAAATTATAAAATACAGTCCGTCACACACCCACTTTAATATGATGTGAAAAAATATTTTAATTTAACTGTAAGCTATTTGATTTACTATGATTAATATAATTATGGTTATACAGGGTGTTTTGAAGCTGGGTGCAAAGCCATAAGAGGGTGATAGTTGACACCATTTAGAGCATTTTGAGTCATACTTGTGGTAGACAAAGTACATAATTTATTTGTTATTTTGAACTGAAATTTTTAGTTTTTTTTTTAACCAACCCAATACTACTTTTATTCTGTATTATAATACCTTATCATTCTCTAAATTAGTGTACCAGCCATACCTACAGTGTCCTCATGTAAACACACAAGACACACTTATGAAAAAAGGAAGGTCTTTTAATCAGCTTTCAGTTCTATGGAACCACAAGCTTGAAGAAAAATAACTTGACAATCAATAACAAATCAGAATGTGAGACAGGCCGCTCAACTGTTTATTGGCCTTTTAAAGGCTGATAAAAAAAAAATATATATTGTGTCTTGTTAGTGACAGTTGGAGGTCTATAAACAATCTCTACCTAACCCTTTGGCGAATACAGACCTGATGTTAAGTCAATAACAAATTGGTGCCGATTCCCTTGTTCACAAACTAAACTAAATTTAAGTTCAGTGCATCTTTTTCTTTCTATTTCATTATGAAAAGGACAGAAGATAAATTTTAGTTTACTCCTGTCAAATTAATCAGCGCCTGACGTAAATTGACGTAAAATTACGTCAATTTACGTCAGGCGCTGATTAATATAGTAGGCAAGTTTTTAATCGCGTCTAAACTTGTTTGGAGTAGTGATAGTTCGACAGGACTAAACTAAAATTTATCTTCTGTCCTTTTCTTAAGGCTCGTGCAAACTGACGCGAAATCGCGGGCGCGACAGGCAGCGGTACCTTTGTCGACAAAGGTACCGCTGCCTGCCCTTATATAGGAAAGAAACTGTAAGCAAATTAAATGCCAAATGAATGCATCAATCAGTCAATCACAATCACAACACTTAAGTGATTTCAAGTTTTGTTCACTGTCAATGGGTTCACGGTACTAAAAAAAATATGTTACAGTGATAATTACTTGCCAATCAATTGGATTTCTTAAATATCTGTCTAAAATTGATACCTACCTTAAAAAAATTATGTCCCCAACTGCAACTTCATACAGTGTAATTTACTAATAGAAATATTGAAGTTCCAAATTCTGTCTAACAAATATAAAATTCATTTAGGTACAGTAAATAAAAACTGATTATTTCACCATCAGCAAATGTAAATTTTGTGACCTTTAGACAGTGTCAGTCAGAACTGTATCACTATTGCTTTTTGAGTAATAAATGCAGAAAGTACTATTTAGGTTTTATAATCCGGTCCTATACTTTTTACATTTTTGTGTTAAGTTTTTCCCCTTTTATTGAAGGGAATATTTTGTTCTGAGGTTATCTTACTACTATTTTGTTCTGAGGTTATCTACAGTTTATAGAAACAAAGCATTTTATATAGCTGTAAACTCTAATTACTATTCCTCTGTAATTCTAGTTCATGTAAAATAATCCTCACTAGTCATTTGTGATTTGTTGGTCAAATATTTGGGGGTAAAGTTAAGTTATTGATTTAATAGTTCTTATATTCTTCCAGTCCTTGAGTGTTGAGCACAAGTTGAGCGCTAACATTGGTGTGATAGTTTGCTTCGGCGAATAACTTATCGGTAACGTATTAAATTTGACAACAGATCTTCGTTAGCATAATCAGAACCAATCTGAATTCATATTCTTTAGAAGTACCTAACTATAAACTTAAAATAGTGAACACAGATTAATAGACAGAAGAATTGACCTGGGTTCACAATTTCACATACAAAATGTTGATAGGATACCCTGACAAACTGATAATCTAGGTACCGGCCGGCAGTTTCGGCTTTGCTTAGCACAAATAAAAGCAACAAATTCATTAATATGTCAACAGTAATAGCAACTCAATAATGTTATAAGTTATGACTTTTATGCATTGTCATTCGTAGTGCGGCAAATTTCACGTTTCTAATCCGAATAGCAGGCTCCACCACATGTCGCCATCTTGTCAAACTCGCCGGATAAAGAATTCGTCATCCGTCGAACCTAATACGAACTGCACTTGATAACACTATTTGGCACTGGTATTCACAGCAAAATTAAAATTTTGCAAATCACTGACCGAGTAGCAAGTAACTTGACAGAGGAAAAACTTACTTCGAAGCCTTCCGACTTGGCCCAGACATTCCCATCGTGACCGGCAATCGCAGCTTTTGTAACACATCTGGATGCCATTAACTGTTTATCGACATAATCTTGCCAGCTCATTTTGATTGAGTTCGACTTAAAATAAAACTACACTTGACTAAATCACAATCTACTCCTCACAACGAGCAAGCGCTTCACACGAACAAAAAGCACTGCCGTTCCAAAATGGCAGCGTAGTCATAGACACGACCGGAAGAACAAGTCATCAACGTAATAAAAGAAAATTTTGTTTATAGTCAGTTATCAGAGACAAAAACCGAGCTGAAAAGAGCGTTTCTCAAATTGAAAATATAAAGAAAATATAGCCAATCCACACACCAATGTAATGGTAGCCACACACGTAACAATTTATTTGCGCAAGTAAATTGTTACGTATTTTGGAAGGTTTTTGCGCAAATTTCTTGCAACACACGACACGATAGACTTATGCTCGGTTCCTATAAACAAAAACGAGTCGTTTTGCTTACCAATGGTAACATTTTTTATTGCCAAACTGGGCATATAAATAGATTCATAAGCTAATTTTATAGTTACTTTCATATGGGAGGGTCTACTATGCAAAACTATGAGGTCTTTGCTTCATTATTGGTAAAGATACAAGAGTCTTAAGTTTAACCAATTACGGTCAGTTAATTATAGGAATCGGCCATTAAGCAACCCTAAAGGTTAATTGGCAAATTTGTATGGAAGGTGGTCCATATTACCAATACATACTACCTTTTTAGGTAGGTTTTGTCATAAAATCCATGAAAAGAAATATTTTTTTATTTTAAGAACCGGGTACTAGTACAGTCAAGTTCATAAGACTTAAGGTGGATGCGCTAAGGTAACCCGCGAAATTCAAATTTTTGCAATTTAAAGGTTAGTATCAGGTAAATATGATTTGTGGCCGTAACAAATATGGATTAACAGAATTATAATCATTAGAATCAGCAATACAACTCCTTGTTCATGTAAGTGCATTGAATGACTATTTCATGAAATCGTCAACTTTTTCTTCCGTCTGCACGGTCGGCCGCCGACTAAACCTCACCTCTTCTATTTGCCCTTGTGGTCGTTGGAAGGTTACTACTGGTATTCAGCTGCATCCGGTTAGACTGGAAGCCGACCCCAACATAGTTGGGAAAAGGCTAGGCAGATTGATTTTTTTGGTCGTTGGAAGGTTAAACGAAATTTGGTCGTAAACCATCATCTATTCTTAACTTCGGAATGACGGGGGATGTACTTGTACCATGTATTTTGGTTTACGGGTGTACCAGCTGATGTCTCGGAGGTTAAAGGAGTGATAGACGTGCGAGCAAGTACGCGTACTTATGGCTCGGCGAGCTTACTCGCCCGAGCATCATACTAAGTATGCGGACTTTAAAACCGCTGAGTAAGTTCGTCGGCAATCCAACAGGTTTGAAATTTTGCTCGTAGCCCGCCTTGTCTCGTCGTCTATCATCGCCGCAAGCCGCGAGCCGCCAATTTGACAATGAAATTTTGAGTAACCTTCACGTGTATCACCGACGCATATTTCCATTGTATACAAGGCCAGGACGCAAGGATGTGAAACTAGTCGCGTATAGACTGGAAATCACTTTTTAATCAAGGACTTCCAATCTATACAAGACAATACGCGTGTATACTTTGTAGTGACCAAAGTAACTAGCTTGTTCCATTATAGACAGTGCTAGTCCGCATGCAAACTAATCGTGTTTAGATTAAGCGCGACAAACTCTAGATTACAATCTTTACGCGAGCAGCTGCATGCTCGCCATTTTGATGTGTTGACCTCTCTTTATATTCTATGGTAATCATATCTGTGTATCTATTCTAAACATTGCATCACCTTTCGGAACGTGCTGTTTGTTTTGATTAGCCGTTTTTTGTCGTCTCTGCGCAATTTATCTCTCTAGCTCATCCTATTCATTTCCTTTAGAATTATCGAGTTATCTTTTGCACCGTTTCTGTCAAAAATTAACCTACTTGTCCCTTTTTGTTGTAATTCCACCTTCCGGCTCCATCATCAGACTCTGGACACCACCTAGTATCAAAGCACTTGTCAATACATAACCATTGAGTTCAAACACGATGGTGCTATCTTTTTTTATTGATGTTTTCCCATGGCCACCTTCCGACTCCATCATCAGACTCTGAACACCACCGAGTGTCAAAGCACTTGTCAATACATGACGAATTTGTCCAAACATGATGGTGGTGATTGAGGAGTGAAACTTCCGGCTCCATCATCAGACCAGCTCCATAGTATCATTTATCAAAATGTCTCGGTAGTTGTATAAGTATGCCAAGTTTCAGCTCAATCGGATGCCAGGAAGTGCTTAGAAAATGTATGAGAATTGGAGTAACCGGAAACACGAACAGAACAAGCTAAAAGCTTGTAAAAAATAGCATTACAATTCGCGAGAAAATTTCTATGGTGGCGTTTTGGCCTTGTATAAATTTAAAAGATGCACGTGTGCGTCTACGTTACAAACTATAAACAAGTACTTAGTACGCAAAATTCGTGTATACATTGTAATCACAAATTTAAAAATTGCATTACAATATATACGCGAGCAGATTCCTATGGTTGCGTTCTGGCCATGTATAGAATGGAAATACGCGTCACCGAGCAAGTAAGGTCGCGAACTTAAAAACCGCGTACTTTAAGTACGCACGTCTATTACCCACTTTAGGTTACTAAATATTTCTATTGTATTTTTCTGAAAAGAGTTTCGCGGGCTACGCTGGCGCTTTTACATAATTACATTATTTTCTTTCGTGGGGTGGCGTGTCATTCATGTGGTTCTGCAAGTTTATTTTGAAATATATTGTAAAACAATGAGATGAGCGTCGATATTTTGTGAAAATTATTATTGAGTTCAAAGTGCGTATTTTAGGTAGTTTTAGAAAAAAAATCTTTTAACAAATGGCAATAGACTACTAATCAATAGTGCGTTGTGAATTTCTTTTATAGAGGGCCTGTGTTCCATAAATTGTCGTGACGTACTTCCGCTATTTTATTCCTCAATAATTTAGTAATTTTCACATTGTTGTAATAGAGCACGTTTATCGACTTTTAATAATTTTATAAATCATAAAAAAATATATTAAAATTATTGTCATACAATTTGTTCAATAAAGTACATAATTTCGCAAAACCTATAAAAAAAGCTTCTGTTAACTTAACTTGACCTTGCTTATGCTTTGCTAGTTCTTTTCCGTTCAGCTACCGCGATTGGAACATGTCTTATTCACCTGAAAGAAGGTAAGTTGAGTTCTTGAGCTAGATGAGCCTTTCTACCATAAGTTTGTGTAATATATTTGTTAGAAAAAACGCTAGGTTTCGTTAGGGCTTACTATTTTCATGTTATTTGCCATAAATTGTGAAATAATTTCAATGTCCCTGTCGCCGATTGCCAACATGGCGCTGGTAGGAGTACATTATTGCAAGTCCGATTCAGCGCACGTGTTTTACATTCATGTAACTATTTCCCTTCTTGAGATTGTAAAAAAAACAAATTGCAGTAAGTTCTATGTTGATTTGATGTAGTGCTTTTATTTCTAACGTTTACTTTACAACAATGATATGCCAGTTTGACAGAAGTGCCACTAATAATGCAATTTTTTAATCATTTTGCTAATTCATTCAAACATAACCTTGTTTGAATGAATTAGCAAAATCTAACTAAAACTAGGTACCAAAATCGAATAGATATATAATTGAATGTCAAAAACTATTGTTTCACAGATCAGAAGATTGGCCGGAGGATTCCAAAAATGGGCCATCAAAAGATCAAGGAAGCTATGATGGACCTCCGGGGATGGAACCCCAAGGGAACCTGGATACTAACTGGCATCAGGTCGTGGAAAGCTTTGATGACATGAATTTGAAGGAAGAATTGCTGAGAGGAATTTACGCCTATGGTTTTGAAAAACCTTCGGCTATCCAGCAACGCGCTATTATGCCTTGCATTCAGGGCCGCGATGTTATAGCTCAAGCTCAGTCAGGAACTGGCAAAACTGCTACTTTCTCGATTTCAATTCTTCAACAAATTGATACCAGTATTCGTGAATGCCAAGCACTGATTCTGGCTCCAACCAGAGAGCTGGCTCAGCAAATTCAGAAGGTATGAACTGTGGTTGGCTTTGTGTTGTGTTTGGTGATTAATAAATGCTTTAGTTTGGACATAACAGTGTGATGTTTTTAGGTGGTGATAGCTCTTGGTGATCACTTGAATGCTAAATGTCATGCCTGCATTGGAGGCACCAATGTGCGCGAGGATGTGCGTCAGCTGGAGAGTGGTGTTCATGTGGTGGTGGGCACGCCTGGTCGCGTCTACGACATGATAACACGCCGCGCACTGCGTGCTAACACTATCAAGTTATTTGTGCTGGATGAAGCTGATGAAATGTTGTCCAGAGGGTGAGTTTCACTAATATTGAATTTTGGAAGGTTTTCCTAGCTACTATAGTACTTACAAATACATAACATCAAGCCTATTTTCTAGTACCTACTAAAGGTTCAGGAAAGTGTTTCAAGGACGGTTTTTCCTCAGTTATTTTAAGTCCCCTGTAAGAGACTCGCTACATATAGAGGAGCGAGCCTATTATCATCATCCAGTAGCAAAGCCAGACTTTGCTGTTATTGATTGATTGTAGAACCTATAAATTTATCTTGATTTCAATAATATACTTATCCTGTTATTATAAGATATTTGAACAGTTGAACAACAATCTTTTAACTGAGCTGTTTTATATTATTATAATTCACCTGTGATTGAGAGTGTACATGTGCATTTTTAAATTACTCTTCAGTCATACCAAAATTGTCTATAAAAACATTTCAGATTCAAAGATCAAATTCATGATGTATTCAAGATGTTGTCTGCTGATGTACAAGTTATTTTGCTGTCTGCCACCATGCCCGATGATGTACTGGAGGTGTCTCGATGCTTCATGAGAGATCCCGTGCGCATTCTTGTGCAAAAGGAAGAGGTATTTACATGTCCTTATTTCATAATCGCAACCTGCAATGTTTTGAAAATAGAAGTAAAGTTAACCATGTTTAACTTAAAACTGAAGTAAGACACTTAACACAACATTACACACATGTATTCCCTGAAGGATTGTTCAGAGGTGGATAGGTCACCCACATTTTGCCAGTTGTTTACGTCTTGTGTAATAGGGGTGGGGGGGCCTTTTGCCATCAACTAGGGACAAATTCAGACTCCAGGCTACTGAGAAATTGCTAATAGAAACCAAAGATCCTACACAGACAATGAGGTAGTAAAACTAAAAAGGTTCATTTAAAAATTAAAAGTTTTATTGAAATATAAATTGTGCCTTTGATAAGATTTGAGCATCTTGGTTATGGCTAGAATCATGAAGAATGGCTGTAGTAAATGATTATTAATGCTACTTTAGTTCATAACATAGGGTTCATTGCAATAATCTAACCGCTTTGTATTTTTTTCTTAATTTTATAGTTAACACTGGAAGGTATCAAACAATTCTATATTGCCATTGAACTTGAAGAATGGAAGTTGGAGACCCTCTGTGACTTGTATGACACCCTCTCCATTGCTCAGGCTGTTATTTTCTGCAACACTCGTCGCAAGGTAATTACAACCTATATTATGTTTCACAAAATACCTATTTTCTAAAAAACAAACTAACATATACAATTTTATGTTCTAATAGTGTCATAATGGCATTTCAAGTGACAAGTCACACCTGTGGTTCCAATATTTATTACAATATTATGTTCATTCTTACCCTCCACAGAATAGTTTTTGTCCACTCTTTAAAAATTGCCGATGAATGCTAGGTGCGAACAACCAAACCAGTATTTTTTGTAACATTCATTGGCTAGTTTTTGCTTTAAATCTATCATAATATTTCAGGTGGACTGGCTGACTGAATCCATGCATGAGCGTGATTTCACTGTGTCTGCTATGCACGGTGATATGGACCAGCGTGAGCGTGAAGTGATTATGCGGCAGTTCCGTACTGGATCGTCTCGTGTCCTGATCACAACTGATTTACTTGCCCGCGGTATTGACGTGCAGCAAGTCTCTTGCGTCATCAATTATGATCTGCCCACTAACCGTGAAAACTACATTCATCGGTAAGTGTATTTATGAATTTTTAGTTAGCATAACTTACATGATTGATAAGAACTTGTTTTATAAAAAAAAGACAATCTGCAAATCAATATGAAAAATTAAGCCCATGCACTTTGATTATGGAACTGCGCATACTCTTGCACTTTGACCAAACTTATGTTGGTTCATATATCAATTTAGCAAGGACAATATCTCATTGAATGTTACAGAATCAAAAATTTGGTGATTTAGTTCTTGCTGTATTAAATGAAAATCAAATGTTGATTAAATTTTTTGTAATAAACGAAATCACGAAAATAATACATTATATTATTATGAAGGAAACTCCTGAAGATCATTTTATGCAAATCTAATATACTTTTATGGATATATAAGTAGGGAAAACTTTATCTTAACACCCATAATATTGGAAGATGACAAATGACTATAGAATTCGTAGTTGTCTGTGCCTGAACATATTTTTGTAGGTACCCAGTATTAAAGAGGCATGTTTCTATTTTTCAGAATTGGAAGAGGAGGTCGTTTCGGCCGTAAAGGAATTGCTATCAACTTCGTTACTGAAGCTGACAGGAGAGCGCTCAAGGATATTGAGGAGTTTTACCATACAAGCATCTCGGAAATGCCCAGCGATGTGGCTAACCTCATCTGAGGAGCCTGCGCTTACCCGGTTTATACTTTGTGTCCTGCGTTCTATTGCGATATTTATAAGGTGTGTGTATTAGGAGGAGCCTTCTAATAACCGCTGTGCCGAATTTTCATTGGAACTCATTTCGTTCGGACCGATATAATCGTTTTAGTTTAATTAATGATTACATTATACTATAATAGACGTATCAATATAAGTTTAATATACATAGTTAGGAGTAAGACCGGCTCGGCCGGATGGCCCCCGTTCCGCGCAGGCCTCTCTGCCACTTGCACAGAGGTCTCATCGGGTACTGGAGAGGCTATTTCAATCACAAAAGTTCTAGAAGGAAACCCACTGTATTGTAACTTTTTTTCCAGTTGTACATAATATGGTAACTGTTTTTGTAATACCCTAAATAAATATAATGAAATATCTCAACTGTATTGTTATTGACATACTTGAAAATTGTAGCGCTCCATTCCCGATCGGAACCTTAATTTCTCTAAAGCAATTGTATTGAATTGTGTAAATTTTGTTTACAGAAGATCTACCCACTGAGCCTGTGAAACGCACTTTGGACACAACTATGTGGAAATAATAAATCAAAATTTCCTCAATATGTTCATTACTTTCTTTTGACAGGTCCTTATTGTATCCTGTACTCCCATTTACATTTGCTTTTGCATTTTACTTTTTAAAAGATTGTTTTCTACATGGTTTTTATGTTCATTTCGAATTATTTATATTTTTGGAATAAATTTTGTTCGAAGTATTAGTGACTTTTGACAAAAATGATAATTAAGGTTCCTACGCTTACATAATATTATCTTTATATAAGTAATGAAACTGATCTTATCTTATTCCAAATACATTTAATAACATAATGTTAATTTTAGCTTATAAAACACTGTGACGATCAATATTCAGATACATAAACGCATGACAATTTTTTTGTGTGTTAACTCTTTCAACATTACACTGATAGTACCCATATCACTACGATAATATTCTTATGCTCGCTATTCCAGATTTGATCAGTTGGAGCTGCGTTGCTAACAGGAACTATCTGAGAAAAAAATCGGAATATTGAATTTCAAGTTATGGACATCTTAGTTGTTGCAATGACGTGTTCCGGTAAAATGTCTGAAATAACTTTAGTCGACCGGAACCAATGAAAATTTATATATTACCTGATCTCGAATCACACATCCTTATAATCTCCAGAATCGTACAATCATTTCTGGCAAGTATTTTTTATTTTTTGAACTTATAGGCGTGTGACTGACTGAGTTTAATTTTTAAGCTATATTCCAAGAGCTAGATCGAAGAGATTACGTTAAACTCTTGCGACAAAATTTGGGAAAAAACAGATCTTCGCTAGGTGCCCTAGCTTTTGAGATTCGAATTGGGCCAAGCTGGGAAGATGCTCCCCAGATCGGCCACCTATAAAGTTATAAATATCAGAATTTGTCGTTCACTGGTTCAAAGTAATAAGGTACTTTGAACCAGTGAACGACAAATTCTGATATTTGCCGACGAAGGAGATCATTCATTTTGGGCTAAATTATGAAAGTGCCGGCACTTTTACTCAACTCAACACGAATAATAATACCAGATATTTTATTCCCGATTACAGTGATGTGTCGGGCAGAAAATCGACATTTTAAAATAAGTTATTACGAATTTAATTTTGTTTTCCAAAGATTTGGCTTTCGGTTAACATAATTATCTACAACGCTTATTTCAATTATGATACCTATACATGTAATTACCTAGCCCATTTTCAATTGTCTGGCCTAAAAAAGACGAGTGTTCCTTTGCTAAGATAAATTTACAATATTCTAATAAAACATAAAATACAAGAAGCCTGTTTCGGCAACTCTGATTTCTGCTTATATGAATAAGTATTTAAATAAATAAAAACAGACTTTATTGCAGAACAAGTTCTAGCATTCAATTTCGTTTAAAATAATAATATTTATTACATTTATTCAGGAAAATAAATAAATGAAATTATCAAAAAAAAAAAAAAAAACTTCAATACTTTAAAGAGGTCGATACTTTTCATGCCGACGGTACACCCTACTTTTTAGTCGTTTTGACGACGTAGTATATGGTATTATTATTCGGGTTGAGTTGACACGGGCCCAGTTGTCACTGACCCAAAAATGTATGGACGGTGAATGATATCCTTTCGACCAATTTTTTGTGTTATCAAAATTAAAATCCCTGTTGGTGGCCATGCCAGTGTCAGTCACACCTAGTAGGCTAGGTCATAGTAAGATAGGTAATAGAAAAAATCGACCGGATTTTCGTAATCATAAAGCTAGTATCCATATCCATCGTAATCGTAACTAATATTGCGAAAGTGAGTTTGTTTGTTTGTTTGTTACGCTTTCACGCTAAAACAGCTGAACGGATTTGGATGAAATTTGGTACAGGGGTAGACCATGACCTGGAAGAGGACATAGGATACTTTTTATCCCGATATTTCCACGGGATCGAGAACGCGGGTGAAACCGCGGGGCGTAGCTAGTACTTTATAATATTATAAATTCGAAAGTAACTCTGTCTCTATGTTACCTTTTCACGCCTAAACCACTGAACGGATTTCGACAAAATTTGGCAAGGCGATGGCATCCTGGGGAAGGACATAGGGTACTTTTTATCGACATACCGCGTGGGCGGAAGCTAGTCTAAGTAAATCGCGAACGACCACGATGAGTACTACCTATTAACGCTGAATGGTTTATGCGTTATGAAAGATAGAAAAATAGGCCCAGTTCAGGTAAAACTTGGACTGGGCCTATTTTCCCTCAAGGTAACTGAAAAATCTATTTGTGGTAAATAGTATTTGTCATAGATAGGCTTTCATAAATAATTCAAGATGGTTTTACGATTCAGCTATCGCTCAGCTATTCAGTTAATTGCGTAATATATTTTCGTAGGTAACTGAGTAAATGTTTCATTTCGGCAGTTCAACAACATTAAGTGTTGAGCAGTTTTTTTTTCGAACTTAGTAGCGATGGATTACCTATTTGTTTCAAACTGATTCAGATTGTTATTGATCATGTATTACGCAATTAGGGTGCTGGCCACCCACAAAGATAGAATTCTATCAGTTCGAACTAGAACTATTGGGGCGAATTCAAGCAAAGTTTTTATACGTACTTACATAATAAAAAAATATCCTACGAATAAATGAATTTTTTGACAGCTTTTCGATACAAAACCCTGTCTGGCGTCAATTTTATTCCACAGATAAAAGAAGTGTGACTGACACTGGCATGGCCTTGGCCACAATCAGGGATTTTGATACTTAACACCGAAAAATTTGTCGCCAAATATGAGAATTTGTCGGTCACTGGTTCAAAAGTTATAAGGGTTTATAGGTGGCCGATCTGGAGAGCATCTCCCCAGCTTGGGCCAAAAAAGCTAGGGCACCTAGCGAAGATGCTTTCTCCCAAATTTTGTCGCTAATCAGTCACAATTTTTCGCCAAGATTTCGTCGGGTCTTAGTTTAGAAGATATACTCGACAAAATCTGTGATTTGGCAAACATTCAACAATTTTTTTTTAATATCTAAATTACAAACCCTTATGGTGACCATGCCAATGTCAGTCACACATCAAGCTCTCTTCTTTGCGCTAAAGATGGACCCCCTGATAATAAACCTGCCGGCGCACATGTAGCGAGCTAAACATAAAAAGCTTAGGCACACATTGCTTTGTCACGATACCAAGAACAGTTTTTGTTTTGAACGATACGTATTGAGCAATAATGTTACGTGGTGACTGGTGTAAGACGATGCCATTCAATTGGACATTTTCAAATTGTTCGTCATGGGTAAACTATGAAAACGACTTTCATAGTTTTCGAGGGTGCTAAAGCCGATCGTGAAGACACAATGTAAATCCAAGATGGCGACTGCAAAAATGTTATTTTTTCGTCTTATGTGACATTAAAATGTAAATCCAAGATGCGGCTGCAAATGTTGTTTTGAATCGTACGTGAGAAGGAACTTCGTTCCTGGCGTGGGAACCCAGACCGCACACTTTTTTTTTTATTAATTAGGTACGCAATTACCATTATTTTAACCGTAAAAAGAAATTACCTACCTACACTATCGTCGCCTTGGAGCCTTCTCGCCCCGCGCCGCTCAGTCACTCACTCAGCCTGCGAGCAGTAGTGTGCGAGAGAGAAAGTGAATTTGGGCTGCGGCTGCGACTCTTTATGAGAAAAAAAACGGCCGAATTTCATTACTTTTAATATTAGGTATAAGTACACAATAAATAGTAGGGCGCCATCAAACCAAACGTATACTTAGTCGGCCGCCGACTGTGAGCGTCAAGTTCAAAATGTATGAAAAAAAAAAAAACCTCAGCCGTCGACTGACCCAGGTCCGTTGCTTTTCAGTCGTTGACCGACTATACGTTTGGTGTGAACTGGGAAAATAGCCTTAGGCCCGGCGCACAGTGGATCGTCCCCATAGAAGAGGTCGGACATAAGCAGCTTGTAAAATAAAAATCGATATTATATATTTTTTTTAATGCTATTGTATTCCTTTATCAAAAACCTACAAATATTGTTACTTTTTTGTATGATACTTTTTTTAATTGGACTCATATTCCATGAGAAAATAGATAAAATGTGTTTTCTTAGTATGGAAATGGACACTTAAACTCCCCAACCGCCTGAGTTTCGCCTCGTTTCGGGTAGTCATTTCTATTATTAGTATCTACCTACTAAGTGCCACATTTTGTCCAAAGACACTTGGTGCCCCAATGGTGCCCTTTCTGAGATATACTCAATTTTCTTTCTATCATAAAAAAATACAATAGCTTGACAAAAATACCATGGCAACCATGAATTTGCATTTGGTTTGAACCATAATAATGTGTGTACTTGATATAGAGTATCAATTTATAACGGCATGCATAGAAACAACAACGAGCTACCATTTATTGATTAGAGTAATTGGGTTACCATTCAAACCACCTTTTTATTGGTAAAAAGGTGGTTTGAATAATATTAATAAAAATATAATTGCTACAAAGAAACGAGAAACGACCATAACATAAAATAAAAATTTATACATATACCTACTTATTTTAATAAATAATTAATACAAAAAAAAAAAAAAACTAAATTAGTCTTCCTAAAATAAACATATAATGTTATTAAATACTAGGTTAATTTCTAATATTACATAGGAACTAAGCTTTATACAATGACAATTTTTTCCTTAAACCAAAAATACGAACTACCTTTTCATGAAAATTCTTGAAACTTATTGAAATACATCATCATCATCATCCTCATCCTCAACGTCATTATTATCGCTACATTCTATGTCAGAACCAGATACTGTGGTGACGTCAATGAATTCAGTTTCACTTTCTTCACGCATTAATAAGTCATCAAGTTCCTGAAATATAGGCTTTTTAACTTTTGGAGCCATCTTTGGCCGAATAATTGTTAGCAAAGGATCCGAAGATAGTAGAAGATTGTGCAAAATGTCTTCATTAGTTGCTAAACTAGGTACTGCATTTTCGGGTATGGCTTTCCCTATACTTCCGGAAGTCTTTGTTTCTTGCTTCGGAGGCTTCTTCCGATAGAGAGCCTATAGGCACAATTGATAAATGGTCTACTATCTTCGGACCATGAATTAAAAGCTTGTGCAGACTAGATGGCATGGGTACAATTGCACAAAAAGTTCTGCAGTTTCACAGCAGTACTCTCCGAATTTTGATGTATTAATTTTTTCTCCCGAAGAAACACAATGCAAAATCACAGCAATTCTCCTGATCAAATTAATATCTAACCCTGTAATTTGGGCAGTCTTCTCAGGGTTGGAAAAAAACCGCCTTGCTGGATTGCCACAATTGGTATTGCCACTCCCCTGTTTAACTACATCCAGAAGCAAACCGGTTTCTCTTCTGAAGGTTTCTTGGATAATTTCTTTTCGTTCTTTCACTTTTCTTTTCATTTCTTCGCCTTTAGCCTGCCATGATTTAATCTCAAGTTTATAAGAGATGTGCAGTAAGCACTCCATGGACTTAATCCACGCATGCAGTGAACTAAGGCCATGCTTATATAATTCTGCGTTCACTGGCTTCTTCCTCACATCCACTAAATTATTCATTTCTGTAGGACCCGCTTTACATATATCACATACAGCCGATGATGTTTCTGATATGTATGAGTGTATCTTGCCATCAATCATAGTCAATATGAAATTATAGCTAACTTTGAACCCCCCACATTCAGTTGGAGATACGTCAGCCATTTCAGACTCTATTTCAGCCATCTCGCGCTTGATATTAAATTCAGTCTCTTTCATAAATTTAAAAGAGATTGGGTGGCAGTACCCTGTTGAAGATGGCCGCTCATTCTCCCATATAACGTTTCCATCTGCAGCGACAAGCCGCAGAGGTACAAGGCTCGCCATAAATATGCTACCCTAATCTTCTTCACTAATACTTGTTCTCTGGTGGTAAATACTCTGGCTAGAGGCCCCATCAAAACCCCACTTGCTGATCAACTGAAGTTGTTGACCTGAGTCACAGCTGAAGTTCAAAGCTTTAATAAGTCTGTGTCTGTGTTCTCACTGTGATGTCAACCAGTGCTTTTATTTTTATTTTGGCAGAATTCTCCGTGATCGTCATATCCTCTTTTTTGGGGTAGCACTCAATTTTCTCATTCTGTAGCATATAATAGCTCGGATACTTCATAAGCCCCTCTTTTAAACTAAAACTCTAAGAATAATATAGCGCCATTTCGATAACCGCAATGTGACAAATAGCGCTAAAGCTTTTTGCAGAGAAACTTCGTGGACTGACCTGTTTTGTTCACTTTTTGTCATATTTAAAAATGTGGGGACCTGATTTGGGTTCTCTAATATGTACTTCACAATAGCAGCTTCATCACTTTTCACTGAAGTCTAACTACGAACTACATGATGTTCGAGTATCTTCAGTGCGCCTTCTTTTGTGACGCTTACTTAGATCCTCAAAAGACTTGCGAGGAGTTTTTTCAGTTGACGTGGAAGCATCTGATTTTGACGGAGTAACTGGGTCTTCAGGCAAATGAACATAAGGCTCTTCAGGCAAATCAACATTAGGCTCTATGAGCATGTTCTCCTTGAAAGAATCTGGCCATTTAATGTCAGATTCTAGCAATTTAGTATTTTTGTTCATAAATTTGTTGACAGTTCTTTTAGCATGGGACCATTTTGCATAAATGCGAAAGCAAAAATTACTTGTAAGTCCTTTTCAACACTCTCTGTTAATGGCACTTCACAACTTGATGTTAATGTATTAAACAATCGACTATGGTCCCTAAAATCATCTTGGTTGCGTAAGGCAACATAGAGATCAAGGTTCGTAGCAAAACCGCGGATAAACATAGTAACAACCCTTGGACGAAATTGTTAAATATATAAATGGATAATTAGGCATTGCCACTATTCTGCAAATAAAAGGCTCGCAAGTAGCGGGTGGCTAAACAAGCTGTTGCTATTATAACAGCCAATCAGAGAGCAGATACGTAATACCACGCTAATTGTTTTATCTTAATTGGCTAATTGTCAATTACAATGAAACAATTAGGTAATTTTTTTTACCAAATTATTTACACTAATTAGCTTAAATAATTTGGTACTATGCTAATTGTTACATCGTAATTGACAATTAGCTAATTACGATAAAACGCACTATTTTGGAAGTAGTTGTACCTAGGTAACACATTCAGTACATACACACATTATTTTGGTTCAAACCAGATGAAAATTCATGGTTGCCATGGTATTTTTACCATGCTATTGTATTTTATATGATAAAACGAAAATCGACTATATCTCAGAAAGGGCACCATTGAGGCACCAAGTGTCTTTGGATAAAATGTGGCACTTAGTAGGTAGATACCAATATAGAAATGACTACCCGAAACGAGGCGAAACTCAGGCGGTGGGGGAGTTTAAGTGTCCATTTCCATACTAAGAAAACACATTTTATCGATTTTCTCCTGGAATATGAGTCCTATTAAAAAAAGTATCAGAACAATATTTGAAGGTTTTTGATAAAGGAATACAATAGCATTAAAAATATATATAATATCGATTTTTATTTTACAAGCTGCCTATGTCCGACCTCTTCGACGATCCACTGTGCGGCGCACACCTGGCGAGGCGCAGCGCAGCGCATTCGTCACTACCAAACAATTATCGTTAGCGTCAGAATGGCTGGTTGCCTATGGCAAGCGTCTCTGAAAGTATATTCAAAAATTGCTACCTAATTGCTTATATTTGCTACATTTCTTCAAGAATTGCTACATACGATACATTCAGAGAAAAATGAATATTTTTTGACCAGCCATTCTGACATCAGGTTGCTGGTTGCCTCTGTGGTCACCATGAAAGACGTAGAATTTCTAAAAGTTTTCTGTATCAATACCTAATTGCTTCATTCAAGAATTTAAGTTTGAGCATCGTACATACATTAGGTAAAAAAATATAGTTGTTTGTAATTTTTTACGAAGAAGCGCCTTATAATTTGGAAAGGCAACCGTTTTTTATACTACAGCGTCTTGTTTTATTTATTCAATTATTGAAGAAATGTAGCAAATATAAGCAATTAGGTAGCAATTTTTGAATATACTTTCAGCGCCCCTTGCCATAGGCAACCAGCCATTCTGACGCTAACCAATTATCGACCTTGCAGCACTTGAAATAAAGTTGAAAATAAATAAACTTTCATTAGCTCGAGCGCGCGACTAAGCAGAAAGAGGCCCGCGACTCAGGTTATTTATTGTCAACTTTATTTTTAGGCACGCAACGTTGGTATTTGTTTGGCAATGGCAACCGCGCCGCGCTACGCTTCGCCAGGTGTGCGCCGGCCCTTACACCTTCATTATTAGGTTACCTACCGACCTAAGTACATAATATATTTTTCTAATATAATTTCACAACTTTTATTAATCATTTAACAACACTAAACATAAACTCTAAAAACTTAATAAATTAATATCACACTTCTGGTAATGTTCATGTTGACTAAAATTAAATGAAATAAAACTATTAACAAATATCATAAAAATGCAAAAAGGAGTATAAGTAACAAGACAGATATAGGAAAAAATATATAAACAGAAATTCGAGGATGGCATATGGATACTAGAATTGAAGAGTCACTTTCTTCATTTTGTAAACCTTCTTTTGTGGGTTTTTCAACTATAACTAATTCATCACTAAAGAAGTCTATATTAAATTCACATTCAGTTTTATTAACGCATACTTTGGATTCGGAATTATTAACATATTGGAATGTTGGTTTATAAATATCGAAAATTGCATGTATATCATTAACCCCATTATCTGTATAGAATATATAATAATAATATCCATCAAGGAGTACTTCATGAACTATCTTGAGGATGGTAGTATTTTCTAAATAATTTGTACTGTTACATTGCATGGAGAAGGGGAATAAGCCATTTATCAAAATCGTATCATGAAAACATTCATGCAAATTATTCTCAAATCTAGATATAGGTTCCTGAAGGTTCACAGTACCGTTAAAAGCATTTCCTCCATGATATACACCAGTATCTAATAAAGTGTTAGGATTATGCAGTGGTATTTTTTTTATATCTCTTCTTAGTCTTTCTTGTTCATTATATGTCTTTTTTCCTGTATGATAATCATCTTTGGCATTATTCAGCATCAAGTCCTGTGGGTTATTCTTATTATCAGCTTTTTTGTCCATGGCGTCTTCTTCTTTATTATGTGTTATATTATGTTGTGAAGTATTATTGTTCTTATGTCTGTAATCAGGTTTCTCTAATGTCACTAGAACTCCTTGGTGTTCCACTTTTGAGAGGCCTTTCTCTTGCCTATTATATCCATCCAAAATTCCACATGTGTTCAATATCCTGTCTCCTTTAACAACTAGAATCTTGGAACCTTTATGCCGCGAACATGCTTTCAATTCAACAGCAGCCCCTTTTAATAAATAAAATCCCCAATATTCTAATGTATCGTCTGGTAAGGTCATTGACTTTTTTAATCTAATGTGTTTCCGCTTTTTAGATATTTCTGGTGTACCTTTCATTTGGAATGCACTAAATGTAGTATTCATTTTTAATGAATGCTTCTCACAAAATACTGATGATTGACCTTTATGAATTTGGATAACATCCGAGTCTGATATTTTATACATGACATCAGCATATCTTATATTTCTCAGATACAAGGGTAACACAATCAGAATCGAAGGCAAAACTGTAGTTAGCAGGCAAAATGTTATAACACGCCGAGATCCATGCATTTTATTTCCATCTGAAAAATAAACAAATTGTGAAAAAAAAAACTGATTATAACTTGCTTAAAATTTCACACACTGCCACTCGCACGGACACGTTTTATATAGTACTAAGGTGAGACCTACCAGTTTCTAATATTTCTGAAAAATCATTATAGCCTCGCTTTGTTTTAGTAGCCTTGTAAATCGAGATAATTTTTACAGAGAGATGGATTGGATTGTGTTTATGTTTACATTATCACATTTCATCGTAGCACACTCACGTCATCGACATTCGACCGTCATTCCCATTCTGTCTGTCATATAGGCTTGCAGAAAAATATCGATAAATCGAACAAAAAATATCGATATTTCGATATTTTTTGTTCGATTTATCGATATTTTAGGCGATATTTATTATTTCGATATATCGATGTTTCGATATAAAATATCAAGTATTGAAAATGTATCAAAAATGATATATTTCCAATAGCAACACCGTTGTCGCCAAAGACTAAAACTGCTACTGGAATTCAGAGCCGTAAAAACCATACTATTTTTTCCTAGTTTGGTATTTATAATTATGATTATAAAACTTGAAATACAAAAACTATTTTTTTTTTTGAAAATTCCACCGGTCTATCGATATTTTTTTATTTCGATATATGGAAATCGATATTTTTTTTAAATATCGATACGATATACAAGGTGGCCGGAACATTGACGTCCAAAGGTAAAATTCAGGTCTCTCGTATCGTGTAGTATCCGAATCAACCCCATGTATATTCCGCGACTTTTCATAGCTTTCGAGTTATGATGTTATTTCAGAAATTTTGAGAATTTTCTACCTGACCAGTCAAGTCTTTGTCGAACATATTTTTTTTTGCAACTGAATCTTCATGAGTTGTGCTTTTATGCATAAAATAATCAGCTTCGTAACTGTGATAGTGCATAGCGTAGTTATGAAAATTTTGGTCTAAAGTGAAAAATTTACGTTTAGTAAATGATTACTCTAATTTCAACTTCAAATTAAAAATCTAAGCAGGTAACTTCATGGTTTCTAGGTAGGCCTCAAGAATGCGCCAGACTCTCAGCTAATCATTGAAAAAAAGTAGTACTTAATGAGGCTACTTTGGCTACAATCGGCCTTCAAAGACTGGACGGCCTTCAAAGAAGATGGAAAAGGACCGTGCGACATTTTGGACCAAATGCGCAACAGTGATTTGACATATGCCATATTATGAAAGCTTTTGGGGTATTATTTAATTCATGGCAGCTAAGTCGAAATCGAAGGCGAACATGGTGTTTTTGAACATTCAAAATTGTAAAAGTATGTTAGGTTAGGTTAGGTCAGGATAGGCACGTTAGGTTATGTTAGGTTAGGTTAGATCCCATGAGTAGATATAGGAACAAAATGTCCGCCTGGCAGAGCCTAGATACCAGGTAAGCCTATATACTGTAGAGTGCGGCAGGTATCTACAGGGGAAGCGCTAGCGACTGGTTCCCCACCAGCCACTCATCCTCTCGCCGCGCTTCAAAGCTTAGGATTAGGTGGTTTTTTATCTTAGAGGTAGCCTTCCTCTGAGCCAGGCAATTAAGCCAAGCCCACGACGGCAGCATTAGACATGCCTCCGTTCGCTGTCCGGCCAACCCGACTCAGCGAACCCGCCGAAGGTTCTCTCGTTGAAGACAACTCCTCAACGAGAGAAACGCGCCGCTTTGGTGCGCCTGCACCGCAGCGGTATGGTCACATCAACTGTCGATCGACTGTCGTCGATCGATCAGGAGCGACCCCGTCCCGGTGTCTGTACCGGCAGAGCCCCAAGATCATTGAGACGCGCAAGCCCCACAACGACGACAACGTGGAGACACCCTCGGTGGGGAAACACCCTCGGTGGGGATCGTGCGGTCGATGGCCCTTTATGGGGCCTCGATCTGGGCGGCTGACCTGACGGCCGGTAGTATCGCAGTCCTGCGCAAGCCGCAGAGAGCGATGGCCGTCAGAGTCATCAGAGGGTACCGCACGATCTCCTACGAGGCGGCTTGTGCACTGGCCGGATCACCGCTCTGGGACCTCGAGGCGAAAGTACTCGCGTCATCGTACCAGTGGCGCGAGGAAGCGAGGGCGCGGGGCGAGCAACCGATGCAGCGACACATTGAGCTGCATCAGTCTCAGCTTCGCGAGGTCCTGGTGGCGGAATGGCGGGACAGGCTTTCACGCCCTACCGCCGGCCTCGACATCATCGAGGCGGTCCGGCCGGTGCTCGAGCGCTGGCTCGGGAGGAGGCACGGCTCCCTGTCGTTCGTCGGGTGACGCAGGTGCTCTCGGGGCATGGTTACTTCGGGAAGTACCTGTGTCGCATAAACAGGGAGCCGGACGCTCGGTGTCACCACTGCGTCGACTGCCGGGAGGACACGGCGCGGCATACGCTGGCAGAGTGTGCCGCTTGGGAGGAGCCGCGCCGTGCCCTCATCTCAGAAGTAGGCAGCGTCTTGTCGCTGTCGGCCGTAGTCAATGCCATGGTCGGCAGCGAGGAGTCCTGGGACGCGGTGGTTTCCTACTGCGAGACGGTCGTCTCGCAGAAGGAGGTTCCGGAAAGGGAGAGGGAGATCTCGTCCACTCACCCGGCCCGCAGCAGGCGCACCGGGCGTCGGCGGAGGGCGGATAACGCCCTCTTCCAGCCCCCCTAAATGGGTCCAGGGGTGACGGACTCGGGGACGTCCATCGCCCCCCACACATCAGGACCCGAAGTGGCGGCGCGTAGTGTTCCACGCGCGCCCCTCTTAGACGTCACGGGGGGAGTCAAACACCTCACTCCCCCCCCTGACCCGAAGAGGCTCGCAGCAGGCGCACCGGGCGTCGGCGGAGGGTGGATAACGCCCACTTCCAGCCCCCCTAAATGGGTCCAGGCGTGACGGACTCGGGGACGTCCGTCGCCCCCCACACATCAGGACCCGAGGTGGCGGCGCGTAGTGTTCCACGCGCGCCCCTCTTAGACGTCACGGGGGGAGTCAAACACCTCACTCCCCCCCTGACCCGAGGAGGCCCGCAGAGGCGGGCCGGCACCAGTCGGGGGTTGCGGTCCCGCGACCCTCGGCGTAGGTGTGAGTCGGAACACCGGGGTGGTTTATAGTCAGTAAGAGTCTGACAGACCCCTCCGCCCGCCCCAGGGCGGAGGACATCCATGAGGATTTACACAGCGGAAAAAAAAAAAAAAAAAAGGTTAGGTTAGATAATGCCCATGTATGTAGGTATGTAGGTAGGTAGGTACTCTTTTTTATTATTCTTACCCAACCTCTGAAGCTATTTTTTGACCTTATGAAAGAGAAAATGGGCAAAGAAATTGTTATTGTCAGTTGCCTAGTTTTAAGGATTATCCACCTCGCTCTCTTTGAAGGCCGATTTTGGGCAAAGTAGCCCTATTAAGTACTACTTTTTTTTATTTGATTATGAAAGCTGAGAGTCTGGCACCTTCTGGAAGCCTTCATATGAACTATGAAGTCACCTATTTAGATTGTAATTTGAAGATAAAAATTGAGTCATAATTTACCGAACGTACATTTTTCACTTATGACCAACATTTTCATAACTTTCATCACAGTTACGAAGCTGATTATTTTATGCATAAAAGCACAACTCATGAAGATTCAGTTGCAAAAAAAAATGTTAGACAAAGCCTTCTACTTTTTTTTTTAAATTATTTTTAAATTAGTCAGGTCGAAAATTCTCAAAAAAACTGAAAAAAATTCGTAACTCGAAAGCTATAAAAAATCGCGGAACATACATGGGGGTGATTCGGATACCCCACGATACGACGGACCTGAATTTTATTTTTGGACGTCAATGGTGCCGATTCTCTTGTACACCGAACTAAACTAACTAAACTATCTCTAAAATTCCTTACTTTTGACTATGGGAATCTTGGAGCTATTCTGCCAAATAAATTCTCTAAATTGAAAACTTATTTTGACACAACTAAAATCGAATTTGACAACCGCGCGCCTCCACTTGGTAGGTACTTGTTTTCCGTACACCGTGTTTTTTTTTTAGAGCCAGAGGCGCGCATGCACGGCAGCCTCGATGTTTTTAATGGAATTTTTCAGTTTTTTAATGGAAAATAACGAAAAAAAAATAAAAAATAATTACCAACATGTTGAGAATTAGGGGTTAAAGGGTTTCCTAAAGGGTGTCGAAATTTTCATTATTTTTGCGATAGGACACACCGTTTTCGAGATATAAGCAAAAGAAAATAAAAAAATACAGTACTGTTTTTTGTAACTGAAGTCGAGGTGTTGGTTTGAATTTTAGTTCATGACATCTAATTTTATTCCACACATTTTTAATCGCGATTAAATATAGTCAGATTTAGTTAGAGGATTTTAGATATAGAACAAAATTTTAGGTTAAATCGTCAAATTCAGAATAGCATTTTCACTAAACTAATCTCAGTGCCATCTTAGTGCTGTCAAACTAAATTATAGTTAAGTTGTGTCATTTAAAGTCTATTTCAGAATGAGTTGGATCGTTTGACAGGACTAAACTAAATTTTAGTGATTTTTAGTTTAGTTTAGAGAATTTTGTGACAAGAGAATCGGCACCAATGTTCCGGCCAACCTGTATAACGATACATTTTTACACTTCTTGCATCCTTACTGTCTTTTATGATTCTGTCTGTGAGTGTGACATGACGTTATTGTCCTAATGTCAATGTCCTAATGTCTAAAGTGTTTTTCAACCTTTTTCATGGCTTGGTCCACTGGCCCATAACTAATATGGAAAAATATTACGCGACCCCATAACCACCGCTGTTTTTAACGTGCTTGCTTGCTTGTCAGTCACTTTGGATACCTTTTCAATATACGAAAAAAAGAATACCCACAATTAACCACAGAAGCTTTAAAGTGTTTGATTCCATTTGGAACCTTTGGATGGCCTCTGTTCCTCGTCACATTAAAGCTTGGGCCGAATTTAAGCGACCAAAAACGCGGGACACGGGGCCGAAGCGATAGCACCATAAAATAAACCACAGAACACATACTTATAGGTACTCCTAACGGAGAAATGAACCATGCGGTAGACGCGCCCGCTTCGGTCCCCCGTACCGCGTTGTGCTCGCTCAGGTTTGGCTGAAGCTTTCACAAGGTCTACGATTCAAGAGTTTTAGGTATTTGTTGATGTAAAGACTATTATATGCCCGGGGTGGCATACCCGTAAACCAAAATACACGGTACAAGTTTAGGGGTATGAGGAACAGGGTGTGAAGTTCACTCATCCACCATAGAAAAGGGAGGATCCTCCAACCAGACGGGTATTGTGTCTGGCGGGCAACTGCCCAACGATTGATGTTGGGTTCTTTTAAATGTCCTTACTACTTTTAAATGTACTTACTTAGTTTACTGCACGGTAAACTTTAATTGCGCGATGCAGGATTTATGTGACGTCTGTCTGACGTCAGGTCTTTGATGCGTAGTTCGCATGTGGCGATGTAGATACCGCCACACACGTACATCCCCGGGCGTTCCGCGGTAAACATTTTTTAAAATAAATTTAACTACCTACCATTTTGAATTACTAGTATGGTTTTATATTTATGAGCTTGGCGACCCCCATAGAGAGGCATGGTGACCCCCTAGGGGGACGCGACCCACACGTTGAAAAACAAATCTGATATATTTTCCCTCTGTGATTGACGTTACAAATAGCGATGTTCCGTTATACGAATTTATAGTACCGGACACTTTTTTCGTTCCTCAGTCAGTTAAGTACAGGTTGCTCCAAGATGGTAATTTAGAAAATTGTAAATAAATCAGTAAATAATAACGTTTAATGAAATTAAAATATTTTCATTAAATGAATACGTGAAATCGTATACGAGTGTTAAATTAATGTCACCATTAACGCGGCACGCTGTATACATATTAGGTCTTTACCTATGAAATTGCCGTTCTGCAGTACTAGCCATTTCAAATCAAAATAATTTTTGTTTGGCTAAGAATTCTAATTTCAAATTAATTTTATTTTAAAAACATGGATTTTTTTTTCCAAAAGTAGTCATTTCTTTATTGATTAGTGTTACATTTTCATCGCATTTCAATCTTTTTCGTCATCATGGATACGTTAAAAATTCGAGTAATTATGGAATATGAGTACCGTCGTGGCAGCAACGCGGCACAAGCGACACGCAACATCAACGACGTTTACGGAGCTAACACTACAAACCAACGCACCACCTGTTATTGGTTTGCTCGCTTCCGTTCTGGAAATTTCGACCTGAAAAATGAACCTCGCGGTCGTCCGAAGACTTTGGTCGACAATGACGAATTAAAGGCGATTGTGGAAGCTGATGATACACAATCTACGGCTGAATTAGCAGCAGCTTTCGACGTTAGCGTCAAAACAATATTGGTCCATTTGCGTCAAATTGGCAAGGTAAAAAAGCTTGACAAATGGGTGCCCCACGAACTCAATGATCGCCAGCGCGAAGTACGCGTCGAGACGTGCCTTGCACTGCTCAACAGACACACAAATGAAGGAATTTTGAACCGCATTGTTACCTGCGATGAAAAATGGATTCTGTTTGATAACCGCAAGCGCTCAGCAAGTTGGTTGGATCCTGGTTCAGCACCTAAACAATGCCCTAAACGAAAACTTACCCCTAGAAAAGTGATGGTCACTGTTTGGTGGTCTAGCGCCGGTGTGATTCATCACAGCTTCTTACCAAACGGGGTGAGCATTACTGCAGATGTGTACTGTGAAGAACTGAACACAATGATGGAGAAGCTGGCGCATCTCCAACCAGCATTGGTCAATCGCTCGTCTCTCGCTGCTCCTGCACGACAACGCGCGACCTCATACTGCACAGCAGACGGTCTCCAAGTTGCAAGAACTGGGGTTGGAAGCTCTCCGTCATCCGCCCTACTCACCAGACCTTGCGCCTACAGACTACTACTTTTTCCAGAATTTGGATAACTTCTTGGCGGGAAAAAAATTCAATACCCGAGAGGCAGTACAAAATGCCTTTGAAGAATTTGTTGCCTCCCGTCCAGCTGATTTCTTTAAGAAGGGCATCAATAAACTGCCACTGCGATGGCAAAGATGCATTGATTGCATGGGTGATTACTTCGATTAATACAAATAAAAAATTCATGAAAAAAATTCGTTTAAATTTTTTCATACAAAACGGCAATTTCATAGGTAAAGACCTATTATTTTTGGCATTAATTATTATTTTTAAAGAGAATCTGTCTTAAAAAATTTTTGCCTGGCTGGCCTGACATGGAATTAGTAAGATAGAGCTCTCAAGATTATATTTGAGGTTTTCCATCAAATATAAAAGGGGTGATAGACGTGCGAGCAAGTCTGCATACTTATGGCTCGGCGAGCTTACTCGCCCGTGTGTAATACTAAGTACGCGGACTTTAAAACCGCCGAGTAAGTTCGCCGGCGATCCAACAGGTGTAAAATTTTGCTCATTGCCCGCCTTGGCTCGTCGTCTGTTATCGCCGCGAGCCGCGAGCCGCCAATTTAACAATTACATTTTTCAAGCTTCAAGTGTGTCACCGACGGAGAGCCGAGTAAGGTCGCGAACTTAAAAACCGCGTACTTTAATTACGCACGTCTGTCACCGACGGCGAGCCGAGTAAGGTCGCGAACTTAAAGACCTCTGCCAACACTGAAGCGACTGTGCGATTTTATGTTTCTATGATTCATGAAGTTTCAGAACCTATCAAATCCAATAAGTACTTAAGTCATGTTAGTTCTCTATTTCACCACGTTCATTTAGATCCATGTCGGACTGTCTGTAAAATACGATGAATGTAATTTATGTAGGTAGGTATTATAAAGAAACGAAAGTATGGCATAAAATACCTACCTAACTTTTGGATCGCTGAGGTTAGTTATCTACTTAGCACATTACATTCCAATTTGTAAGTCAGAAGCCAATTACTTACCTAATAGGGATTTGAATTTTAATACAACATCACGACCACGACAGTTCGTGTAGTCGTGTCAAAAGAAAAACGAAGAAGAAAAATAATTATTTTTTTCTGACCAAGGCCCTAGGCCGCTGCCTTGTTGGCTTGGCAGACCTCTGTGGTCCAAGAATTAACTGATCGACTGACTAGGTCCCCAAACACTGAGGGACAGGGTGCCCTGCGCAACTTTGCACCTTAGTAGTTACGTCACTGGGGCAATCCTACAACAATCTATCTTAGACGTGAGACTTTAAAATTGCAAGTTGCTTGAAGCTCTAACATACAATAACGGCCTTCTAAAACGAAACGCGAGACTAAAAAAAGTTTTCTGCATAGGTACAGTCAACCGCACATCACTGGAAATACTTGCACTACGATCGTCCTTACTGATATCACCAGGGGCTGTTAGTGTCAAATGACACCACTGATGTGCGGTACAAAAATAGTAATAGTACCTAAATAATGTGGGTACAGTCAGCTTCAAAAAGATGTAAACATCGACAAGAATTTAATTTTCTATAATCTTTGTTTCATAATAATATTGTATCCATGTGTAGTCACAAAACTTATACACATTTAGATCATATTGTAGCTACACATTAGTATTCTGGAACACAAATTGTTGACAATGGCGCCGATTCTCTTGTCACAAAATTCTCTAAACTAAACTAAAAATCACTAAAATTTAGTTTAGTCCTATCAAACGATCAAACTCATTCTGAAATAGACTATATATGACACAACATAACTATAATTTAGTTTGACAGCACTAAGATGGCACTGAGATTAGTTTAGTGAAAATGCTATTCTGAATTTGACGATTTAACCTAAAATTTTATCTTATGACTAAAATCTTCTAACTAAATCTGACTATATTTAATCGCGATTAAAAATGTGTGGAATAAAATTAGATGTCATGAACTAAAATTCAAACCAACACCTCGACTTCAGTTACAAAAAACAGTACTGTATTTTTTTATTTTCTTTTGCTTATATCTCGAAAACGGTGTGTCCTATCGCAAAAATAATGAAAATTTCAACTCCCTTTAGGGATCCCTTATACCCGTAATTCTCAACATGTTGGTAATATTTTTTTTCGTTATTTTCCATACAAAAACTGAAAAATTCCACTAAAAACACGTCGAGGCTGCCGAGCACGCGCGCCTCTGGCTCTAAAAAAAAACACGGGGTAGGGAAAACAAGTAGGTACCTACCAAGTGGAGGCGCGCGGTTGTCAAATTTGATTTTAGTTGTGTCAAAATAAGTTTTAAATTTAGAGAATTTATTTGGCAGAATAGCTCCAAGATTCCCATAGTCAAAAGTAAGGAATTTTAGTGATAGTTTAGTTAGTTTAGTTCGGTGTACAAGAGAATCGGCACCATTAGGTATAGTTAATCCTTATCGATGCTGACATCTTATGTAGGTACATATCAAAGTACCTATGCCCTGTAACAATTAAAGATAATTTTAAGGTACTTACCTTCTTTATTTACGTTAGTATAATGATAATTTGACAAATATGACGTATTTACTGGCCTCGGAAAGTTTTTGTCCATTTTTCAAGGACTTTGGTACATTAATTACTTATTATTGTTCAAGAAAAAAAAACACGGGCACGTTAACTGCAGTGACATTTAACTATATTACAAATGAAAATATAAATACTATATTACTTAGCAGCGCAATAGGTTAATGATAAGCTTATCAGACGTTTTATCGCCTGTACTATATTACGCCTTGTCCACAATTGAGATCAATATGCATACTGACTCGCTCACACGCCTTTTCTCGTGATATCCATTTGTTTGTATATCAACCTATTTATACATCAGCAGCATCAATGACATTAGGTAGGTAAACTGTTAAGCACATGCTAAGTTTTTTCAATTATGTACATCTAAGTAGAAGTTTGGTAGGTACCTTGGTGTTTTTAGAGATCCGTGCTAAAATTGACAAAACCTACACTAGGTAATCAATCATTCACGAATTAAAAACTTTCACTACTTAAATACATTTTATAGGTGTTATCACCAGTCTAGTTTGCCCATAGCCCAATAAAAATTATATGGGACTTTTCTTCTATACTTCTATAACGTCATCTCGGTAAAGGTGAATCTCGAAGGGTTGTGAGCCTTTCTAGCCATATAATCTTTCATACAGTCTATCCATATTTTCTATGGTCTTCCCCTACTCCTATAGCCATCTATTATCTACATTCATACTCAAAACTTTCTTCACGACCTTGTTCCTCATTCCTCCGCATAACATGCCAACCGATTTCTATACAACTTTTCTCTCAGCGGTGCCACTTTCAGACTTCCTCTTACATATATGCACTTATAGGTCCTCCTCATTTCAGTCTATCCAGAAATATAATAAGATTTATGTTATATGAGAAAGTCCGAAAGATTCATTTCATTGATTACGACTAATATGTGTTCGAAACACCTGCGTAAATTATCCGACTTGCACTTGACATACCCATTTAATATTATTCATAAATTTTATCGCTGTTTAATTTTCCAATAACGTCACTCGAGTATTAATCCAAGGTTCTTTACCTATCGATTCTGCCATTCAAAGATCGTACATAATTAACGAATGCCATTGATTTAAAAATTGTTTTTTCAATTTTAAATTCAAATTTCTTGTCGGGACTTCTTATCATCAATTTTGCGAGTTGTAGATAAATATATTTTGAGGTGGGACAAAAACTCCCGTCTGCCGCCCCCCGCCAATCCCTTGGCCTTTATGTTTCTTACGAATTAAGAAGCCATATCGTCGTTGATAGTCCAATTCCGCGTAACTAACATTGTTAAATAGGTACCGCGGATGTACACTTTCGCAAATTTTAAAGGAGGGTCAAAAAACAGAAGATCACAAAAACTAATGGCCGAATTTTGAACGAACTTGAGTCTAGGACCCTTTCGTTCCCCTTAATTGGAATCGGCCGAATTTTTATATGATCGCGTCCAACGCAACAAGATTTTCACATTTTGATGTAACCGTGCGTTTGAACTGGCGAAAAATTACAACAAAACATGTTTAAATCTCTAGTTCCTGTCAAAAATTTTATCGAAGATTGACAGAAAATAGAGATTTCAACATGTTTTGTCTTGAATGTTTCGCCAGTGCGAACGCACGGTAACTTTGACGTCTTTGTGTTTATTACTGATGCAGAGAAAACGACAAGGAAAAATAGTAAAAAAATAACTTACGTCCACGCTTCGAGGGCGCGATAAGGGCACTCGGGAGGGACGCCCGTCATGCGACTCATACGCGCGTCTGACTCGCATGTGACGAGCGCAATTATAAAAAAAAATCGTAGAAATTCATACTATTTATTTAGCGCCCAACACGCAGCATTCTGAGCGCGCGCCTCAGGCGCTGTTTAAAACTAGTCCCGTAGTCACCATATGACCTAAAAGGGGTGATAGACGTACGAGCAAGTCCGCGTACTTATGGCTCTGAGCTGAGTAAGTTCGTCGGCGATCCAACAGGTTTGAAATTTTGCTCGTAGCCCGCCTTGGCTCGTCGTCTGTAATCGCCGCAAGCGACAAGCCGCGAGCTGCCAATTTGACAATTAAATTTTGGGCAAGCTTCATGTCATTGTGTCACAGCTCACGAACTTAAAAACGGCGGCGTACTAAGGTGATACGTATAGAGACGTGCGTACTTAGTACGCCATTTTTAAGTTCGCGAGCTTACTCGGCTCGCCGTCGATGACACACATGAAGCTTGCCCAAAATTGCCTGTTATTTTTGTACGGACGATAAATACGTATTTAAATCTCAATTGAATATCTTCTATTACTTTTCTTTTAAAGTCGAAAATCGTATCCGAAGTTTTAACAGTAACAGTCTTGACTTCTTGAGGATCTGTTACAGTTATGTTTTATTGTAGGAACAATAATTGTTATTTGTTATTTTTTATTATCTGTTATTTTTATCACTCCTACTGTCAGTCAACAATGTCAATGTCAAAAATTATCTATCCTATCTTACCTCAAGGTGGGTGTAAGGGCTCCTCAAATTCTCTGGAATTTGTATTTGTTAACAATAAAAAGAAAAGACATTCGACAGAATCTGCTGAAAAAGTAGAAGTAAAACTTAAACATAGCTTTTAAAACTTTAGTAGAAGAAAATAAATAAAATGTAAAGTAAGTGAACAAAATTGAAAATATTCTCCATCAGAATGCTTTTAGATTTTTAAAATTGCGACAATTTTGTCGCTGGCTTGTTTGTAAGCGAGAGTGAGCGAACAATACTCCTAATAAAATTAAAACATATATTCTCCAGCAATACTCTTAAAACGTAAATAGACTTACAGTAGTTTACACTTTCCTAACCAGAATTTATAAATAAAAATATGGCAGATATCCTAAGACCGCACGTAAAGTGGATAGAAGGCAGATGTTATAGGGTTAATGATCCAGCTGTAGAAACGACTACTTTCCAAGAACACGACTTGTATGAAAATGGTAAGTTTCAAGTACTTAACTTAGTATTTTAACTATGAATGTAGTTATAGGCATTAATGGTGTATTATGATTACTACCTATTAGGTCTGTTTATTTGTTATGTCATGGTACACCACCAAAAGGCCAATGTAAAATTAATAAGTGTTACTAAGTTTACAATTGGTCAATTATGCATTGATTATATAATGCAATATCAACATTCTTAAAAAAAGATTGATACAATACAATCAATAGAATAGAACTCACTCATTGCTCTTGTAGATTTCTAATAGTAGATAGGTTTTGTGCAGCAATCATTACAAAGATTTTACAATTTATGCAAATATTTATAATTATAAAAGTGTAAATTTGTTTGTTTGAGAATTTGCATATTCCTTCATTTATTATGCCTTAACCGCTAAACGGATTTGGATGTGGCATACAGTAGAACATGTCCTGAATTGGGACATAAGATTAGACTTTTTATCCCAAAGTACAGTACTATGAGATAATTTGCGACTTTCATGCTGTATGTATACCCGCTGGCAAAATCTATCAAAATAATCAAATAGTAAATAATACAGATACTATATTCACGACTGTAGAAATTATATAATTTCTTTGCAGATGTAGCACGCAGTGATGTTCTTGATGAAGGAGATGATGATGACTTTGAAGTAGTGATGGTAGATAATTCGAGGTACACCACCAGTGTACATGTATCTAAGTAAGTGCAAGTTAATCTTATTATAATTTGTAATTACATGTATGTTTTATGAAAATTGGCTATATGATTATTTAGAGTCTAGACCTTTGCACTGGCAGGGTAGGCTTGATAAACATACAAAGTTCCACATAATATATTGATCAATTATTTAATTTGCAGACATTACCTTGGATCCATTATAGGGAAGAAGGGAGCAATCAAAATGAGAATTGAGAGAGATACTAAGACAGATATTAAGATACCAAAACATGGCCAGGAAGGTGACATTGTTATATTTGGACCCACAGCAACGGTAAACATTTTTTAAATATGGTTTATTCATCTTATAAAGCAAAGCCTTTTCCCAAATATGTTGTGTTTGGCTTCCAATGAAACTGGGTGCGATTGCTCTGACCTCTACAACCCAGTTACCTATTGTGCGACACTATACTCCTTGGTAAGACTGGTTTTCAGACTTTCGGGCTTCTGACTGCCAGTATCGACTGTCAAAGGTTAACTGGTCTGTTAAGGTTGCCTGGAAGAGATCGCAGAAAGCAATAAGGCCGCCCTTTGTATGTTTTGTTGAACACTACAAAACATACAAAGGGCGGCCTTATCGCTATTTGTTTATTTTCGCTATGTATTTTCTGGTGTACAATAAAGTATATATAAATGAAGATCTACGAAGGACAGCAAGGACCAAACGCATTATGAATAGTATGTTAGCCCATCTACAAACGAACCTAAAGGTTCACTAGTACAGTCTTAACCTTTGACCAATCAATGTTTTATTAAAATTCTGAGTTAACAAACAAAATTATGTTTATTAATATATAATTTAATTTTTCAGAGTGTAAAAGCTGCTAGAAGAAGAATAAATATAATAGTGATGTCATCTAGAATGAAACAGAAATCAACACATTTTATATCAATACCTATGAATCAGATAAACATACAGAAAAGATTTGAAGAATTTGAGGTGATTATAATAAAAGAATTTTCTGAGACTTGATCCCTTATAATATTTGCTTCAAATTTAATCAACTGTCTACACTGCACAAAGGAATAGGCCGCCTAACCACAACGACAGACTGTAGCAATACTACTGGTTGCTATGTATTTCTACGGAAACGCTTGCGCAGATGGCGATAGTGCCGCTTGCTGCTGGGGTCGAGCGGCGACCGCAGATGGCATACCAGTAGTACTACCAGTAGCTATCACTAACAGAAGACACGACGTATTTTTTTGTTTTCAAATAAGTTTCGTGAAACTGCTGACGTCGGTTCAGAACCAAAACTACAGCCGCACTCGCCGCGCCTGTGTTGTAATCTTGCTTTGCTTGGTTTTTATTATTATTTTGAAAATGCTCACTTATTTTGTCATTTCAGGGAAGTGTTATACGTGAGTGTCCTAGCAGAAATCTTGATAAGTCTCTATTTATCAAACCAAATACGTTGCATCTTACACTTGGTGTAATGTGCTTGATGGACAATGAGGAAAGATTGTTGGCATCCCAGCTACTTACTGAAGCTAAAGAAAGAGTTATCATGTAAGAATAATTTCTTATTATTTTAATTACCTATTTTTTTAACCATTTTTTTTTCACATGGCAAACTGTTATTTCTTCACATTTTGTCAAAATTGTGTTTGTTTTCAGGCCTATACTTGAAGGGCATTTACCGTTAAAGATCAGACTAAAAGGACTGTCGTACATGAATGATGATCCATCACAAATTGATGTTCTGTATGGAGTTGTTCAAGAAGATGGAAACTCAAAGGGGTTGATTCAACAGCTGGCTGATGCGTTAGTGGATCACTTTTATACAGCAGGTGATGATAAAATGTTTTTAAATGATTCAGAACTTCTTTATAATAACTAAGTTTATACTTAGTACCTACTTAGGTAATAGGTAATACGGGCTGGTATCCGCAAATCCACGACAAAGCGCGTATTTTGCGTCCGGGTGGAAAATCTTATTCGATCCACCCCAGCTCCTCCAAGAAGGCCAGCAACGCTTTGGTGTTTCTCTCACGTAGGGTACCTGGGTTGCCGAAGTACTTTGCCCTGTATGTGGCAACCACCGGGCAGTGTAGTAGCACATGAGATGTGAGCTGCTGTCTCGTCGTCCTCCATGCAGGCCCTGCACAGCAGACTGTCTATGACTCCTATGACAAAGAGGTGTTTATTAAAAGACCCATGGCCAGTTATAGCTGCTGTAACAGTTTGCAGCTGTTGTTTCGTTAGTCGGAGCACCCGTTTCGTGAGGCGGCAATCGATGGCAGGGAGTGCCTCCTTAGCCTGCCTGCAGTCACCTTGGTCCAACCATAATTTGTAGTGTTGGTCCCTAGTACGGTTCCTTACCAGAGAGCGTAGGTACCCGAAGGGGAGTGGCGCAATGGGTTCAGGCCCCACTGGTGCCATGCTCGACCCCTACGGGCAAGTTCGTCGGCTGCATCATTGCCTAGCGAGCCGCTGTGTCCTTTGATCCATTGAATGGTTATATTATTGAGGCTACCCACCTGGTTAAGGCGCTGGTGACACTCGTATATTAGCCCAGAGTCAACAGTGTGGCTGTTTAGCGCAGAACAGCCATACTGCAGAACAGCCATACTGTCTGAGAGTATTCATATAGAGTAATCCTTAACTTCCCTGGCCATGATGGCTGTTGCTTCAAGAGAAATACCCATGCATTCGGCCTGGAATACTGTGTTATGGACACCCAAGGGTGTGGCTATGTGTATGTTGAAGTCCTCCGAGAAGATTCCAGCACCTGTGCCACTACCTGTTTTAGAACCATCCTTGTAGATGCGTAGCTCTGCAGGACGCAAGCCCTCGCATTGGCGATCCTCGTGCAGTTGGATTCTGTATTTTTTATCACGGTCTCTCGTGAGGCGGCGAGCCTCCTTGCCGGATTACCGCCATGGGATCTGGAGGCGAAGGTCCTCGCGCACATCTGGGAGTGGCGCGGGAAGATGAAGCGCCGGGGCGTAACTCCGCTGCCGCGAGAAATCGCGGCACAGCGGACAGAGCTCCGCCAGGATCTCATGGCGGCATGGAGAGTGCGATTGTTGCAACCCAGTGCTGGGCACGCCACAATTGCGGCGATAAGTCCCCTCTTTAAGATAAATTGTTTGGGTACCCGGTCATTTATGGCTTTCATAATGGGGAACTCGTTATTGAGACCCTCGAGCAGCGCGGTGTGTTGTGTTACTCTCTTACCCCAGAGCTGTGTTGCATTTAGACGCACCGCTGCCATTGTCGCTTCCTGCTGTATGAACTGGTGGAGCGGGGGTAAGTCGAGTATGGCTTCAATCGCTGCAGTCGGAGTAGTCCTCATACAGCCCGTGATCGCCACGCAGGCTAGTCTTTGCATGCGTTGTAGTCTGCTGGATGCTGTCACTAGCTGGGTGCGGGGCGACCAGACCACAGCCACATACGCGATCGTTGGGCGGATCACTGCAGTGTACAGCCATAGTATGATTTTGGGGGATAGGCCCCACTTCTTACCTATCATTTTCCTGCACTGCCAGAAGGTGATGCAGGCCCTGTTTAACTTGTTGTCTAAGTGACTACTCCAGCTTAACTTACTGTCTAGAATTACCCCGAGGTACTTGACTTCGTTGGCCAACTGAAGTTCTGTATCGAACAGTTTTGGTAGGCGATAGGGCCCTAAAGTTCGTTTTTGGGTAAACATGACTAGTTCAGTTTTAGTGGGATTCACTGATAGTTCAAATTCCCTGCACCAATTTTCTACGATACGTAGTGCTTGCTGAGTGAGGTTACAGATTGCTCCCGTCACCTTCCCCGAGACCTTAGTACCTACTTACATAACTATTAAACTTATGTTTGTCTATACTTACAGGATTTATGAACAGAGAACACGGCAGAGACAGTGTGAAACTGCATGTAACTTTAATAAATTCCAAGTACAGGATTCGTTCAGAAAACGCGAATGCGGACAATTCTGCTTCGTCAGCAAGAAACACAAGACGGCCAAGGGAATCATTCGACGGCACAGAGGTGCTTAAAAAATTCGCTGACTACGACTTTGGAGAGGCAGAGTTAACGGATATTCACTTATCCCAGCGACACTCAGTTGGTCCTGATGGATATTATCAGGCAACTTGCGTGATCCCGTGTAATTACAGATGATACTGGTGATATAATTATGTGTTTTTTTTACATTTTACCTAATACATATGTTCGTATTGTTATATTACCTGTTTTTTTTTCCTTTCAAGTAAGTACCTATGCATGTAGGTCTAACAGGGGTTTCCTAAGTGTGTGTTTCGTCAATGGCCAAATATAAAACGAGGAAATAGCGAAAAATACTCAAAGGAGAGACTTTGATAAAAACTGAAACTGCTTCATCTAAACAAAAAATCCTAAAAGCATCTAGTTAATCAAAATCTTAAATTTATACGCTCACTAACAGACAACGCACATCCGAAACGGCTGGGCCTAGAAGCATGAAACACACGATGCACAAGAGTTCCTTATTTATAATGATAATGTAGATGAGCGCTAAAGGTTTTTTGAAAATTCATCCCCTAAAGACTAAATAGGGGATGAAAGTTTGTATGTAGGTAACATGTAAGTTTAAAATTTTTGCCGATGGTAAATTACACCGGGCCGGGCAGTGCCGGGCACATGCCTTAATTGTCCTTAATAAAACCCAATTTTTGTTAGAATTTCTTTAGTTTGTCGAGTAGAGTTTTTTGTAGCTAATTAAATATGAGGTAGGGATATAAGGATGATGCTTATTTTGGTACCCTGCTCCAATAGCCATGTGTAATACATCGTTGGATAGCCCTTTTTAAACTGAATAGAAGTTAGTATGGCGCCTAATTCGAAATCCTTGTCCGTTCGAAGGTATACTGTACCAAACATGTCAGTTTTAGCAATACCAAAATAAGGTATTTTTCACTGCCCTTTTGAGCATCATTAGAGAGGTTTCGACATCACACGCTATACAGTAACCGATCATGGGTATAGGATTATGATAGGAGGATAGGATTTTGTATCGGTACGAGGTGTTGCCAAATAAAGCTTGCATAGCATTTCAGTTTGACACCGAATTGGTATCACCATGAAACTTCATTCATAAGTACTGCCTGATTGGCCGTGTCGATGAGGTGAGGTGGTGCTGATCCGATGCTGGACTTATAGATGACCTTAACGGCTGCAAAATAACAGGAATTGTCCTGTAAAATGTCTATTTACACCAATGTTTATTATGGTTTAAAAAAATATTAAATGACGGGAAAAAATGGGAAGTCGATCGTTTGAATCGGGTGTGACTGCGCTGCGCTGCTACTATTCTGCGACTGTTTAGGTTTTCGCACTCTGGACTCCGGTTACAGTTTTGCTTGTGTTGAACAAGAAAAACTCCGGCTATCGCTTGGATTTTGCTATCTGTTTAGTATGAATAGTAGAAGAACTTTTAGGTTTCAGGCAAGCGATTTGTTTTTTCCGAATTGGAATATTTGGAAAATACTTAATGAAGGCAAGGTGGCTTTTCTGCAGCGAGCATTAACACAACGATAAAATTATCCTAGTTTAAATAGAAAGTGCACTGGAGATGTACCTGATTACGGGATTAGTGAAGATGCTTGGCTCTTACGTGGGCGCATGCCATGTGATAGCTAAAAAGTACTATTGTTATTTGTTACTTATTAATTAATAATGATAACAAAACACAGGTACTGGTACTGGTACTCATACAATATCAATTGTTTGTCACTAAGGGTACTCCAACCATGCGGGATTTACCGCCTTCTGTCTTATTTCTTAAAGATTCTATCGTAGACGATGTTTGAAAAATGTTTTATTCAAATGGATGAATACATATTTTCATTTATGTATGGTTCATGACTAATTAATAATAGACGCACGGGTTGATCGAAGGGTAGGTAGGTACGTTACACTTTTTGAGATCGGTCCGTGGTTGGGTGACCAACCATTACTTACCAAGACCGTTAAGCCGTTTGTCCCGGTTGTCGTTTTTAGATCTTTGACAGTAGTTACGGTTGGTCAGAAGTCCAAAAGTAGGACAACCATTCTTACCAAGGCGTATCGTGTTTAGATAGGCAATCGCTCCATGTAAAATACTGATATTCAACTGCATCTAGTTAGATTGTATGATGACCCTTATATAGATGAGAAAAGGCTAGACAGATGATGAATGTACAACATAACATAACATCATGCCTGCAATCTCCGAAGGGTTAAGCAGAGGTGTACCTATAGTAAACCCACATTTCGCCCGTTATGTTTTTAAGTCCCATGATGAATGAATGAATACATTACATAAATAATATTACTCCTTTATTTTAATAATTAATAGCAAACGTCATATAAGATCGTGATTAGATGATCGATCACTACGAAAACGTACGAAATGTAAGTACTTATGGGAAAAGGTTTTCTAGTGGGTAAGTACTCTAACCTCAGTTGGTCCAAATGAGTGTTTGAATCCTTATACAAAACTGCATCGATTGTCATCGTAAAAATAAAATGTTATAATTGCCGTTTTTCTAGCCGACTGTACCATATTTCCAAAATCTGTGAATGCAGTTAGCAATTTTTTTTTTTTTTTTTTTTTGTATGGGATATCATCAAATGACTTCTCCCGCTCTGGGCGGAGCGGAAGGGCGTATAAGACTCTTACTGACTAAAACTCACCCGTGTTTCTTCAGTTGCCTGTTGCCAGGGTCCCGGTATCCCTTTCGGACTATTCCGCAACCCTGGCAAGCATCGGTCCTAACGGACCCCGACAGGTGTGCTGACATCTCTTTGAGGCGCGCGTGGAACACGACGCGCCATCGACCCGGGCCTGGTCCTTATCGGACGGCGAGCTACCCATTGCTCGCCGTCCGCAAGCCCGCGCCTATGGTGGCCGGGAATCCGCCTGGGATTCCCGGCGCCCAGGGTGTCTCCAGCGGCGGCGGTTAGGGGCGTGAGGGCGCAAGCTTTGCCTCTCCCTCACGCGTTCCGCCTCCTCCTTCGCGAGCATCACTGCTTCGCAGAAGGAGGTGACCGCCTCCCATGCCCTCTCGCTCCGTACCATGGCCTGGACCAGGGCCGGACGCGAGAGGTCAGTGCCGCCAATCGCCTCCACGAGGACACGGCGGTGCTCCGCCCAAGCAGGGCACACCTCCACCGTATGCTCCACCGTGTCCTCCGGACGATCCGCACAGTGGTGACACCCGGGCGTTTCCTCCCGCCTAATCCTACACAGGTACTTCCCGAAGCTGCCATGTCCGGTGAGGATTTGCGTCAGGCGGAAGGTGAGGACGCCGTGGCGCCTCTCCAGCCACTCCTCAAAGAGGGGACTTATCGCCGCAATTGTGGCGTTGCTCGCACTGCGCTGCGACAATCGCACTCTCCATGCCGCCATGACATCCTGCCGGAGCTCTGTCCGCTGTGCCGCGGGGGCACCGGTGTGGGCGCGTTCCATTAGGCTGCGGCCAGCCCGCCGGTTGAACGCGTCCCAAAGGGTCATGGCCATTCGGCTGGCCCGGGGATACCGCACGGTCTCTCGTGAGGCGGCGAGCCTCCTTGCCGGATTACCGCCATGGGATCTGGAGGCGAAGGTCCTCGCGCACATTTGGGAGTGGCGCGAGGAGATGAAGCGCCTGGGCGTAACTCCGCTGCCGCGAGAAATCGCGGCACAGCGGACAGAGCTCCGGCAGGATCTCATGGCGGCATGGAGAGTGCGATTGTCGCAACCCAGTGCTGGGCACGCCACAATTGCGGCGATAAGTCCCCTCTTTGAGGAGTGGCTGGAGAGGCGCCACGGCGTCCTCACCTTCCGCCTGACACAGGTCCTCACCGGACATGGCAGCTTCGGGAGGTACCTGTGCAGGATTAGGCGGGAGGAAACGCCTGGGTGTCACCACTGTGCGGATCGTCCGGAGGACACGGTGGAGCATACGGTGGAGGTGTGCCCTGCTTGGGCGGAGCACCGACGTGTCCTCGTGGAGGCGATTGGCGGCACTGACCTCTCGCGTCCGGCCCTGGTCCAGGCCATGGTACGGAGCGAGAGGGCATGGGAGGCGGTCACCTCCTTCTGCGAAGCAGTGATGCTCGCGAAGGAGGAGGCGGAACGCGTGAGGGAGAGGCAAAGCCTGCGCCCTCACGCCCCTAACCGCCGCCGCTGGAGACACCCTGGGCGTCGGGAATCCCAGGCGGATTCCCGGCCACCATAGGCGTGGGCTTGCGGACGGCGAGCAATGGGCAGCTCGCCGTCCGATAAGGACCAGGCCCAGGTCGATGGCGCGTCGTGTTCCACGCGCGCCTCAAAGAAATGTCAGCACACCTGACGGGGTCCGTTAGGACCGATGCCTGCCAGGGTTGCGGAATAGTCCGAAAGGGATACCGGGACCCTGGCAACAGGCAACCGAAGGAACACGGGTGGGTTTTAGTCAGTAAGAGTCTGACACGCCCTTCCGCTCCGCCCAGAGCGGGAGAAGTCATATGATGATTTCCCACCCAAAAAAAAAAAAAAAAAAAAAAGGACGACCAGGCCTGTCTCCAGAGCCCAGTCTTCCACCATCCTGCCCCGTGTGTCCGTATACCGAGAACCCCAAGCCACATTCTTGGCATTGAAGTCCCCGAGGACGAACACGGGGAGGGAACGGAACCCGACGACGACGACGACTTTCAACTCCGCAAGGGAGTTGTGGAACTCGGCGAGAGTTCGGTTCGGGGAGAAGTACACCCCTACCACGACAATCTCCCCGAACCGTGCTGCCACGCAAACCCGTCCTCTCTCGACAGCCTCGAGGGACGGGGTACCGACGGCGGCCGACGAAATAAGGGTCACTGAGCCGCTCAGGTCCTCCTCCTGGTGGCGGTGGTGGCGGGTGGCCTGCCCCTGCCCCTGGCTTTGGCAGGAGGAGCGCAGGCCCTCCCCCCAATACGGTGGTCGGCCGGCTTGCCGGCAGCCGCACATGCGACGCAGTGCGGCGTGGCCATGCACGTGCCGGCCTTGTGGCCGGGCTGACCGCAGCGGTAGCAGGCATCGCTGCGGTCAACCTCGGAGGAGCATTTAGCTCCCACGTGGTCGCCCACATGGCAGCGGAAGCACCTCCGGGTCTGGGTTCCAGCAGTTTGATCGCGCGGAAACCCAGCCCACCAATAGCCGTTGGCCCTCCCAAGGACAGTCTCCTAAGAACATTTTTCTGTAGTTACAACGGTTAAGGTAGCTTCCCTTGCTGCTTCGTCTCAACTTACACCCTGTATTACTCCGATCGGACAAGGAATCAAGACAAAGGCCTTTGGAATTCTTGTAGTAAATCTGAATACCGTTCTAATGATATATCATTTATTCCTATTGGACCGGGTACCAGCTTCCATACATTTCGTGGCATCATTCTTTGTATGTTATGAAGATCCATACATTTGTAACAAATGAATTGCAAAAGACAAAAAAAAAAATTATCTTCCGAATCTGTAGGTGATTATTGTAAGTTATCTATTTGATGAGACGTACAATACCTACTTTATAACAGGGGCTTCACAGCCAATATTGTGTAAGCTAATCCGGGAAATATCTCTAAAATAAAGCTACGATCATCGCATTACCCTCCGAAGGCTTTAATCCGACATCGAGCATATTCGAGTTTCCGGTTAAATGGCTTTTATCGGCTGGTTTGTGAGTTCAGACTTTCAGCGTTAAAAGGATTTAGATACTTACTGAAAGAAAACTCTATTTTCTTACTTACTTGAAATATTAAAATGCCGTTCTTGATCGAAATAATTTATGAAGAAAAACTGATTTTTGCAAAGCTTACATACCTAATAGGTAAGTATATAAGTATGTCAGTATATACTTATTTTTATTTTCCAATAATTAATTGTAGATGATAGATAGAATACTCTTTACTAAGTACACCATACAAATGGCAGAAATTAATATTTTAATTGTAAAGCTTTCATAATAGGTATTTATGTCAGATGTATTTTTAATATCGAATAATGAATTGCAAAAAACATTATACATAAATTAATATATTTTGAATTTAATTTGTTACCAATAAATTGTAGGTATGCATTTATGTCAGACTGATATCTGGAGAGCTATCGTTTTGCTACGCCGTAGCATCTCGTAGCCTGGCTAAGCGCTATAAAAGTTGATAAATATTTTGAAAAAAAAAAAAAAAGAAACTCGTAGTTTCATGTCGCGCTTGGCAGGCTAGGAAGTGGTGTATGCGGGCGGGGCGGGCCCGGCCAGCGTCACAGCCAGTCCTTCAGTAGGGGCGCATTGGCTACGTAATGCGCCCGCCCTGCGCTGCTCCGCGGCCGTACCACTCGCCTTTCGACTCCGAGTGAACCTTCACGTGAAAGTGTACACAACGGATTTATCTTGCATACGTAAGTGACTTTATTATTTGTGATCACTTAAATTAGTATATAAATTAGATAGTTACGTGTTTAATGTTAATTTTAAGATTTACAGGCTTTTTCTGAAGTTTTCTCGTAAATATTAGGTGTGTATTTTTCTGTTAATGGATGTATTTGTTTATAAATCTTTATTGTAATTGTCAATGACAGTAATTTTAAGCAAGTTGATGCTTACGTAAAACTTGAACGAATCATTTTTTTATTCTTACAGTTAGTCACCCCACTTCATTATAAATCTAAGTCCGCCCGGAGCCTTCATGGGGTTTACGTTTCATTTGCATATATTTTGAATATTTATGTATAAAGTTTAGGTGTTATTGCAGGCAACGAGACTTTATATTATCATTTTTTGCGATAAGTATAATAGGCATAAAGCAGAGCTCCGGCGAAGTCGACCCAGCTCGTAAAATGCTAAATGTAAATCGCGCTCCTTTACAAAAACCAGAAAGGGACCCTGCATCAGAGGGATATATACGATATACATAGTATTCAGCCGTCCAAAGTACGTTATTATGCCTATACATTATACAAAGATTCGATTTAGATATCTTTTATTATCATACTAGGTATAATATAGAATGTTCATAGAATTCTACAAAGCCGTTTTAATTACAAAAGAAGTAGGTAAATAGGTATAAGGTACCGACTGCGCGCCATAACTACTAGATAGTACTAAAAGAAATAGGGTTTAAGAATTGTAACCAAGTAAGTAGTAAGCAAGTAAATTCCATAGTATAGAATGAACGATGTACCCGCTATTATAAGATTTATTGACCCTGTTACAAATAACAGCTTGCACAATAGTTGCAAAATTAAACATAAACATCTGTACTTTCATATACAAGTAGATATAGGTACCTAATAATACTTATTTATTTTTAGCTTTGAATGCTCATCTAGAATTGGTACTTACTGGTACTGATCTGATAATACTGACTTAAGTATATTTCCCTATTCACATCTAGTCATTTACTATGTTAGAGTAGGTACATTAAATAGTGTTATGCTACTCCAACAGAATAAACTAAACCGAGGAATTGGATAAGCAAACTATATTGGTCACCATTCTTATGTGTAAACTCAACACAAGTTGTTGTATGAAGACGGCTAGGAATTTTAGCGAGAACGTTTTACAAAATCTACAAATCTACAAAAAAATTACAATGGGATTACAAATAAACTGCGGTTTAGTTAATCAATACATAGTTCCCTAAATAGTTTATCTACGGTGGCTCTATTGCCAAGAATGGTTATCTATTATGTAGAGCCTAGGTAAAAGTGGCGTAATTTATAACTATGGGATACTAACACCGGAATTCCACTTTCTCATGGCTATAAAACATAAGTGACTTTTAAACTGCAGTGATTCTGCATTGCAGTTTGACTTATAATTAAGTAATTATTACTTAAAATTTAATAATTATAAGTTAAGATTCTCTATAGCTAAAATCGCCTTCGTTTAGGTACACAGTTGAGGGTCCAGCATCATCATATTAATGGTGGTGGTGGTTCAATTCTATGGTTGAAACCCTTAATCTTCTTCTTCTTCTGTTCTTAATAATTAGATGCACTAGGTACTCGACATGTAATCGTTACGGGCCTATGACCAAGCAGAAATCCCGATTTACCTACTTATAACTAGACTTGATGAGTACTTACCCATAGATTAGTGATTCAACTTTCTTAATTCGTGCTTGGAATATCTCTGAGAGATAGAATCCGGAATGAGGTAATCCGGCAGAGAAACAAAGTTGTTGACATAGCTCACAGAATGAGCAAGCTGAAGTGGCAATGGGCCGGCCATATTAGCCTTAGAACCGATGACCGTTGGGGTAGACGCGTTCTTGAGTGGAGACCGCGAATCGGCAAACGTAAGGTAGGACGCCCTCAGGCTAGGTGGGGCGAGGATCTTCGCTGTGTGGCTGGTAGCAGCTGGATGAGAGCTGCCAAGAATTGAGCTGAATGGCGTGCAATTGGAGAGGCCTATGTCCAGCAGTGGACTGCTATAGGCTGATGATGATTTCGTTCTAGAATAGGTCCTAGCAAAACGGACCTAAGCGAGATTATCCAGGAGTTAATTGGGTATAGCCATAGCCAATAGGGTTTCCCACACGTACCCACGTAGCTACCTTCAATCCAAGAAGTTTTAGAAGCTCGCATATCTAGTAAAAACCGTTTCGTCTGCAGAATGGTCGAATTTTCTTTTAACATGGATTTATTTTCGAGCCACTAGTTTCAAAATATCTATGAGGGTCACTGAATAAAGAACCTTTATTGATTGTCTTAACGGTTATGGTAACAAACCACTCTCTTCAGCTCCGATGTCTGTGGTTAACCAAGTTAAAGTGACTGATGTGTTGCCCATGAAGTGTTATGAAACTTTTAGTGTAAACACTTCGCAGGGGATACTAATGGATTTTATCCATGGAAGACATGAACAGAGATATAGCTACCTACAGAAGTTAGTTAGTTTCTTTAAAAAAAAAACCAAATGATTTGTGAATAATATCGTGGTCAAATTCGCACGCTTGATTTAGGGTTGATCTAGTGACCAACACACCCACACCCAAACGACCCGAGGTTTAGGTTAAAAAAATACGTAGGTAAGCTTGTTGACATGAAATATTCCATTCACCACTCGAAGCGTTCGGCAAGGCCTTGATAAATCTTACGGACAAATAAACGAATTTGCCTAACGTCGACGTTTCTTGAGGCGCGTTTACGTGTCTCATTAGAGATACAGATGACGTAGCAAATGGAATCAATAGACAACCTTGTGAAACTATGATGATATATTGATAATAATTATTATGAAGTAGGTTTAATAAAATTAGTTAACTTCAGCGCAATGACGTAAACACCATCATTATGGGAGTTATTAGACGCCAGGAGAGAGGAGGGAGTAGGTACCTACTTACATTCAGACTAGTGTGAACAGTAACCTCTATTTAAAGCATTCATCACAATTATAATCACTGAGAACGATACACATACCTACATATGTTCCGGAATTAACGCACACCGCCAAACACCCCAATTAGAATATTATATGTTATAGATAATAATAATACATGTTCTGAATTTGTATTACTTATTATGTATAAAACATTATGGATTTATTAAATTAGTTATACTGATTGTAGGAGTTTGTGGTCACATTATAAATATACGCACATACAGTCGCACACGTATGTACTTATATGGGTCTAGTATAAGTAGGTTTATTTTGACTGTAAAGTAGAAGTGTGACTGTAATTTTCATATTTTTAACTATTATTGGGATAAAAAAATCGTAAGTATAGGTATTACAAATGACAGAAGTCGATTCATTGATGGGTAAGCGATTCTGTACAAAGTAAGTATTATACTTTCATATACATTCATTCAGTTACACATCGAAGATGGCTATTCAGACAACCGAACGCAGTCCCCACATTCGTAAATTAGAAATAAGTAGGAACTAATGTAGAGGTATACCACAAAGTTTGTTGGATTGTACATTGTATATTCGCCCACACGCAGCTCGTATCACCCCACTTTATTGATACCGTTCTGTCACGCAACGAATTATATTCATATTTCTACGTTTGTTGGGAGAAGTAATTTGGAAAACCATAAAAAGCACTTTGTAATATTACCAGACTAACATTACGTCCAAGGATGTTTCTATTTTGAACAGATTTAATTTATTCTGATTTTAACGTTTTGTAAATCTGCTCGAAAATATTCACCGCGTTATCTCCGAACCATAGATATTCAAGTTTACTTTGACCAGACTTGCGTCTCGACTCGAGCTGTGACTTTCTGTAATTCAATAAAACTCCATTCCACAACCCCCGTTGCTGGGGTGCCCTGGCTATACCTATCGACTCTACCTACACCACTTTTGTAGGCATACAAATACCTACTCACACAGAGAGAAATGCACCCCTTTTTCTTACGGGATGAGCATAATTTGAAGGGGCACGAGGCATTACTTACAATTCGAATCATTGGGTCCGAATGTTTCAAAATGGTACTCCGTTTGTCCGGTCAGCAGACCGCATCGGTTAAGAGATAGAGCGTGAGTAGTAACACACTCCTTATCCCGAGTCACCACAGCCATCCGTTTTCATCTATTGACAGTTTAAATGTACATTGGAGCTTTCCTCGAATAGCTACTTATTTAAATTCAAGGATCACCGTGTAAAATCAGCGTAAAAACTATCATTAAGTCCAGTTATGTTCGGGTTACTAGGTTGGTTAGGTGCAGATCAGACTTTCTCATCTGTCTGCACCAAGAGTCAAAATTGCTACACACACTACCTATTTTTAATTCAAAATATAGTCCAGTCCAAATAGCTAAGCTAGCTTGTGATAACTTCAGACAACTTCTTATTTGTTTAGTTTGTGCTTCAGTTTGTTCGCATACAAAATATTACTAAACTTTAGTGGACCGTAAGATTCTTCCATCGATATCTACGAACGCTCTAAGTCCTTGTTCATAGTAATACGGAAAGTTTTCTCATTTTCACACGTTACTTAGGTACGAGGAAAAAAGTACCCTACCTTACCTACAATTTAAAGGTCCTGGAAAAGCAAAACATCTTACTCCTAGGTAACTAACTATTTACACTCGGTACCTACTAAATTAAATGACTAACACATTAATAAAAACCCTAGTTATTGAAAATAATTTCAAAAATAAGTACTTACATGCTTCTATTTATGTAAAAATTCTGGCAAACTGCGGGTGGGTGTTACAAATTAACGTGTATAAAGGGTGCTAGGTTCGGTTGGATGATAAATGGGCGGTCGCCGCGCGCCGTACGCCATCGATCCACTTAGGGGGCAAGATTCCAAAAGACAGTTCATGTAAATGTGCCACGATGACGCACCTTAACGGCTGTTCGCCTATCTTTACATGCGAAGCACACGAGTATTACACAAACAAAAATATTTGTCTAAGTAGGGGAGGCCGTGAACAATATCTGGATACCTATTTCTCGCATTGGCGTAGTTCAAAAGTCCAATAATACTCTTCGTTTATTGGCCTTGGAGGAATATTTTCTCCGGCTGTTCGAATAGGCATTAATGAGGATCGGTATACAATACGTATTTCCCATACCTATCTGGATAATCAAAAACCAAAAATAACACTTTTATACCTATCTATTCGCAATTAACCTAAAGAAAGAGCAAAATATTCGGTGAAGATAATTTTAATTACGGAAACCATTACTTTGGGTTAGTTATTCAATGCAGCAACGTCAGCATACCTACCAGAAGGCTTGGTATGCTTGCTACTAATAGGAATCAGGATACTATAACCAAACTAATTTGAATAAAAATTCCTTACCTGATCGTGTTCATGCTTTCAGATAAAAAAACACTTTGAACATTACCTACTTCGTTCCGAAATTAAAAAGCGTATTTTTATAAAGTTGTAGCTGTCATAACTGAGTACGACAACTGTAGTAAGACAATCAGAGACCGTGCAAAAAAATGTTACTAAGTATTTTGAGATGACCAACTTGAGATCAGATCAGAAAGCTACCAGATATAGTAAAATAATTTTGGACAACCGTGGACTGAATACTGATATAACAAAAAATATACTTAGGTAGGTAAGTACTACAAACTGGCGTTGTGCCAACTCATGTAATCTAGTTTCCCGTGGCTTGGAGTGCAACTCTGTCCTTTAACTTGTTAGCCGGAATGTGGCCCAGTTGACGGACGCTTCGATAATTGTATTATTACATTTAAATTTGAATTAAGCGATATGACGCCAAACGCCCGCCCGTCAAATTGTCACGATCTCGCGTAGTTTATATCATCAGTTAACAAGGCTTACTTGCTGGTTATGAAAGATTGATATAAACTAAATATAATAATAATAAAGACTATTTTAAAAGAAGACTTCTGTTTAAATTATTTTTAATGTTACTATGCAGTATTCTACTTATAAACGTATCATCAATTACTTTCATTATTATTTCCTCGTCCGTGTTCTCACAGACAATCAACTTTTACTACGTTTTTATCTGAGTTAAAAGTTAGGAGGAAGTAAAATGAAATGGCTCGACATTAAACTTTCGTAGAGTCTTAACAGGTAAAGGACTCTCTGAAGAAGAAAATTCTTAGGAAAATAAATTGACTGCTGAAGTTACGTTATAAATCTTCATATGTGAAATACGAGTAAAATGCTTTTCTTGCCTGGTTTTGTCAGCTCCAAAATTTTAACTTTTCCTCCGGCATCGCAGATAAAACAAATATCTGGGAACTTTGAGAGGAGTGGATCTGGTTATGGAGATCGTTTTGTGCGCTGTGCGGCTGTACCAGAGACGAATTTCAATTTCAAAGGAGAATCTCGATTGTTTCCATTCGATTGAATGAATTATTCTGCATGCATATTGACAATTAGGCAACTAAGTCTACCGGTCGTCAGTGAATCAGAAACCTGCTGAAACTAGATTGGGTAGTGGAAAGGTACGGAAATAATATCCAACCTATACCTATCCCTATGTGAATTGTAATACGAAAGATGTCCGATTTTATTGTTATTAATACAATACATCCACTAGGGCTGTCATAATATAGGTGCTTATTTAGGTACCTAAGGATTTTGGAGAACTTATTTGATGTTTATATTAGATGTTTGTTTTGCTACAATAACGAAAATTAACTTTTGACGCAGAAAGCGTTCAATGGTCGTGGTATTTATTTCCAACCTTGACGCTGTGAAGAGCAATCCACTCTCGTTTGTATTGGCGACCGGCGCGAAGAGCCCATTGTTTGTTATGAAAACGCCTCCAGTGTGATTGCCTTGTAAACGAGCTCTCCGCAACACGCTAAGGCATTGTCTACATTCCGTACATATTTTTACTAGCAGTCCTTCAGACAAGTGCGCGCACATGCGTTGGAACCTTTAGGACAAGTCCGAAAAGACATGATGAGTAGGTACTAAAAAGGTAATGAAAGTACGTTAATATTAAAGGATATTTAGGTTTGGTGCGAAGGCAGCTTCGTTAGGGAGGACATTTCAGAATCGAATTGCGGTCGTGATCCGCCAAGCGTGTTCAATTGGTGATCATGGCAATTTCGATTTGGGATCTCTTTGGTTGTTCGAAGGAAGCGAAATATTCAGTGGTTATTTTTTATTCAGTGGCACTTTTGTTGCTAATGATGATTTTTAATTATAAACTGTGATTATGTGTTTGTATACTTAGGCAGCGGTGAAGGAAAACATCGTGAGGAAACCGGCATGTCCTAGAACCAAAAATTCGAAGACATGTGACATCTACCAACCCGCACTGGGCCCGCGTGGTGGATTACAGCCCACTCCCTCTCACCGAGAGGAGGCCTGTGTCCCAGCAGTGGGAACATTATAGGCTGATTATGATACTTAGGCAGTGGCTTATATAATATGTAAAGACAATGAGCAGGTCCTACGGTACCGAAAGATTTTCTTAAATTGTCTAAGTCCAGTACAAAGAACAGCAGGGATGAATGTGTTGGTACAATTACATTTTAATGCAGAGTAAGTACCAAGAATAATGAGGAGCTCCTTCGTTGAAATACAGCATATTTTTGTTTTCAATTGTTTAGAATTAACTAGGTTTATAACCAAAACTCAGAGATAAACATAGAATAAGTCCCTAGACATATTTTATTTGTTTATCGTTACCCGGGATAGGAACCTTGACCCAATTAGTGCGCTCGGGCGTCACTTCAGTGCCTGGTGACAACTGTGAATGCGCACTCGTGCTCGCGAGTGTCATTGTGGCTCACAATGGTGCCACTGTCTGTTACGTAAGAGGAAGTAGTGACGTGCGGTTCCGCTCACTATTCGCTCTGGAATAGCCTGCACCACTTAAAAATAAAAGCTCAACACTGAGCATAAGAAACTTCTCTCGCTGTCTCGAAAAAAATCGGGATCGTAAACATTTTTGTTTATTGAGTTTGTTTAATAGCTTTTTATATTTGCCCGATTTGTTCACTTTATAGCTTTTACATTCATTTGTTCAGTTATCAAAGTTGGCAATTACCTACTTATTGTAATTTGCTGTTAATAGGTGGGTAAACAAGGCTTTGTTTTCGATTACGTTCGCTCTGAGATCCCGCATTTATAGCTAATATTTTAAAGTTATGGCTCGCCCAAGGCCTTGTTCGAGGGATCGTTTCGCTTCGCCTGAAGGCAGTTTGTGTAATACCTGCTATCGAAGAAACGATCCCTTACCTTTGCTGATTTTTCTGACGGCTAGATGGATCTTACGAAGGTCTGAAATGTCTGCCAACGTTTATCGTTCAAATTACAACTTTCGATGATATCTTCCAAAAGTCGAGAGACGCCGTAAGGGTTCTGATTAATTGTTAGTGTTGTAAATTGAATTGAAACTCTTAAATACGTATTTAGTTACGAATTAAAGGATTTCGTTGTCAGGATTACGAGGGGCTGCAAAGTAGAATAGCTATACCGCGTGGCGTACCAGACTCTAAGTAAAAGATATATCTTCATAAATTTTGACACGCTAACTTGTGATTCAATTTCACGCACGTAATGGATCAACATCAATAACGTTACATGTTTCCCCGTGAGTAATCTAGCGATGTATTTACCTACTCGAATATTACTTTTGGTTACAACATAATATCGGACATATATCTATATCTTTTTATTAGGTTTACCTACTAGGGATTAAACTTAATCATGAATTCAAAAGAAAATCACAAAATGATGCCATATTGAATTTCCTGTGAAATTATACTTATTAGGTATTAGACGAATTTTGAACTCGAAGAGACACCTCTTATAGGTAAAACGGTAGTAAGTACCTACATAGTTGATTCAACGAAGTGACAAACCTACATATATCCTGTTAAATCCATAGGATATAAACATAAATCTATGAAAAAGTAAAACCGCCACGTTAGGCTAACACGTTTTTCTTCAACATGATCCCAGATCTTAGGAGCGATTTATACGAGGATATCGCGCTGCCAGATTAAAATGATCGGTGGCGAGTGAGGAATTATCCGTGTTGCTATTTGTTTTCTTTGTTATACTTACAGGACAACGACTTGTCCTTACGACAAAGGCTGCAGCGAGCTTAAGTTATATAATAGTGTTTCCAACAAAATACAGATTTAAGGATTTAAGTGTAGGTACTTATACAAACAAAATTCATTTTTCTTTTAGGTGACTAAAATATAAAAGTTTGTGAAATGTTAATAATGGGATCATTAAGAAATCCTAATAGTTTTTGATTATGATTTGATTATTCAAAATAACTTACAAGATAAACTTTAGTCACTTCGGGCCCTTTCATAAATCTAGAGTGGTCCATATTTCAAGCTGTTCAGCTTTGTTAAGAAAACAAAATGAGGTTTTGTACTTATAAAAGAGTTAGAAACGTTAAAAGCTTTTAAATATGACTTGCAGGCACGAATAGGTTCTGAAAATTACTACAGTTCGTTTTTTAAAATCCCTGAGACTAATTTGACAGGTGCAAATAATATATCAAACTCCAAATTGAACTAACAAACAACAATTACTTGAAAAATGTCAAATTAGTCTCTGGGATTAAAAAACGAACTTTAATGTTTAATCTAGGTCGTAACTAATACTGAACTAGGGTACTGAGTAAAGTAATCAGCGCTGCCGCCACGAAGCGCCTACATAGATTGTGCCTATTCCTTTACATTGGCTCCGTAAGTACACTGCCAGTAGATTGGCCTGCGGTCTTGCGGCTAAGTATCGGGGGCTCGGAGCGCCGCACCGTCTGTCCTGACCGCGTCATTTCGTCTATGGGCCCTTATCGATTCAGGATTCTGGCTTTGTAATCATGAAAGGAATAGGATATTATCTAACGATCTTATTTCTTTCTCGTTTTAATTAGGGCAGGTCCTTAGGGGCAGGTCTTGTAACTATTACTAAAAAGTCTTTACTAAAGTTTCAAAGACACTTTACAGGCAGCTTAGTAGCACAAAAAATCACAGACGTCATTATTATGTAAAAAAAGAAAACTTTAATGGCATCTAATAATTATTTAGACCATAAATGGCCATGCAGTAGGTATATACTATTGAGAACCAAAGCTGCAAGAGCGAGCGAATTCGAAAATATTGGCATGTTTTTGGATTACGGAGCACTTTCTTCTTAAAAGAATTTTAAAATCCTATGAAGCCCTACGCCGGTTGCCTTGTTGGAAAGACCTCTCGGCCCAGACACTGTGGACCTTAATGCAGTTTGAACCTAAGAAGCTACCCCACCGATTATGGGTTTCAATGCCATGAGAATATCTGCAGTTTTCTTGCAATTAGTGGATCTCCAATAAAATATGATGGAATACTGTAATATGAATCGGTTATTATAAAAAACACTACGAAAAAAACACAATTTATTGCCATTTTTTGGATAACAACTTAAACATATTTTGCAATTCAACGAACTAAAAAGTAAGAAACAGCAAATTAATTTTACAAAATTATTATACCTACCATAATTCGCAAAATAAGAATTGTTAGTCAAAACATTCTAGTCCTTTCTACGAACAGATAATGAGGTACAAGATTGTAGTAATAACAAACAGTAGTGAAGTTCAAGAGGCTGCCTCTGAATGTAAATGACAGCGCGTTATGAACTCACGCTGTATATTACGAGAAGAACGCTCCTCGTAGTTAATTGCTTATTTGAGAGCTTTAGCGAATATAATAATATTGTTATTTAATATTGCTTTCATTCAGTGCGGCCTACTTGGAGGATTATGTTCTACAGTATAGCGTTTTACGGGTTGATTTCGATTATATATGCGTTATTGTGTTTTTAATTAATGTATCCCCAGTAGTTAACCATGCATTTCAATGAAAATTTTAAAATTATGATTTTAGCAGATGCAGATGGGAATATAAAAGGGGTATTTTGTTATCATCTGTCAATCAATCAATCTGCCTAGCCTTTTCCCAACTATGTTGGGGGCGGCTTCCAGTCTAACCGGATGCAGCTGAATACCAGTATTTAACATGGAGCGACTGCTTATGAGACCTCCACAACCCAGTAACTAGATTATACGATACCACTTGGTAAGACTGGTTGTCAGATGTTCACGACTGTCAAAGATCCACGAATGACAGCCGGGATCAACGGCTTATACTTTCCGAGGAACCGAGAAGTCTCGGTATGAAAAGATGTTATCATCTGTTAATGCATTAACGAAATGTTTTCACTAATTTTAGAATCAATCTTGTAGTAGCTATGCCGAGATATTTCAAAGAACTATTTATTTCTTTTGATTAATCTTTAAGCAGTTTAGTAGTGGCTTCACCCAATCGTTCATTTGTCCGCAGTACTTGTCTGGCTTCAAGTGGCTGGCTGTCTTATCTGTCTTCAGACACGTAAACAAAGGTTTATAACATAAGGTACAAAACCATTTAAACTGGAAATGTTCTATAAGTATGCGTGATAGTGTCCTTCTATATTATTTTACTTTTTGAATATATTTTAAAGCACAATTACGGAAAATCTATTTATTACGATTTCAAAATGACGTGAGATTTAGGTACCTACTCTGCTACTACTACACTACGGATTGAGCGTGAATATAAAACACAAAAGTAACCGAATCCGTTACAAAACACTCCCTCTAACCGGCGTTGTAACAGTAACATTACAAGGATAGAAACTCAATGCCTTAATTAACACTATCTTGCAAAAATCAACTGCTACGCTTTTCGTAGACGTGCTACGAATTTATCAACAAGCTTTATTTTCGTAGCCTGCTCTCTTGGTAGGTACTTTTGTTTTGGCAATGATATATTTATGGAATGTACAGTCAGCCTCAAAGAGTGTATACCTATATTGAAAAGAATTCATATTCCCTATTGTGTACAATTTTTATTCTATAATACTGTATCAATGTGCAGTACAATTAAGAACCCAGTGTGTAATATGTTTTGTAACTACACTATAGAACAAAGATTGTAGACAATAGAAAATAAGCATGTTATTTTTGTTCATAAGGTCAATAAAAGATTGAAATATAGGTACCAAGAAAAGTACTAAAAGTCAAATTAAACAACGGCTTGTTGCTCAATATTTTTTTTTCTTTCCTGATTCAGTTCAAACGTTTGTATTTGTCCCAGTCATGACGTGGCGATATCCACGACACTGCTTTATTTACACCTCTTTCTTAGTCTCAAATTATAGGAATGAAATTATTTTTTGTGCTTGATTCCAGCTGAAATCGCACTTACTATCTTAGTGAGATTTCAAGCAGTTTGCTAAGAATGAATGTAGCAAAACATAGCAATTTGATTCTTGAGTCCTATAAAATGTTTATATAAATAATGAAAAGGTTTTAAAATTACTTGCATATTTCCTATTAAACGAATTATTACATCTTTTTGAGGCTAACTGTACAATGGAAAGAGATTGGGGCATTAGACAAGAGGAGGAGTGTAGGGGGAGGGAAGGGGGTAAAATAAGTTTAGCCTTTTGTAACGTTGACGTTTTTCAAGATAACAAAGGCGTAAAATACTGTGCATTTATAGTAACTTTCAGAAACAACTCACGCTGTTGTGTAGACTTATATGAAATACGTAAATATGAAACAAGTTCAGTCTGGGAGGGACGAATCCAAATTACAAAATCGATGCTACGACAACACGAGTATAATATTCCTTCAGTGTATCGGTATCAAATGATAGGTACACAAAAATGGTTCATTACTTTTGACTTTCAACTGTCTGTTCTAAAGTCAGGATATTATAGTTGTGATACCAGCATACATTGTTAATAAAAGAGCGGGCCATGGCATGAAAAGCCTTTGGTTACACGTTATTTCATAACCAACGTGTCAGGTGGAGGTTCCTATCGGCGCGTTCAGTGCGCGACGCAAGGAGAATATATTATTATGAAGTGGATGTTCCCCTACGATGTATGTCGTTCAGTGTAAGTTTGATATCTTATGAGATTTATTAAAAAAAAACACCGATCATTCTGTCGCTGAAAAGAATACTTTTTTAATGATACCGTAATAGATCTTTTTTAGAAAATATGATATTTTACTCTTTTTTTAGAAGTTACTCATTTTTTTAAGGTGTAAGACTGCGTAATAAATTTATATAATCTGCGTAATAATGCGTATTATACACATAACGTATTATAACGTATTATACAAAACACTGTAGATAATCATGTGTGTTCCCATAATTCAGTTTTTAACGAGAAAACCGCCTTCATATGTCGCATGTGGAGCTTTAAGATGACGTCACTTGTCGGTCCAGTGAGGTACAGACTTGTAGAGTGCAGTGCTCTAAGAACTAGATGTTGCGACAATTTTAGAGTAATGCAGTCGCCCGTTAATGTTTTTACGACTTTTCATTAGATACAAGTGTAGCCAACCTTAGTAAAACTATGTTATTCAAAAATGTATTAAATATTTATAATTTATCGATATAAAAAACAACGTGCTTGAAAAACATTTGTTCCGGCCCCATGTTAACGATAGTGATTCTGCCCTCTGATATTGTCGCCATTTCGGTAGCGACACAAATGGAATATTTTACTTGCTTCCCACTTGGTATTTGCTACCATTTCCGGTTTATGTACTTTTAGACGTAAACCAGACTTTGTGTTTGTAAGGCTTTTTCATAATTTTAGCTTCTAAACTGTTCAAAATGCGCCTGTTTTTTATAATTACTTCACGATCTTATCACGATTAAGGGATTATGGCAAGGGGATGGGTAACAAGTTCTTTCCTTGCGGGTAAACGCCAATCAAATCCTCTTTTGGCGTCATTATCACGATTAAGGGATTATGGCAAGGGGATGGGTAACAAGTTCTTTCCTTGCGGGTAAACGCCAATCAAAGTGCGAAAATCAGTAAATAAAATAATGTTTTCCAAGTCACATTATCGATAACTCACAAAAGTTACTGCTGCAGTTTCCAAGAAAGGAAATAGAATGAGGAGTTGATGTGATAAATCTTATAAAACATACTATAAACCTTATAAACTGAGGGTAAGCGACGACAGCGATCTATCAACTATCGTATGAAAATAATGGACGTAGGTGAAATTACAATTTATGTAGGTACGATAATAGTGCATCGGGAAATTCATTCCCCTCAGTAATGAGATTCCATGGTAGGTTATCGTTGGCCAGATTCCCAATTTCTCAGTTAAAAAGCATGCAGTGTATCCAATTATCGAATCCAGTATTTTCACCTATCGAATACGAAAATATAGGTATAAAGTATCGCCCTATTCTGGATAAAATTGCAAAGAGTTTTTCGTAGATCCAAAAGCATACAAAGGCACTCTCAAAATTAAAATGAGCAAGCCGCAAACCCAGATTGTCAACAGCGACGTTTTGTCCCATTTTAGGCTGAACTATATTTTAGGCTCATGTATATGAAGCACAGTAGGCCGTTAGGCACTACAGATAAAGCCTTAAGCTTAGGACCCAGTGATAAACCTAATGACAACCCGTTTTCATTATTGAACTGGGGCAGCGATATAAACTTTGATGAATTGTAAATATCTTGCTTATCTATGAACAAAAGTAAACTTGAATATTTTATATGAGATTGCATTTGGTTTTGAAATTCTATTCCTTTTGTTATAAAACAGACCGTAGCAGTCGCGAAGGGTGAAAGTTTTCAGAAAAGCTGTCAAGGATACCCTTGGAAGTAAAAAGTTTCACTGCTAAAATAATAATCGTTACTTTAGCAAAGAATCTTTGAATTTATGATCATGTTTAAAGATCGAACGGTGCTTGAGTGTCGATTGATTACTGTACAAACAGGATTGACAGAACAGCAATGAGAATCATGCTAACTATATCATTTTATGAAACTAAGCGGCTAGTCGACCATAGCGTAGTAGTCCATAGCGTAGCGTTAAATCAGCCACGGTTCGTACTTCGTATGTACACTCAATAGTTCGTTCAGCGGCTGACTCGAATACGTAAAACGGGTACCTACATACTAACTTACTTTTGAAACTTCTGACAATTGAATAAAATCGATTCGAGATTGAATTAAGATAACAAACTAATAAATATAAAACTTTCCTTATATACGACCGCGGCAAACTTGATAATCCATTGCTATGGGGTTTCCACAATTTACGAACTGAATTCATAGAAGTTAAAGGGTCTTAATCCCTCGTCACCGAAACAGCTACAGAAGTTACTTTAAGAACGAAACATATTGTTAATGTCAAAGGAAGTCAACTACAGATACGAATTTTACAGAATTAAATTTATTAAGTATAATAATTTATAATAATGTTGCGTAAACGACTCAGTGGTTTGCTCCCAAAGTAATTATATCAGGGGTTTTCCGCTTGCCACGAAAGTTAAGCCACATAAATTGTGTCGGACGAGGCCCTGTTCTGCCGGGGATTTGTTGCTTCAATCTAAGGACAAAAATATTGTAACTACAGATGATATAAATATTTATGTATGCGTATGTACTTATGTACACGTTACCCACCAAGCTTTGAATACTTACATAATATTCATAACCAAATTTATGGACACAGACGTAATAGACCTTCATTTACACATAAATCGTTTACAGTTTAAACTCTTGAACGTGTTACACCCTGGAATAGCTGCTGTTGTTATAACTGTATCGCACAAACCGTCAACCTTGGAGACGGTATTAGGAATAAAGAAATTCCCCGGGCGAAACCGTGAAAAGGCCACTTTATTCCCGCAAATAAAGTTGTGCTGAGATCTTTGTTATTATGTAAACGTGATAGTGGGTAGCGGGGTGGTAAATATGATGTTGTTTGGGATTGCCGGACGGTAAATTATGTAGCATGTTTGAGTTTTCATTTAGGTATTTTATCCTATAGGCTACTTTTAGGTGCTTAAAACCACAACTTTAATTAAGTTGTGGTTTTAAGCACGAAAAATAAGATCTAAGCATTTTAATAAACAGTTTGGAACTTCTCAGAAACTTACTAAGTTTTCTAGGGCTTTTTGAAAGCTATCCCTTTGCGTCATCATTGGCCTACATTACTTTTGAGTACCTAATATTATATTACTTAAATCATATGTACTAGACAAGTAAAAATATAGGTACGAAGTAGGGTAAGATCCAAAACACAATATAAAAAATTTATGACACTTCCTAAAAAATAAAAGAATTTGTTCCGTATTGGAGCAACAGAGCGACAAGCGCTGAATTTTAAAAGCATCGTTTGTGTATGCTTTGGTTTTAGTGTCTACTTACATACAACACCACATTGTACTTATTGTCTTCTTCTCGCATATCGGCACGACTTTTATGAGAACAGCACATGATCATCATCATCATGATTTCAGCTCGGAATCACCCACTGCTCGGTATGGGCCTCCCCTTTCTTCGGCCATACTTTAGAACAGAACACACGCATGCATGTGCATGCTGTGGTACAAATTTTAGTCAGTGATTACCCTTATGATAATGAATGGGGAGTTGTTGTGAGTTGTTGTGAGTTGTTTGGTGTTGTTTACAACTCATTATGCCCGAATTCGAGTTCGAGTTAATTAACTTCAAATCGAAAACACAGCTAGTTAATGAAGCGGTTTGCTTTGAAACGATCACAAAAATTTATTGCCCAAAGGAAGATTGGAAAGGACACGTAGTTGGTACCACGAATAATTGATTAACTTTATTATCAGCCACAGTTCCATTTGCATTTTCTAATAAAGCATGTTTGGTGACCTATTTTAGAGCTGTTTATAAGAATCTTATGTATAGTTATGTGTTAGAAAAGATTTGTTCTTTTGATGAGAATATTATTTTACTTGTACGGTTATACCTTTATTGAGCGTTTTTTTTTATAAATTTACCCCTTATTTTCATTAATTCATACCGTATGCTAACTAAAGTATTTACTTACCTATTAACTTTTTTCAATGTTTATTTAGTTGTTATACCTATTTCTAAAGTAAATACACAAGCCCAAACGTCTATATTGATTAGTGTCATTGAGCAAGCTTGAACGCAGAATTATGGAATACGCATATTTATGAGGTTCAATTAGGTACATTGTACTGCCATGTATATAATAATACTGTTGACCTTACAAACGAGTTGTAGCGCCATCTGTGGGAGGGTAAAGATAGTAAAGCAGTTGGAGCAACAGCTCCATGACAAGCACCATCTAGCGGAGGGTAGTATAAACAGTAAGCTTGCCAGGCCAGTGTCTGAGGTGTCTCGCGAAACTTCTTATACCTTGGTGGAAGAAAAGTGAACTACTTCGGAAAAAGGTGGACTAAAGCGACATCTAGGCATTTTCCATTTTCACTGGATGTTGCTAAGAAAATTCTATGAAAACATCCGGACAAAGAACAGGATGTCCTTAGTTCCGATGCGAAAGCCTGAGGGCTTTTCCAAATGGCTTTCCGGCTTTCTGTCAACTATTGGTAGGTACACAGTTCGCACGTAACTACTTACTTACTATGAATGAATCCTTAAATCCACATCAAATATAACGACCGATATGAATTCCGTTCGTATTGTGAGTCGTATAAAAATTTTACAACTTCGCGGAGAACCGTAGAACACGACCGACGTCATCAAATCAATTTTACGACCGTTTTAAGGGTTGCTATGGTTACTTCCTATCAGCGAAAATCTATTTAAAAAACAGGTCGACGATCGGCAAGGGCACCGCAGTAAAATGAGGCTTGGTTCAATATGAATTTGTGATGATTAAAAAAGCTTAATCCAGAATCGATATTTAATCACATTTCACATTGCCTCACAAGTTGCAGTTAACATTTTTATAAATAGCAGGTACTTACAAAGTGCGCCAGATGGTGCTATTAATATGTAGGTTAGCTGCAAATGAATAGCCAACAGCATGCTCTTGTATGCACAATCAGATGCAGACCTACTAACTAGGTACCTATACAAACATTCATACAAATTCATTGGCGACTTTAAATAGACCTGCGCGGTAGTGACCTAGGCCGCGAATGCAATGCTTAAACTTAAATATAGAAACAGTTTTAAACCGAATGAGATAATGTAGAAATTTATCCAGACTATTTTCAGAATATTAAATAAAAGTTAACGGATGGAACGACTGCGGGCATAAAATAAGGTTACACTTCATTCCAATTTCTATACATTTTTTTTGTAAAACGTATAGAAATATAACTTGTGCCCCGTCTTTGTTATTCTAAAGGGGTCATGTAACACATGTTCATAATGTTAAGTATAAACAATAGAGGTTATTTTATCTGAAACCCTAGTATTTACTATGCAAAAGCCCCCCAAGCCTGCAGCCGGGGCGCGGGGTGCGTGCGACCGCCACGCCACGCGATCATTTTGCACCGAAAGGCGGGCGGGGTGCACGTCGAACAGAAGCCATCCGCCCGCGCCTCCCACGTACCGTCTCTATACTACAACCTCGTTAGTCTAAGTGACGTAAAGCCTCCATATAGACGCGCACAGTGAATGAGTACGTACGTTATTGAGGACAACGTGGAATCTATGCATTGGATTAGTAGTGTACGGACAAATAGAAGATAACCTTGCGAGGTGCATTTATTATTCAGTGACTGCGCTAAAGCCAACATATAGCCAGGATGGCGCCTTGTACAGGTGAGTTTTCTATGGGTTTGTTTGTCTATCAGATTTCACAATGTCCAATGAAGCTGAATATGGATTTTGAATGACAACTTGTAGATACGCACACGTATTCAGTGTCGAGTTTTTCAGTCAATTTGTATTTACAAAATTAAAATCGGCTCAGTGGTTAAGGTTCAAAATGCAATGTTAGAAAGTACAATGAATTGCAATCACTAGCAGGCTGCATTTTCCGAGGTGCGCAACTCCTTGCTGCTATTTTTACAGGCATGCTACGTCTGCTTTTTGTAACCTAGCGCAATTGAAGAAATGGAAGTGATACCTGATTGCGGATGCATGCAAAAGTAACATTGAAATGAGAATTCGTATATATTTGTACCGCATATATATCTAAGTTGTTAAGTTCAGCATACAATTATATTACTTCATGTAGAAAACAACTTTGTGTAGTTAAAATTGCTGTTGTTGTCGTACAAACCGCGTAACTACAGTCCGCAGGCTAGTTCCACAGTAGTCAAGTACTAAAACGATTGGAGTACCAGTGAGTAGTGAGGAAAGGGCCGGTGGCGGTCGTAAGCGCTATTTACGGCGCGAACGGTTCATTTACCGCCGGTCACTTTATTGCCAGCGTGAACTTTACTTAATGCACAGCTCGACCTGCCAGCCAACAACACACGATACTAAATTGATTAAGCATTGGTTTAATGGAAGCGAAAGGTTCAAGCCTAAAGTGGTGTTGAGTGCTAGGCCTAATGGGTACCTACATGGCAACATTGATAAGGTAACCTACTCCAATTAAGGAAGTACCTATTGAGATAATCAAAACCGCATTCGCTTGATACTTTTGAACAAGTTGGGAGAGAATTTCTATGCCTCTTTTAATTGCTTTAAGGATTTGTTTATTAAACTTTGTGAAACACTCATCTACGTTATTCAAACTCAAACTCAAAGTATTTATTTCAATAAAACCATTTACAGGCACTTTTGATATGTCAAGGAGTCGGTCAGTAAGAAATATGAAGTTAGATGCTGATATAATCAAATCATTCTTGCCTTTTCCCAACAATGTTGGGGTCGGATTCCGGTCTAACCGCATGCAGCTGAATATGTAATAGATTTCACATGGAGCGACTGCCTATCTGACCTCCACAACCCAGTTACTGGGTAACATAACACAACATATAATCAAATACGGGCCGAAAATATGAACAGCTTTGTGAGCCTCGTCTACGATTCAGATTAAATATAAGCCACGCTGGCATTTTCTAATCGCTCGTATGGCATCGGCTGGACCCGACGCGTCGGCGTCAACATTTTCCATCAGATTCACACCACAGACGTTTTTAATGGACACTTAAAAGTGTAACCACTCATTTATATGTAAATGTGGTCTCGTCTTGCTTGGCAATACGAAAACACACAAAACAATGTACATATGTTAGAACCGTAAACCTGAGTCGGCAGTTCGATAGTAGTTGTGCCAACTCGATTAATGGCATCGGAGCCCAATGTAATCGAGAAACGTTATTTACATTACATTACTCGACATTTCTTTCGCCCGAATAAGTGTGTGTTGTAGCCTGACTGGACCAAATAAAGGTTTTACTGCCAGCGCTGTTTACATACTTCATATTAGCGTGATTACATGAAGTATTGACGTCACATAACATTATTTTATGGTCGAGGATCAACGCGTTTCTTTCTTATACGAACAAAGAACGATATTCTTACATTGTATTTAACTAAGTAGCACATTTAAAAATAAGCCCAACTAAGTGCTAGCGGAGTATGGCGATAAGGTTTCGTAGGGTTGTATTACGTCTTAATACCGCTGTATTGTTAGGACGTTCCAAGCTTGTTTAGTAGCTTGGCCGCAGAGCTATTACTTATTTCTGTGATGTTATTTTAGTTTGGACTGGTTGTGTTTGCAGTACATTCATATTATACTGCGGCCTCAGTTCTAATTTATTTAGCCATAGTATGTACTTAAAACTACATAAACAATGGCACTGTTTCTTTTATTATGAATTACTTGCTGCACCCCGCGGTTTCACCCTCATAAGTCTTGATCCCGTGGGAATATGAGTGAGAGTGGGATAAAAAGTAATTGATGTCATGGTCTACCCATGAGCCAAATTTCATCCAAATCCGTTCAGCTGTTTTAACGTGAAAGCGTAACAAACAAACAAACAAACTCAATTTCGCATTTATGATAGTTAGGATTACGTTGAATTTCAAAATGATTCACGAACGATTTACTAGTTCCTCATCGACGAATTTGAACGGAATTTAAGTATGACGGAATGGTAGTACTCAGAATAAAAGATTCATAGAATACTGTCTCACCATTTCGAGTAACTGCTAGACTGAACATGATAGAAGAACACTTACATATTTTATTCGTACAAAACTGCCAGAATGGCGTGTAAGCTGTTTCAGTGGAACTACATAAGTAAGGTCGCGAAGTAAAACGTTGCCTCGCACACACTCTAGAATAATGTGGTTGCAGCGTCGACTTATGGCGGAAAATCGATACTAATTCAAAGCCTGTATAGAATTCTGAATCATTGTTATGTGAAAACAGAATGGCTTCAATATAATCATTGGATAGTAATAAATATTACAAAAGGCGGTTGTCGATAGTCTTGGCTCCACGTAGTAACTTAATTGAAACTATTAAGACTACGGATACTTACTCTTCGCGTGAGGATTGTATTATGAGAATCTTTAATCCTTTGTAGTCAGGGAAATTAGTTGTTTATCGTCAATTTGCCCTGTTATTGCCATTACATACAACTGTTAAAGAATTACAGTTCAGGAATATACGGAAAATTTTAAGTTGGTAGTCAATTTGCTTAATAACTAATTTCTCTGACTTTACCTATTGCTCAAATGTGTCCCAATTTTTGGATTAGGTCAATGATGAATTCGCCACGCATACATAATGATATGCTAATATCCAGTTTATCATAATGTCCAGTGGGCGTATGCCGAGCAAATTAGCCTAATAACTTACCATTATGTACTGAAATACTCCCCATAGACCTACATGGAGGTCAAAACGTTGATTTGTATTGTATGAAGTTACACGAACACACACCATCACATACTACTGAAAAGCAGTTAGAAAAAACCTGTGGAGAAAACGTTTGCTGCATTGAATTTTACCTTGTTGCTGCACAATATTGATAGGAACAAGGGTATTATTATTTTGTCCGTAGTCTAACGTTTCTAATTACATGTAACATGAATTAAATCTCCTTTTTCGTTCTTATTGTACACATCGATTTAATCAATATTTACCATATTCGCAGGTTTAATATTTGTACACAAACACCGCTGTGTGAAGCTAAACATGATTGGACTTTATTGATTTAATATCTTACATGCTTTTGTTGTACACACATGTTTATACAAATAAAGGGCGATCTTATCTTATCAGTCAGTACCTACAGCTACAAAAAGCTCAATATTAAGGAACTAAAATGTTTCGTAGTCCTTGCTACGCTGCTACGAATGGCCTACGACAGTCTACGATGGCCTACGCCGCGGCCTACGCCTCGTTTTCTCGTAGGCATCGTTCGTAGACTGACCCGCTATAATGATGGTATGAGAGGGATCGTGGGTTACGCTCTGGGAATTGTTAAAATTGGCCAAAATGCCATCTATAATGTGATGAAATACCTTCAATTACAAAAAAATATACAATATTGTAATATAATACTCAACCACAACTGTAGGTGTACAATACCTATTGTCTATTATCACATGATTAATAAGATAACGCTATTCATGTTTATTGCAAGTTACAGAATAGAGAAATGTGTTGTTGTGTTTGCTACTGTGTACATACAATTGGCATGACGAATGGTTTATGGACGTATGTTAACTGTTAAGGGAACTCTGAACGATGTACGTAAAGTAAAGCTAAAATACAATCAGAATGAGTACGTAGTACCAACCATTATATCCGAGAATGGCTGTTTACAAATTCCAAGTAATAATCTATTATTCAGTAAATTAAAGGACAATAACTGCAACAAGTAAAAAGCTAGGGCATTGTGATTGTATTCGCGTGGTTTTTTTTTACATTCCTTTTCATAAATACCGGCCTGCAATACATTGATCAACATTCTATCCACTGCCAGAAAAAAACCTTATTATTACAATAACAACGTCCATTTTTCGTCAGGACCTAAAATGTTCTCGACCTATTCAAAAGCAAACTTAAGGCCGTACCTCAGATTCTATCTCGCTCGCACCATACTACTCGCGGCCTGAGTGAGAGAGCGAGACGGAGTGCGGTGCTGGCGGCTCTCAAGCCTCGAATAGTTTAGGTAATTAATTGCTTTTTACAATGAAAATAATGGTTCTTAAAATAAAAAAAACACATAAGACCTGCTTTATAGTTAGTTCAGTTATTGTGCAAAGTTTCATAATTTGAAGTATTTTTTGAATACCAGCGGTTTATAGTTCGGTTTAGACGTAACTTTGGATTTTTTTCTGACTATCGAGAAAATTGTATGTCATCGTGTTTTCGCCAAACATAGGAACTAGTATCAATCCTCAACTTTAACATATATTTATTTCAAAACGAATGCTGCAGTATTTTCGGCATAACGGAGGATCAATCAATCAATCAATCTGCCTAGCCTTTTCCCAACTATGTTGGGGTCGGCTTCCAGTCTAACCGGATGCAGCTGAATACCAGTATTTATAGTATGCTTGGCAATTTGATATAGGGTAAGGCCTTAATGCCTATAAGAGATTACACAGAAGGGCAAAGTAATAGCGTCCGTATTTTTTATACTGTCTCCCGCCTGTCTATTGTCGTCTGTGCATTTATCACTTAAATAATAATAGAAATAAAGTGTTCGAGACTGCCGGCGTCTGCCAGACGGGCTCTGATCGTCTCGCCTTCAGCCGACGTCGCGTCGTTGTCGGCCATGGCTGAAATCACTGGCATCTGCAATTTTTAGTGTTTATCTACATGAATTTATCAGTCTAGAAAGTTTCGTGAGGTATGATTCGTACCTATAATTAGAAAACCCCGCAGTACCTACACAGTTTCCACTTTCAACTATCGAGCGCAGAATAGTTTGCTTGCCAAATGTCGTTATAAGGGAAATGTTACAATTTTAGGTATTTATTCTCCAGCGTACCATTAGGCTGTTTTCTTGGCATCATGAACAGAATCTTTTTACTATCTACCTACTTCGCGTAAGGATAAGTAACATCTTCCGTGAAAAGATAAAAAACCGGCCAAGAGCGAGTCGGACTCGCGCACGAAGGGTTCCTTACCATTATCTATAAAAACGGCAAAAAAATCACGTTTGTTGTATGGGAGCCCCCTTAAATATTTATTTTATTCGTTTTTTTTTGTATTTGTTGTTATATCGGCAACAGAAATACATCATCTGTGAAAATTTCAACTGTCTAGCTATCACGGTTCGTGAGGTGCAGCCTGGTGACAGACGTACAGACAGACAGACAGACAGACAGACGGACAGACAGACAGCGGAGCCTTAGTAATAGGGTCCCGTTTTACCCTTTGGGTACGGAACCCTAACAAAGAAATATTAAAAGTTATACATACAGATTTCGTCGTAACAATATCATGAACAATCAAAACTAAGTGCTGTTAGATTTAAGTTTAGAACATGATCTAGTAAAACTTTATATTTCTACCCAAGCCTATCGTTTTGATCTCAGTAGTGTAGAACGCTGAACTGTAGTGTTTTTGTTTATTATAAAATTTTAAGGTATTTTTTGCATGCTGAAATCTTAAGTAAGCAAAATATTTGGACCTTAGACCTTTTATGTACCATAATAAAACCAAAATCATATATTCTTACAACAGATACAGACACATGAAAACAGATAGGTATAACCTCCTTACCTAGGTACCTTTGAATGAAAAAAAAAAGTATATAGTCTTGGCAGCTTTAGATATAAAACTAACATTAAGCCATTTATTATTTTAAAAACAAATAAATTAAAAATAAAAATCTAATGGCGATTATTTTTGTTTTTATTCAAAACTAGCCAGTAGCTATTTATTAAATGTACCCAACTAAAGAGGTTACAACTAAATTAGACAAAATAGATTTAGAAATGGGTAGGTAATTTAGAATTTTAAACAGGTCTTGGCAACGACAGACTTTGGGGGTGGATATTAAGTACATGTTTCTGTAGTATGTATACCGTATTATGTACATGTTTCTGTAGTATGTATACCGTACCTCGATTCCTAACCCATATAAGGAAATAAAGTACGTATAGTTTTAAACATAAGTAAATACTTTTAAAAGGTTGGTGAGATAATCTTTGGATTTTATCTAGTAGGTAACCCACAAAACCATTCTGTGTGGCAAACTGCGAGGCTTGCAAATCTGTCAGAGTTCAGAGGACTTTAAGTATGTGATTTTCGAATTCCATGGGTTCCCAAACCGAAAAACGCAGTCGTTCTAATTTGCAGTCTGTTAGTCGAATACTATTTTTTCATAGTTATTTTGTTCGTGCGAATAACTGCAATGCTTTATAAATTAAAAAAGAAATGCTGTTCATTGGTAAGCGCGTCACTTGAGAACAGCTGGACCTCTTTGGCTATTTTTTGTTTAACATTTTTCGTAATACGAATTAGGTTTTATTATTGGAATGTATTCACGAAAAATTTTCAAATTCAGGAAATACTGAATATCCTGTTTCTATGGGACTTATGTATGAATTGTTTTTTGAACAGGACCAAGTCTGTCGGGTCGACTATACTCCATTTGAAATAAGATTAGACATTTAAACAAACCTTTATACAGTGCGTTCAACCGATTTTGACTTCTATACCGTAGGTATAAGGATGGTGTTAAAAGCAAAAAAAATTACACAATACCAATTGTCTACTGCAGCTGCCATTTGTCTTGCCACCAACGAAATAGAAGTCAAAATCGGTTGAACGGTCTGTAAAAAAGGCTTATTTAAATGTCTAATCTTATTTCAAATGGAGTATAGTTAAGAATAAAATGAACACACAGTTAAAGTGTGGGTGTTCCTAGACTGCAAATATCTACCACCCTAATACATTTTACTTATCTATTTGTTCAATTTACTTACTGAAATGTGTAGCAGACCTACCGTTTACTCACGTAGGTATATAACCTGTTTCCAGGTCATAAAGTAATAACCGGGCCGTAAGTAAACATTATGACATGTTGGCCAAAGTTTCATATTAAGCTCTCGTCACCGTGAATCAATCTTTTCCGACCTTTAATGTTTGCCAGTCATTCCATTGGTACACGAATATATTACGAAGGATATACATTTTGTGAATGGAAATAGATTACCTACATATTGGATGGTGTGTATGTTGTTGACTGTTATGTGTGACTTTGTTTGTTGTTCGCCAGCTATGTATGCTAGCTGAGTTTAAGAACTTATCTATAATTCGTTGAAGTTACCTCTAATACTGATTAGAGGTAACTTCAACGAATTATAGATAAGTTCAGTCATAACATAAGAACTATGCCTAAATTTACATATACTTATACCTATGTATACCGTGTATACCTACTGCTCTGTGGACTTACTAATTATTGTCAATTAACACAGAATTTTAATTGTAGGTATGTGAAATTTTAAAGCTCTAATAACCGACTACCTACAAAAAATGAAAATTGTAAAAAAGGAAAATTATATTAATATAATCTGTACATTTATTTATAACGCTTTACAAACACTACCTGTACTCTCATGTTTCATGTCAAGTGAGAGGTCAAGAGGAAGAGGCGCACCATTTTAGATGTATGTCGTCTTTGAGAAATCAGTATGCTTTTCCATTTTGTAAAAATGTCCAAAAGGGATGCAAAAAGGTTTCATTGAATTTAATTTATTCTAACAAGTCTAGGCTGTTTTAGCTTGAACACTGAAAGAGAAAGCCTTTTATTCAAACGACGAAAAACATTTAAAAGAAAATCTAATGGTATTTCGTATTTTTTTTACTGCGAATAGCCAGTGGCCAACACATTAAGTTAGTTGCATGGAATTAGTATGTACGTACTATACAGGTGTATTGCAAATACTCTCAGTATGGAGGTTGCAATCAAATATTTAACTACTCGGCTCGACAAGATTTTGACATTTATCAATAATTTATAAGTAGAATAGGCATGTTGTGATGTTGTGGATATCGTCATGAAATTCAAGAATTTCTATCAACTTTCAACATTCGAATTTATTATGAAAATGTATCTATGTATATAATAGGTCTTTACCTATGAAATTGCCGTTTTGTATGAAAAAATTTAAACGAATTTTTTTCATGAATTTTTTATTTGTATTAATCGAAGTAATCACCCATGCAATCAATGCATCTTTGCCATCGCAGTGGCAGTTTATTGATGCCCTTCTTAAAGAAATCAGCTGGACGGGAGGCAACAAATTCTTCAAAGGCATTTTGTACTGCCTCTCGGGTATTGAATTTTTTTCCCGCCAAGAAGTTATCCAAATTCTGGAAAAAGTAGTAGTCTGTAGGCGCAAGGTCTGGTGAGTAGGGCGGATGACGGAGAGCTTCCAACCCCAGTTCTTGCAACTTGGAGTCCGTCTGCTGTGCAGTATGAGGTCGCGCGTTGTCGTGCAGGAGCAGCGGAGACGAGCGATTGACCAATGCTGGTTGGAGATGCGCCAGCTTCTCCATCATTGTGTTCAGTTCTTCACAGTACACATCTGCAGTAATGCTCACCCCGTTTGGTAAGAAGCTGTGATGAATCACACCGGCGCTAGACCACCAAACAGTGACCATCACTTTTCTAGGGGTAAGTTTTCGTTTAGGGCATTGTTTAGGTGCTGAACCAGGATCCAACCAACTTGCTGAGCGCTTGCGGTTATCAAACAGAATCCATTTTTCATCGCAGGTAACAATGCGGTTCAAAATTCCTTCATTTGTGTGTCTGTTGAGCAGTGCAAGGCACGTCTCGACGCGTACTTCGCGCTGGCGATCATTGAGTTCGTGGGGCACCCATTTGTCAAGCTTTTTTACCTTGCCAATTTGACGCAAATGGACCAATATTGTTTTGACGCTAACGTCGAAAGCTGCTGCTAATTCAGCCGTAGATTGTGTATCATCAGCTTCCACAATCGCCTTTAATTCGTCATTGTCGACCAAAGTCTTCGGACGACCGCGAGGTTCATTTTTCAGGTCGAAATTTCCAGAACGGAAGCGAGCAAACCAATAACAGGTGGTGCGTTGGTTTGTAGTGTTAGCTCCGTAAACGTCGTTGATGTTGCGTGCCGCTTGTGCCGCGTTGCTGCCACGACGGTACTCATATTCCATAATTACTCGAATTTTTAACGTATCCATGATGACGAAAAAGATTGAAATGCGATGAAAATGTAACACTAATCAATAAAGAAATGACTACTTTTGGAAAAAAAAAAACATGTTTTTAAAATAAAATTAATTTGAAATTAGAATTCTTAGCCAAACAAAAATTATTTTGATTTGAAATGGCCAGTACTGCAGAACGGCAATTTCATAGGTAAAGACCTAATATGTATCTATTTTATACACAAGTTTGTGGCAAATATCTATAATTTTATGGTGAGGTCGGTCAAACCGCGTCAGCTACTACTTACTCTTACCTTACTCTTAGGTTTATTTTTCATGGATAATTTGTTTTTGTTATAGTGAATAATTAACTGACGTAATTTTATTTTCGGCATGTGTTCTTCAACAGCAGATATTGGTCACAGTTTAAATTGTATTTTTAAGTGTCTGGGTGATATTTGTGAAAAATAAACATGTTAACACTCATTATTGGCGCAAACCTTCGACTTTGGTTATCATAAAACTTAATTACCACTACTAATGTAATTTAAACAATGGATGAATTCGTCAAATAATTAAATTATGTGTTAATCACTGCCCCTCTCCAGTCCAGTCCATCATGTCCGACAATTTTTATGTAGGACAATGTGTGACTGTGTCTTGCTTGTATAATATACCTACCATAAAAGCTTAGATAACGACATAAATACCCAACATTAGATAATATAACTAATCTCCTAACTTTAGATGCCAAAAAGGTCAAAAAGGTTGACCTGAAACTTAACCTTTTATGCATTGACATTATGTTATTTGTTCGCAGGAATTTGGGTTTTCAAAGGCTTTTATAAAATCACAGGTATTAACTTCATATGAGTATTAATAACAGACCAGCGCACTTTTACATTAAAACAATTTGATAATGACACACGTCATATGACACCCGTGTTAAAACATGCTATTATAAATTAATTGGATCGAACCTATTTGCCACCAGTATCTGTAACACTTACATAGCTAATGGATAGATCGTGCCAGCCCGCACTGAACCGTAGCGATTTGTATACGCCTCATTAGATACTAAATCTGAAAACAAAACCACTATGAACATTTCGCTCTATGTTCGTTTTATTGGATTATTGGAAGTGGTTGGGTAGAGCGGTATCGCTTACCTTAAAGAAACGAATACCGACCTTAAGTGTATTAGGTAGCTGTGTGAGCAAACAAAACACAAATCCTAACTAATATTATAAATGCAAAAGTGAGTTTGTTTGTTTTTTCACGATAAAACGGCTGAACGGATTTGGATGGGTAGACCATGTCCCGGAGAAGGACACAGGCTACTTTTCATCCTGAATCGCAGACGAAGTCGCGAGCAACAGCTAGTTTACTATAAAAACTGATACTCCATAAAGTTTTTGTGCATAAGATATTTTTGAGGTAAAACTAAACACTATTCAACTAGACAGTAATAAAAACAAATATTCCCCGCTTAGTGTCGCGGTCGTATCCAATTAAAAAAATAATTAATATTTATTTGGTCGGCTTTTTTATAAATAAGGCCCCATGGGTGTCCGGCCGCGATTGTGTCGTGCAGTACTTGAGCTATCCATCATGCCAGAGCCATTAACGCGTAGGGCGAAGGCTGAGGGCGCGCCGGGTCACGCCAACCCAACCGACTCCTACGTATTTAACCCGCCGAAAAAAAGGGTATAAGTAGGTGCTATATCAAAACAATAAGTTAATGTCCTAGAAAAAATTGGCAGCACAAAAATTCTGTTCCCTTTTTTTGTCACATATTTTTCGTTTGTTTACAAACCATAACACTTCAATAATTGTTTCAGTGATGTGACTGAAGTACTCAACCTATAATGTGCCCACTGCTAGGACACAGGTCTCCTCTCTGTGAGGAGTGCGAGTGACCGCAGTCCACCACGCGGGCCCAGTGTGTGTTGGCACCAAAAATTTTCGGTTCTAGGACATGCCGGTTTTCTCACGATGTTTTCCTTTACCGTTTTGGGAGCAGTGGTGATGAAATTCTTTACACAAAGTAAAGCACCTGTCTGGGTTTGAACCTTCGACCTACATACAACTCGTAAATCGCGGTGGATACCAAGGGGCCACCACGGTTTCCAATTAACTACTAGGTACTTGATATTACTGGTTATAATACATATCTAGTAGTGTTAGTGCTTTTACTACACCTATTGATGTAGATCTACGGTGCGGGTTTAGTCCTCGCCCCGCGTGCAAATTGTGCGCAAGTCAGAAATTGGATTTTGTAGGTTCTCGTAAACCATTCTAACGGCCTATTCCAACAATTTACAAAACTTTGATTCAAATTGTTATTGTACACCAGATGACCCAAATTGTTGCAGAGACGGTGAAGCGTCAAGCATCACTTAAGAGTTCACTTAAGATATCATTAGCCAGTAAAATTAACTTCAGAAAAAGAAACACATAATTAATTAAACATAAGCTTGCGGTGCCGTGCTGACGTCACGTGATGAAGACCATCCATGTAAATAAGCTTCTTTTCAAAACACCTGTGAAATCAGGAAAATTACGGATTTTCATCGAAAACAAACTTTAGCTACAGCTAACCGGAAGTTACTATAACGCTAAAATCGCTATCATATTTATTACTTTTCTAGCAAAACTAATGGTACCAATCAAAGATTTCCACTGCTTAAAACCTCTTTTTTTATAAACTTAGTTAAAAGTTTGCGATGCGCGGTTAAAAGCTTTTTGATTTCTCAACCAACGGAGAAGTTTATATAAAAGTCCCTTTCACTCACTATTAACACAAGTGTGGGCAGGAGTACTACAGCAAAATGTATCGTTTTCTTTCCTTCTCGAATCTCGGATCGTCGTGGAATTTCATTATCTTCATTTTTCAAATAGCCCATTGCGAGCGGGTAATATTAGGTACCAAGCTCAAGGGAACGGTTCTAGTAGCATTTGCCTTTCTCAAATCGTTGAAATGAAGGCTTAAATCTATTGCCGTGAATAGCAACAATGAGTGTTATTAGATTGAATCTTTCAGTTGAAATTGTCTCCAATAGGCGAACGACCTCCTTTGTGAAATAAATTCCATTGGTTCAGTAATACATGAAGTCCCAACTGGAAAATATGGCTAAATAATTTTATTTATTTTGGTCCTTGATGTCCGGAGCAATTGATGACGGTCGGATGCGGCGCGGCGCGGCAGCCTGCGACCGCTCGAAGCTCGCACGCTGTAACGCCGCGCTATAAATATTAGATGCGGCGCTGCCTCCTCACGACTCACGCCGCGCCAGTGCGAGCCGGAACCCTGAGAATCGATAGTCCACAACACGATGTGTCACTATCTTGTCCCATACATTCTAATAACACGAAATAATGTTCTCGCTCTGAGGTATTCCCATCCCCAAGAGTGTATTAGGGTCTGAACGCACAGTTTACGTGTCAATAATAAACAAAATGAAATACCTCCCCGTGCTCCATACAAAATCGTACGGTATTTCAGTATTATAGAGGCTTCGCTATGGATTGTTAGCTGTTTGATCGATAAAACTCTGTTATTACCGGCCTCTGTAGTTGTGGGCCGCTGCGAAAGGAAAAATTATGTGTCATTAAAAACTGTAGTCGGAGCTAATCGACATTAGCCGTTATAGCGTTAAAAAAAACCGGCCAAGTGCGTATCGGACCACGCACAATAAAGGGTTCCGTCGTTGGGATGAATTTATCACAAGAACAAACTTAATATTGTAGTTGAAAAACATGTTCTCCCTTTAAGTTGGTCGATTATTACCTCGTAAACTTGTAGAGCCTACTTAGCTGTGATAGTTTTCCTTTATATCGTTATTTAAATATATTATTCTACTGCCGTGAATTTCTTCACTTATCCATAACCAACCATTTAGCTGGTAGGGGGACAGTTAACAAAATAAGCAGTTTAAAGCTTAAAATATTAATTTCGAAAAGAGATCCCTGAATCCAACAATGGTTTTCACAGACTAACAATATTTTTGCACGACCTTTCCAACGATATCCTATACCAAGGGAAACGAGAAAAAAAATACATGTATGTATTTTTTTTCTATTTATTATTATATTATTTGATGATTTTATTTTAGCACTTTTTTCGGCGTGATTATGTAATCCATGCCAAATTACAGCTTTCTAGTACTAAGAGTCTCAGCTAAGCAGCGGACAGACAGACGGACATGGCGAAACTATAAGGGTTCCTTTTTTACTACGGAACTCTAAAATATAGCTTTTTGGGACTCTACCAAGAGAGCTTTTTTCTAGGATCTTCGTATTTATGATGAAACCAATGAAAATGAAACATAAATAAAACCGGCCAAGTGCATGTCGAACGACGCACAATGAAGGGTTCCGTAGTTGGGATGAATTTATCCAACAAACTTAAAATTGTAGTTGAAAAACTTGTTTTTGCAACAGTTACTAAAAGAAACAGAGAAATGAAATCTAGCTACGTTGATTGCTTTTAGGTTTTAATGCCATTAGCTTTACAGATTAGGTAAATCAATTAAATTCACTTTGAAGAGGGCTTATGTGAAAGGTCGTTTGAATAATAGATTACTTTTGTAGATAGCAAACGATTCGGCCCGATACGGTTATAGCGCTGACCTTGTGATTTGCTTTCAGTTTCCGTTTAAGGCGTTTGTCATTACTTTAACAAAACTTGTAGGACGAGGAGTCCCAAACCTTCCCTAAGAAGGTAACTTACGCACAACGTTTGTATAGAAATGTAAATGATTCCTGACAAAGTTTCCTTCTCAGCGTTATCTTAACGGTAGTGCTTCGGTCCCTTTTTGTATAAGTTTCTGCCATTGGAGAGAACACTGCAAAGTTTTCACCTTCCAAGCTAACAAGCAGAGGTTCAAAGAACAAAGATTTGGTGAATAGGTACCGTTCCCGAAGTAAATGGGTAATATTTTTCATACATTAATGAAGTCAGTTAAAAACTAGGCCAGGCTTTCTAAAGACTGGGACAAAGGTATCGCGCCCTTATTCAAAGGAAAACCATTTTATTGAATTCTATAGAATTAGGTCAAAAAAACAATGACATAAACAAACTGGGTAGAAATAGTTGCCAGCCTAGATAGTTTAAATTAAACAGCTATAGTAATAATAAAGCTGAAGAGTTTGTTTTTTTGTTTGTTTGTTTGAACGCGCTAATCTCTGGAACTATCGCTCAGATTTGAAACATTCTTTTCGTATTTGATAGCCCAATTCTTGAGGAAGATTGTAACACCACTCTACGACCTTTAGAAGCTGAGCAAAAAGTTAGAAATAACGATAAGCGAAAACGTACCTAGTAATAGCGCGGGCGATGCGATACGATGCGACAGGGTGGGTCGGGGCATCAAGAAATTTCAGGTACCCACAGCTAGTTTACCTACCTACTTAAAGTACCTACTTTTCCATAAATACCATGATTGACGATTACATCAGGATGATTGTTTACATTTACATCAGGTGATGTAAATGTAAACAAAAGGATCAGAAAAAGTACCTACCTGTCGATGCAAACTGGTAGTTCTTCTTTACAAATTGAGTGCTTTATATGATTATTGGAATATATATAAATCCGAAATTCTTTTAAGTCATCTTAAAGATGTGTTTCATTTATCAATTAAGATTTATTACCCGACTACGGCGAAGAAAAAAGGAGGGTTATGATTTTGACCGGTATGTATGTATGTATGTACCTATGTATGTTCATCTATTCCCTCCTATCTTCTAAACCACTCATCACAATTTGACAAATGACGTAGGCGGCTATGTGACGTCACATTAAATTAAAAGGGCGCCCTCTAAAAGACATAAAGTAAGGAACTAAAAAAAAAAATTATTTAATCGTACCATGTTGGGTATCAAATGAAAGGGCTTAATGAGCACATTTCAAAAATATATATATTATAACCCCAAAAGAATAAAAAATAAAAAAAAGTAATAAAAACTAAAACCCAACTACGACTAAAAAGGTATAAACAAGACACCGCAGACAGACAAATAACAGAACAGATTCCATGTGACTCCGGATATTTTATTTGTCTGTCTGCGGTGTCTTGTTTATACCTTTTTAGTCGTAGTTGGGTTTTAGTTTTTATTACTTTATTTTTTTTTAGAACCTACATTTTCATCGGTGATTTTTTTATTACAATTTAAAAATGTTAAGCATTTTATAATTTTTGGAAAAAGTGGTGAGATATAAAGTTGAAACCTTCGAAATACAGATGAATGTGTTACGTATTCTTTTTATAGAGTGATTGCGTAAAAAATCAATCTGAATAGGGTTTATTTATGTACACTTTCAGTTATATTATTATTTTATTTGACAAAAAATCGAGATTTTCTTATTATTTGTAGGTTTAACATTAGAATTGTATTTTTTTTTAAATCGGAATAAGTTATCTAAATGATAGAAGAAACCGTTACGCCTTTTCAGCAAAAGGTCTAGTGTCTATTTACCAATAGGTATTTGACTTCGATAATATGTTTGCATAAATTATGAAGGCAATAAAACTACGAAATAGTTTTAATTGGGCCCGATATTCAACAAAGTCAACGTTTTTACGTTAACTGATGCAGTCGGTCGGCAGTGTAGCGGAAATTAATAAATATTTTGCCTGTATACCAAATAGCATGTTCGACTGTACTTTATCTTACCTACTGAAAAGGTGCCACTGACCTATCTAAATAAAACATTTGTTGGTATAAACGACATTATTTTTATTTTAAAATTTAATTTAAAATAAAACCAGGCGCTCCAAACATGACCATAAAATATATAATATTTGTGAATGTCCCGTCCCGACTTACTTAATTGTAAATATCCATTTGAGTCGGGAGCGGAGCACGTTTCTGCTGAATTATCCTAAACAAAGATCGTTACTGCTCAGAAATTAACAATTATAAAGCTGAATTGCTTTATTTAGGCATCTTAACGAGATTGTTAGGGAACACAAAAGGCTCTCGCTTTCATTCGAGCGACAAAAATGCGCTTCATTTCGTCTTTTCTCAACGTAATTTGAAGTGTAAACAATTAGTTGGAAGGGCCCTGAAGTTTTCTCCTTAATGAGATTAGTTTCCGCTTGTAGGCAGGAAATCAATTTGCTGGCATCCAGCCACGCTGATACGTTTCCCAGCTCAGTATTCTATAAGTCTTCTAAGCTTAATATTGCTAGTCGTCTTTGTCCGCAGTAACACAACGGACCTTTAGATTTCATGCTACTTAAATAGTATAGATAACTTATCGATTAAAAAAAACAATATGACATTTGATATTTTCTTAAGAAAGGCTGCTTTTGTTAGAGTGCTTCATATAATAAAAAGAAATCGTAGATATTACCTAATAACACGTTCTTATCCAATAATACTTAGTTCCAAAAGAATACATACCGCGCCATAGAAGCTTATTCCTAATTCTAATCTTAAAATCCAATTCAATTTCATTTTATGCAATGAAAAGGCAATATTATGAGACCGTTAAGAAAAATAAGATCGTGTTTATATTTGACTGAAATTCTTACCTAAGTGCCATTAGATACCGCAGCTTGGTGGGGGAGTTCAAATTAATTAAATCTCTCACTTATCTTAGGAGCTCGTTCTCTAGGGACATAAAATTTAAAGTTTTCTGTTTGAACCAATGAGCTGCGCGCTAGTATCTCGCTAGAAGCAATCCATTGTACTAAAAATCTTATCGGGTAATTTAAAACTTTCTTGTTTCTTCTATTAAGTTGCTATTTAGATGATCTTTCATACGTGGTCTGTGTAAAGTTACCGTTTGACTTCAGCTTCCATACAATTTGTAGTATGTTGTACCTATGTGTCAGTTAGTTCGGCGCTGCCAAAATAGAGACTGGATTTATTGGGAGGAGGCCTATGAGGCTGATGATGATTTCAGCAGCGCCGAACGAACTACTTTTTGCAGCCACAATGCTATGCAATGTTAGATACAAAGTTGGTTCGTTTTAGAACGGCAATAGCGGGCGTTGTCCTTTTTGAATCCGACGATTACACTATGTATGATTTATTTATTAGTGAGAAATGTTGACGACAACGATAGATACACCTATCGATTCAAGATGTTAACGGACGTTAGTTCCGTATTAGAATCTGTAAATAAATGTAGGAACATTGGGTCAATGACCGCTAATGCCACGCTAGAATACACCAACTATAGTGGATAGATATATAGCACCACTTGTGGACGATATCGTTGCTGCAACTCATTGAGTTACCTAGGCATTGAGACAATTACCTAATACGGTCACTAACTAAGATATGCGTGGCAAAACAAATTACTTTCTTTATTTTCATGATTTTCCAGATTAGCAAGAAACGCGAATAGCTTTTAAAGGTCTTTATTTAACTTGGTAATATGTGCTTACATAGGTATACATTTATAGAAATTCCTATGTAACTTTTCCAATATATTCCTTTAATATTGGAGCATTAGCATATCCATGAATTTTATATGTAAGTATATAGTTTTTTCTTTGGGGGCGAGGAAAAGGTTACGACAGATTTCCTCTTATTTAAAATCGCGTGGGAAAAGTAAGAAAAGTCAGTGCTCTGTGGTTTTTTTCGTAATGTTATCTTTAGTAAATATGGGTGAGGTCGGTCGGTTTATTAAGTGGGTGCGTGCGGGGTTGGGATCGGACTTGAGACACGCCGCGGCGTTTGGCCCCCGCCCGCCCCACGCCGCGCCGCCTCAGCCGCGCCGTGCTCACAATATCCGGTACTGATCCGCAATATCAACCTATATGGATTTAGGACATAAAATTCAATGATTATAATATAGCCTTAACGGTTCTATCTAAATATAACGTAACTGGATAGAATTCTTTAAGAAAAAATCTACGTTCACATTCCGTATCAATTATTTTTGACAGCCCAGAAATAATTTTCCTCAGGTGTGTAATGTGGCTAGTTAGGTAAATGTTTTATTTGGGAAATGTCTAACCACAATGCCTAACTGTCTCTCTATAAAATGTACCTAATTTAGGCGGACGTTTATGATACGTCTGTTATCCTTTCCTACCATGCAATTGTGGATATTTATAACATATTTGTCTGTAGGTACAGAGTGTTTTTCTTTGTGAGTTGGGTATTTATTTGTATAGATAACTGCGCCACACTAACCTACAATAAATTCAAATGAATATTCATGAGTTTACGCCAGCAGCGTTTTAATAATGAGGCCTTCCTAAATAAAACATTAGGCACATAATCAAATTCAGTTTTTATTAAGACATTATTATTCTAATTAAAATATTCAAAAGGTATCTAATGTTTCTTTACAGGTAATCATGAGGATCAAAACGACAGACAATGGTAACATCGCAGTATACAATCGCCAGGACATATCGTCACATGGAAATCCCGATAACAGAACTTGGTTAACTGCGAATAGTGCAGAATCCAATTTACGTGAGAACACAACGGATTACTCGCAAGTTACGAATTGTAACACAGTTTATAACTCTCAAAGGAATTCAGAGACCTTTGAGAATTATTCGACTGGAACCGGTGCAGGCAGTGAAGCCTCGACTCCGATCGCGGAGCTGGTATGCAATCGACAGTACCGGATCAACAGCAGACACGTGAATACCGAGCCTACGTGCAATAACAGCGAGACGGAAAATCTGGAGAAAACCACAGTCACCGTCCGTGCTTGTGAAGGTTTCTTAAGTAGGTATTATTTACTAATAGGTCAATACTTAAAAAAAAAAATCAGTAGCGAGAAAAGGAAAACTAAACTACAAACTATTTCAGATAATACTAATGTATCTGCAGAACCTACACCAATCGACGAGGAAAGAGCATTTGAGCATTCTGACACAGATGAGATGTCTGAGAACGGCATCCATCCTGTGCCGAGGGGAATTGTGAATCCAAATTATCCAGGCTTCCAACACTTAGCGCACACATTACAGGTAAAGTTTCACTTACAAAAAGAATCCTTGGAAGTGTTTAAACTTTGCTCGTTACAGCAACACAAAGGAAGCCCCAGTTGTTACTGAATGCTACTGGGGCCGGGAACCGTGACTACTTATTTATATGTACATTTATGTGGGCTTCTACCGAGTTCTACCTATTTGTGTAACTCCTGCAGATTTACATTTTGTTGACACACTTTCCTTCCAGAGATTATTTTTTATATCCACTGATAATTGAATATATTTTGCTTGTTTAAGGATTATTCATCAAATATTGAAAATTTTTACCATTCAGAAAATGAAATGACTGATGATGATGTTGATATAGAAATAACTGACCTAGCATATGAACCCGAACCTAACCAAAATGGAACCACGGATTATAAAAATATCAACAACAATAATAACGTAAAATCTGATCTAGTAAAAACAACATTGTTGTCACCACAAAATAAATCTTATTCACAACAAAAATTTGTAGATAGTCAAATAAAAAATGATATACCAGACCTTTTAAAAACTATAACTAAAAATAATAATAACAATGATGAGGCGTTCAATTATGATTTGAACTGCACGGATGCAGATATAGAAAATAACTTCCACGCAAAAGATATTATTGGTGATTTCAATAAAGAAATTGAAGACGAAATTAAACAATTACTTAACTACAATATCAACATCCAAGACGACTTAGAAGAATTACGCAAAGATATAAAAGACACTTTTGCAAAACCTATTGAAAATACTATTAATAATATAAGTGACGTTGTTAATCACGTTATTAAGAAATTAGTGGAAACGCAGTGTGATGAAAATGAGGATAGTTTGAAAGATAGTTTGACTCAACAACAAACGATAGACAAAGAAGTTAATGAAATAAATAAAGAAAATGAAAAAAATACCCGAACAGAAATGAGTTTAAGTAGGCCTACGTTTTTACTAATAGAGAATAACACCAATGGAAAGATCACAGATGCGTTTCTGTCAGATGGGAAGGACGAAATAAATGTTAACGATTATGACACGGAGAAGTTGAGCCTTAATGTGGAGAATACAATTAAGCAGCTCAGCACTGAGCTTAGAAAGATAATTCCAAAACTAGATGAAATGCGTGAACGTGATCGATTATGGGCCGAGAGTAAAAAAGAAACAGTTATTATAGATGGAAATTCTAATGAGATAGCGCATAATTCTAATGGTTACTGTGTACTCAATAGTGTTCATACGCAAGACAAACCAGATGTTAGTAAAATTATCAGGCATAATGATAACCATGTTAGTGTCAGAAATAATACCATACGGTCACCAAAGTAAGTTTTTTTGATATTTTCATTTTGTTTTCATGAATTTTCTCATTCCTATATTTTATATTTGTAAACTAGATATTACCTATATAATATGACTATTAACAATACCTATTATAGATGGACCCATTTGGAGTATCTTGACAAGCTTTAACCTAAGTAAAACAGTGCAAACCTCCGTATGCAAATTCATTGCCTCATACTAACGTTTAAAATAGATTTGACGCAGCACGTATAACTCCGATAAATTTAGAAGGGAAGTACACACGACGTGCTCGGGTATTCCTTGTATCAATTTAATTTAGCTGGCCGCATTAAATTGGTGGAATTCTTGCAAATGAGGCGTGGTACAACAATTTGTTTGAAATTGTGTAAGTAATAGTGTAATCTAAAATGCATTCATACTTCAGTGAACCCAAGGCGGCCAGAGAGAAGCAAAAAGAAATTACTCCAAGTAAAAACTCTTACCGCACTGCTCAAAGTAAAGCATCCGTCCGTAAAAATGATAATTCAAAAGATGTAGATTTGGGTAAGTCGGCCATTTTACATAGTTTTTATTTTGTAGATACTTACCTATTAAAGTCACCATTCATTTTATTTACATTTTACACACGATACGTTAAACCTTTCGATAAATAACTATGTTCACGACTGTGTTTCCGGGAACTGGTACAGTGATAGTAGCTTCCTAACGAACCAAGTTACTAGTGTTTATTTCAGTTTAGTGTGCACAGATACACCTACTTACATATTCTATAACGTGCATCAGAACTAAAATACCACCTATACCAACCAACCTATACCTACCAGATATTTATAATTTTATATGGCTAGGGGATGATTACGTTTCATTAGAATGTATTTTACGTGACCTAGCCATAAATATTTTTAACTTTTACTTAAAATCTACTTAGCTAGGTACTTAAATTAAAGTTTTTATTTCCTTTGAGTGCTGTTTTGGAAGAAGTAGGTACCTAGCTTGGTAGCTATATATAAGGCTGATAGATAGATAGATAGGCTGGTGCCTATGTAGATAAAAATTATAGGTAGGTAACTACTTACCTAGTCAAGTAGTCATACTTTCTTGCCTGTTAGTATGTAAATACCTACTGTACAAGTAGGTATTCAAACATATAATTATAGTTTTATTGCAGTTTACTAACTTTATTATTCTTTGGTCTCATATTTTCCAGGGAGTTTTGACGTATACAATATTGAAACAGCGTTACCCAAATTAGATTTGGATGCTATTGAGAACCATTTGAAAGCTGCGAAAGAAGCCGAGAGACGGGTGAGTTCAATCAATTCAATAAGTATCTGTTTGTCTTACTGAACGGGTACGTACCTAGTTGTGGTACACAATACTAGTGTAGGTACACAATATACATACCTACTTCCCTACACTAAAAGTTGATACATATTGCCTATACTTAATTATAAAATTGTGAAGTAACATTAAATCTACACTGCTGACTGATTTGTCTACACTAAGTAGATAAAATAAAACTTAAAACAATAGTTTGAATTCCGCGCTCTTAAGTTAACGGTAACCGCACATTCGCGTTTGATCCACGTCTGCCGCAGCCATGTGTAACAGTTAATTATCAATAGGTTCAGCTTTCTAAGGTGATTCAGCGGCGTAGCAGGCTGCCAGTCTCTTACTAAATACCGATTCATTCCGCAAGGTGTGCGAGTGGTGCTAAGACTGCAATATAAGTTTCTATTGTTTTATTATATTGTAAATTCAGTTAAGTGATGGCGTCAATGCCTTATTTTGTTAACTCAGAACAAAGACATTATAAAAAAGATACCAGATTTTTGTTGGATTTATACACTATAACTTATGATAACCACGAATCTGTTGACAACATCTGTTGCTTGGTAAGTTTATTTTCAATTTTTTATATATATTTTTCAATTATTCTTGAAGTTCCTACTCAAGCTCAACATAGTGGCTGTAGGCTAAATGGAACACTTTTTGACCTTGTCCTAAATGTCAAAATGACAGGAATGACAGGACTTCCATTTTTTTGTTTACTTCTATAGTTGATTTACAGTTATCGTTTGTACAACAGCCATCCGTGCCATATTATTGCCAAAATAAAGAAGACTGACTAGTTTTTAATATGTTCGAAAATTTAGTTACTAACATTCGAAGGAAATTTAGCAAAACATCTGATGAAATCCGTGAAAACGTGAACACAGATACTATAGAAAAATCTGGATTCAAACGAAGTTTACATCTCTTCAAGACGAAATTGTTCAATAAAAGTGACAGTGAAAATGTTCACTTTGAAAATTGTGACGATACTGTTTTGAGTCCAAGAGCTGTTGGCTCAGCAGAGTGTAATGCCCTGACAGAGATTGAGTGGCCTCATCTTGCCGATAATAATCCTAACATCTTAGAGAAATTTACAAGAATTGTGACTGTTACTGACCATGTCCCTTATGACAAAAATGTAAGGGTTGAAAGCACAGTGGTTTTAATGATTTTCTGCTTCATTTTCTATATTTTTATCTGGCTATTTAATGTTATAGAGGCTTGTGTGTGTTCACCTGCACCAATTGAGTGTATTCAAAGTACTTAGCAGAATCTAAAAATAATAATCACAAATTATTTGGATTGATACAATATTAATACTAAAATAATATAAAATAACCTGAAATATACATATTAATCATTCTAACCATTCCAACTTTGAATATACCACATGGGTATACTTCTAAGATTGATCAGAAATGAATTCTCATGTTGCTTTTTATTGCAGAAACGCAATGACAGAGAAGAGATCAGAAGGCGACTGGCGATGGGAGCAGATGCTGAGGAGTACTACAGTATGGGCCACACAGACCGGCCTGGAAAGAAACCCAGTCTGCATTCACGACTTCAAAGTGGTGAGTATTACACATTGCTATACAATTCAATGTTTGGTGTGGAATCATAAATAGATAGCTCATATAAACAATAACAAGATATTACTATGTAAACAATAATTAATTAAAGTAATTTGATCAGTTTGTTGAGTACTAATTAATTATCTTTATTAGTTAATTGCATAAATAGTTATACTTGTTTTGACAACCATTTTAAAGTAATATCATTACAGATAAAATAAACACAAAAGCATTAGATATTTTGTCACATGGTATTGGGTTGTATGTAACTAATTGATGTTTCCATTAATGCTTAACAAATCTTTTTCAAAAGTTTCTAAGAAGCAATAAAACATATAAGTAAATGAGACTTTTGGAAATCAGTTTTTTATTTACAATCTGCATTTAATATCAAAAAGGGCAAAGTTGCTTCTTGTTTAGATTACAGTAATTATATTGCTGAATAATTATAGACTAGGAACTTATTCCAACAATATGCAGATTGTATCTACATTCTATATTTCACAATCATTTTGTGATGTTCTCATACTAAATGTTTTGTGGTGTCTGGTACAGGGATGAACCTACAAATATGTTTCATGAATGAGACAGCATCTGACAATGAATCTCAAGCATCAGACTTAGAAAAAAATTACAATAACACAAAAAGTTTGTCACGGTCAAGTATTTTTAGCAAGTCAGGCTACACCCATCCGTATCAAACAAGACCGCTCTCAGTTAACATCACAAAACATGACAAAATAAGCACCGTGCAGAGTGGTGAGTACATCCTGCCTATTGTTTCATGTTGGGGTCACTCTATGTGCAGATAATTGATTTTACATTAACACCATTACAGAAGGCTTGCCATTAAGCATTTAACTTTCCCTGTCTCGGCTTTTGAATTCTATTGTAATTGTAAAAATGAAAGTTATTGGTAATACAGTAAATTACATGAAAGTATTGTGTTTCTAACAAATAGAAATTGTGTTTTGTTGTTAGCCATAGATCATAAAGATATATTTTTTTTTTTTATATTTTGCATGTTATCAATATAAGTTTCTCTGTCTAACATGAGTATTTATTTTTCTTATTTGTTTGCAGGTGCAAAACTACGCCCTACGTCCCTTTCATTAAAGACAAAGTCGAGGTCGTCTCATTCTCTAGGGCATATTGAAATAAAAGAGTCTGACTTCTATGTCCTACAAGCAACTCTACAGACTGAGGCCAGGGTTGCGCTGGCTCAGGCAAAAGAAATGGCTCGTATACAAATGGAGGTATGGATCAACAACGCATTTTACATTATCTAAGAATTTATTCAACTAGACTAGTATATTGAATGCCTGGTTGAGTATTGTATCATAATTATGTATAATTAAGTTGTTACTTATTTAACTGGTGAAGCAATGTATTTACCTACTCAGTGAGAGTAAAGCAAACTTTGATGGTTGATCGTTTTTAAATTGTGTCTGCAGCATTTTATCTTATACCTTGTCAAAAAGTAAACTCAGATGATTTTTTTTACATTAAGTACCTGAAAATCTATAGGAAAAAAAAATTTGCCAGTAGGTACACTCATATTATTGTCAGTAAGTGTAATCATAGTGTGGTGCACTATTGCAGCGCGAGCGCCGCAGCCGCGCGGTGTCGCCGGTGACGGAGATGCTCCGGCGCAGCATGCAGAAGGCCAACGTGCCGCTCGCGCCCGACCGCCGCCGCGTGTCGCGACAACTACTCACCGATATGAACATCGCACAGTTGCAGGTTTGTTTCATATCAAAATACATTTATGCAAATTATCCTGAAGAATCAGCACTTTTTGAATGCAAAATTACATAAGACAGTTCCCCAAAATGCCCGCCCTTCACCAGAAGAAGCGGCGCAATAACCTCCCCAGCAGCACAACTGTCTGTTAACTTAGGAGAACTTGATTCTATACAGTAGTATGAAAAGTAATTAATATTACAAAACAAAGGAACACAAAGCATGAAATTAAATAATTTCCCATAAAGTAGCTATCAGACACCACACCATCACGCATTGCTGGGGACTTATTAACATGGGTGGGACAGTTCCGGAATGCTGCACTTCACTTGTTCTATTCATTCAAATTTTTGTATGTAAGTATTGGGCAAATACAAAAAGTAGCTATTTCTATATACATAAAGTTTGTTTTGTATCAGCAAATTCATGCAATTTTTTGTCTACTGATTTTGTGGTGGCAAATATTTAAGAGTAAATGGCCTTCTCAAGTCTATACGCATAAAAGAACTTCTTGGTTTACAATGGACGTCATTTTGGTAGGAATCATTTACGAAACTTGTCGGGGTAGTCAGGCGAACCGGAACTGTCGGATTATGTTGTCTATTGTAGTAGTTACGACTTCAACTAATACATATACGTGAAGCAAAGGCCTTGGAAGTGCTTCCCTGCATTTTCAAATACCAAGACTAGTGTTAATAGTATAGTATGTTGTAAACATGGTTTTGTTTCGAAGTTATTCAGGACGAATGCATAATATATAAATTATCCCACGCTCTATGTCATCATAACATATGAAACTGCATTTATTTATGAATATAAATAAGCTTCCCACTTGAATTATTTTCGGTACGTTGCGATATTGTGCTCATGTCAGTCATATTGATCCATAACTCTGCCTTCACACGACACTTGTTTGCCGTTCTAAAGATTATTGTCGAGCAGATCTAGAATACCGAACATTGTAAGTAAACGTGCAATATGATATGATTGCTGGTTTTTATGACGTTTCGCCGCGGCCTTGAGGATCAAGATCGACTCCGGCGCAAGCTGACTCATGCACAAAGACCATTTTTGTACAATGGATTTATTCAACCACAATGACTATTGTGTTAAGATTTTGTTAGTTTTTTCGTCGTATTAGATAGAATACTAACTCTTGATTGCGCAAAAAGTAAACGAAAAAAAAAAAGAATAAAACAACAAGGGTGTATTTTCCAAGTGTTGATATTCCATATTTTGGGATGAAAACTTTTTCAAGTACAACGCACTTCCGCCACCATTTTACATAACGCAGTTCCGAAATTACAGATACGTGAGACTCTTTAGTTCTACGGTCCCTGACCTGAAGTCGACCACGTAATGACAATGGTTTGAGTGTTGCTTGTCTTCATGGCGGCTTAAACAACTTTCAATTAGGCGTCAGTTCAGGGGCATCGACCTGTTTGCTAACAGAAACAACATCAAAATCTGCAAACCTGTGGTTAAACTGTGAAAACGAATGAAACATGCAGACAGATTCACTTTCGCATTTATAATATTAGCATATCGGGTATTATATGCGTGACGTGTTGTGTAATTACCTTTAGTAATTGACACGAAATCATTGAACTCCATAACATTCACAACTTTAATTTGTACTTCTTAAGGTTCAAAATTATTCTCACAGCTTAATTGTAAAGTATGTAATTACTTTTGACACCGTTACCTAGCAGTCTTTATGGGTATAAAGATTAATGCTTAAACTTTCCAACGGCACATTATAATAATGCGTTTGTATACTAATAATCTGAACATTATTATCCATACTAATATTATAAATTCGAAAGTCAAACTCTGTCTGTCTGAATGTTACCGTTTCACGTCAAACCACTGAACAGATTTTGACAAAATTTGGTAAGGAGATAGATGGCATCCTGGGGAAGGACATAGGGTTTTTATCGACATACCACGCGGGCGAAGCCGCGGGCAGAAGCTAGTTTATTTCCACATCCACATTCCACAGCCTGTGGTATTATCGCGCATGGTTATCTCTTCCAGACGACTGGGCGACCGTTTTAGAAGGACATATACCTAGTCATAATAAATATTATTTACTTTTCGATAACGGTTCTATTTGAACAGGGGAATATTCGTAGTAGGATTTTGGAGGACAGTTAAATTTTAACACGTGATCGATTCAATAATCGGGTAGATCTTACTTCCAATCCTACTAATATTATAAATGTGAAAGTTTGTGTGTGGGTTTGTGTGTTTGGATGTTTGTTACTCAATCACGCAAAAACGGCTGAATGGATTTGGATGAAATTTGGCAAACAGATAGTTTATAACCTGGAATAACACATAGGATACTTTTTATCCCGATATTCCCACAGGATCGAGACTTACGCGGGTGAAACCGCGGGGCGCAGCTAGTATATTATAAAATTTAAATAGCGTTTATTTAATTTTCGGTGTCTGAAAGACTGATTCCTTATCAGAACAGGCCTTACCCCTGCAGTTGGATAATAATAGGGTATTAAGGCCTGAACCAGTCTCTGATGAGATAAATCTCAGGTTAGCTGTTCCGATTTGTTGACTTTACCAATTTACAATAACAAATTTAAAAAATTTAAGAGTTAGTTAAAAATTAACACAAATGGAAACAAAAGTTGATTAACTGACTGATCAAAAAAATTAAAATTCATTAACTGACTGATCAGAGATATAAAAGACGTATTACTTTCGAATTTCCAGGTGATAGTGAACGAGCTGCACTCTCAGATCGAATCGCTGAACGACTCGCTCGTCAAGATGCTGATGGCGCGCGATGAGCTGCACATGGGGCAGGACTCCATGCTCGTCGACATTGAGGACCTCACGCGCTATCTGTAAGTCCCGTACTCACTCATCATTTAAAAACAGGAACACTTCAATCAAATAGTTGTGATTGAGTTATTTGCGCAAAAATGTACAAACCTAGACACAATTGCGCTTCATATTAGCACTTTACAAAACAAGTATTGTATACAATATGTTTACTATAACCATAGTATGACCTCCTGGAGTCCTATATTGCTATTGACGAGCGAAAAGCAAATATAGGTATGCCACTTCAAATGTCATTTTCTAAATAGCGCGTAGGCTATAAACTGAAGAACGACGTTCGAAGAAGTAAAAAATGTCACATGTGTTCTAATTTCAATACATACATTTGAATGAAGAAATAGAACACGCAATCACTATAAAGCGAGCAGCCTTTGAGAGCTTTTATGATTGCAGACAATGACATCATGCTATGCATACTTAGTTAATATTTCAGTAATAAGGCAAAATGCCAAGGTCTAAGGAAAAGCAAGGTTTTCTTACAATAATTTGAACACAGTTTTTGCTTAATATCTGATTACTTATTTATGTTTATTTTTTTCGTTTTCACTGTATCGTGAATATAGATATGCGACTTTCAATTTGTGTGATCCGAGTCTCGGAGAAAATGAAATCCTGGAAATAATGATTGAAGAGGAAGACCTCGATGTAACGATCAATAATGTGCACACTCAAGTAGAAAATAGCAAACATTTGTTAGTGTATTATTTATTAGAGTCGACTTGTATGCACCATAATAGATTTCCATTACAATAGTTCCAAAATAATTCATAATAGAACTGCCGAAGTAGACTAAATATTGTATTTCCAATATTATTATTATTCATCAATTCAACACTTCATTTCAGAATCTGACTAACTTTTCGTTCACTTTTCAGGGGCGTCAAAGAGCAAACTAAGAAAACCAAAGGCACTACTAAATCGGGTATGAGGAGGCTCACATCTTTAGTGCACAAATAAGTACACAATATTTTAACATTAGGCTTATTAAAACTGCGATCTATCTATTTAGTACATACAATGGTGGTCACTGTAAGGCATTTAAATAACAGTGCGAAAGATAGATATTACGACAGAGTCCTGACATTGAGTCGCTCGTTATAAGGTTTAATTAATATACACGTAAGCAAATTAATGAGACCTATGAGCAACAACGATTCGATATGCACGTGTCTTTGTAAATACACTACGGAAAATTCATTGTCGATCCACAATATACATTTAAGCTAATAGTAAGAGTGAAAACACTTTGTATATCGAATCGCTCTGTACGGTGTGCGTCAACAAACTGAGCCGTTGATGTAGATGTGTTGTACGGACTCACTGAACCACACGTTAGTTTGCTAGAAGAGAATTCTGAACAGTTTGTGCCTGACAAGACTAGAACTGAGTGTACTAAGAGTATTCAAATAACCACATCTTGAAATCTCACTAATTTCTATTGGTTGTACATCTATCTTCGCACTGTAAATGATATTCCTAATTCCTATAATCGGTAATGTCGTATAATTTTTGTGACAGCTAAGTTATTTAAAATGTTCAGGGTCGCGGTTGTTGGAGCCCAGGCAAATTCCGTGTGGCAACTATTACGAGAACGTTTGAAATCTAATTGATCGACGTTGCTCGATTATGGATACACTTGAATGCATTTAATAGTACCAATAAAAGAATGAGGTTCTTTGGCATTCACTGCAGCTATTTAAGCAATATTTTTAAGTTGTATGACGAAATTCTATGAAAATATTCTAGTTAGTATACAAACTGTTCGTTGTCCTTGGCTGTAGACCAAGCTATAATTACTCATACACAGAAAGTGAAGGCTACAGTTAAACAGAATATTCATCAGAAAGAGTCGAGATGAGGTAGTCGTTAGCATACAATTAGCCACATCGCCGGCGCCGACACCGCAGCCCAATTGTTTACACTGCATGGTAACAGGTGTTATTGCAATATATTTGTATATACTGGTTCTCTCGTTAGTAAAGTAACTCCGTCACAGTTCCCTATAATTATAAATGTGTATATCGGATTTACTATATATTCAAATGATACATGTCCGCTTTAAATAGATACATATTATAGCCCACCTAAATATTATATTTTACAATATTATTCGCAGATTAGAAAAATATTTTTTCATAATAGTGCTCATTGTTATCTATAGATAATGCGTCTATGCCTTTGGGGTGAGGTGGAGGCTACCATTGCGGAATTTATTTATTCTTACAATATTGTATAGTCAACATATTACTCAACCATTAGGTTTGAATTTATGTGTATACTGTATACGATTACGAAAAGTATAAAAAGCAATGCAGAATACTGATAAGTTAAGGTTTTGTATAAATATCTCTTCCAATTTTAATTTAAACAATGCAATTTTACATTACTGATATCGGTGAAGGAAAACATCGTGAGGAAACCTGGACTTACAGTTAATATATATCTGAAGTCGCCAACCCGTGGTGGGCAAGCGTAGTGATGTTGATCAATGCTCGCCTTCTCAGAATGAGAAGAGGCATTTTCCCTGCAGTAGAACAATAAAAGGCTGGTATTCTTATTATTAATAATACAATCTTTTTGTTATTTATATAAACACCGCATGATCTCTCAACGAAGGCATAGGTGGTTACATTTTATAAACTAGTATACTCACGATATATACAGGTAGGCATGTAGAGATGCACATGCCGTCGATCATGTCCAGTGATCTTATCGGAGGCTTGTAATGGACGTAGTTTACATACTAAATAACTAACGGAATGCAAATCGAGCGCTACCCGTGATTACCTCGTCAATACCTTCATAATTTACTACCTAACAAACTGGAATGTTTCATTAATATTCAATATCTATCACTTTTATCTGCAGTAATATATCTTGACTAATTGTTGGTTATGATGTCTCGTTTTTATAACTATTTATGTACAGAACTTTTCAATTAGGTGAAAATATGTCTTAGAATATATTTATAAATTCTGCATTTTTACGCCTTTCACATTCTAAATAATACTATTTACTATATCACAGTATTTACATGAAATAATTCACTCTGTACGTATCATCACAAACATGTATTTAAATGTTCAGAATATTTATATAATGCTAAACAAATACTAATGTTAGGTAGTACTTTATACACGTTTGCATTCCAAAGAAATATTTCGCTGACTGGTTATTTGTTGTGTAACAATAACTATCAAATATATAGTTCCATCAATCAGCAAATAGTTGTCTACGGATCTTTCTTGCCTTATCCAAATAATTTAATCTCGCTAAGCTCTAAGCAATTCGTCGGTGATACATAAACATATTATTCTTACATTCATGTTACAATGTTAATTAGTTGTGTATTTATGTCGTTATATGCTTGAGTATTTTACGAACACTTGTATGGCCGCACTATTTCATCACACATATCCATCTCTTATGGTACTTAACTCATCGTGCAACTTATTGGTCCCAGTAAAATACTCAGTCTTATAATGGTCATACTATAATCGGTACTGACTGGAAAGACACCAATGTTATCAGTTTTTCTAAGTATGTATAGGCCTCTAAATTAAAACAAAGTGTATCATTAAAATAAGTTAATTCGTCGTGGTTTAATAGCTCATTGTTTAGAATGTTTTATTCTTCTATACTATTGTTTATGACTTGGGATCTCGAGTGTTATTCCTACTATTGTGTACCTATTGATATTAAGTATCTTTCTTACTTTTTTATGTAGTCGAATACTATATAATATTATGTGTTATTGGGCATAGTCGTCTTCAGACTCTCTATCTAAACCTGAACAGATTTTAACGTCTAGAAGTATTGATTATGCCTGATGAATAGTTTTGCTGTGCTAGATTTAGTTACCATTATTGTTAGTTATATATAATTTCGTGCATATATCTAAGATATGTTTGTATGTAGAGGGCTAAGATACGTGCTATCATTTACATTACGGTCTTGCGTTGCCTTCTAACGGGTCTGTGCGTTTTGGCCGTTCGTAGCCTCTACCACAATGACGTTATTGTGAAAAGGTAAATTTTTCTATCAAACTGCTACTTGATTCTAAGCCTACAATTTGAAACTTGTAAAATTGGAACACGTAGTAGATACTATAGCATGGACGCGAAACCCTCCAAAGTGCCTAAGGTCGTTAGCATTATATGAAAAATAGAAGACATTCTGTTTTTCATTATATACTTCTTAAACAAGACTCAGAATTCTTTATTATGTAATTCTTACCGCGATGTAGGTGATAGTACGAATGTATGGAGCAAGCTCTATGATATTATGTTAAATATATACCTTTCTCTCTAAATTGTTTACTACATATAGGCGCATTTATTTACCTAAATGCTATTCACTAGGTTAATCAAACTTTAAATTTACACAAGAAGTTAATATTATAATATGTATGAATAATGAAATGTTGGAAATAAGTATAGCATTACAAATTATAATAATGCAAATGTGCACCTTAGCCGCACTCCAGTATAGGATACAAACGTTCCGTAAGTTACGCTATTGAACAATACAACTATACTTACATACTATAATTTATGTATGTATTGTAATATATTTTTATAACGTTAACGGACGTAGCACCAACAAGGTGAATTTGACAAGCCGATATTACCGGTGTTCTTTTATAACGAAATGATCTTTTTTTTTATTCTCTAGGTCACTATATTTTTACGAGCATTCAACACAGCTGCACTTAAACTCATTCAAAACGTTAATACAATGTATTCATCCTGTTTGCAAATGTTATTCTGATAATCTTTTGCTAAAACCTGATTATTATGACAATTTTATGACTCATTACAAGTGTGTTAAAAGCTCCATTGACGTTAAAGAACTGTAAAATATAATTATATAATCGTCGTTTCAAGAATACCACTTCTTTTATCTTTGAATCCATTAATTGGATAGTGAATAATATGCAGGTTCGAAAAACGTATTTAAAAGTACTTCTAATTAACGAGAAGGACAGACTATATTTTACTGATAAAACTATATTTTTTTGATAATCTGGGGACGGCTAATATTATGAGCTACTACTAACTATTTAACACCTCACACAATATGCGATAGTTTCCAACATTTTTGATATGGCAACTTAAAAATTGTACTCTTTTTGTTAGTGATTAAAGTTACAGGGAATTTATAAAACAGCTGAATTAAACAGAGCTTTCAACTGCTAAATATTTTATTAAACTTATGAAACTTATGATTATGATTAATTATTCGACAAGTTATTATGATAACTATACCTACTTATTTTGTTTTTCTTTGTTCTTCAATATGTTTTCCACTGGTGTTGGTCTGGCAGAGTAGATCGTCTACCGACGTTCGTGGTAAGACACAAGAATGCTTGGCGTGCTTATTGTCAACTCTTACCGACATGTGATAAAATATTATTGAATATTCTAAATAAACGGGAAAGTGTTAATATGGACTTTTATTTTAACTTTCCTCCGACCTAGTAGTTGTGCTTGTATTCAGATATATACCATAATGTTGTATGTACACTGAAAATAGATTTGCAAATAAATTGAGTTAACTATGGATAGTTGAAACTTGAAACGACAACATACCATGAATGACACTCAATTTGGTGAGTGATATGAATAGATTTTTGTGAAAAATAACAGTAAGCCATGGCAGTTGTTTGATTGAAGAGTGCCGCTAGACTTATGACTGAAAGATGTGAAGACTCGCCTCAGCATAATAGGTTCCAGCCTTCAATTTAGAGAGGTCGCCACTTGATCATAGGTGTCACCCCAGTTTCTTTCGCGTCACCAAGTGGAAAAGAAAGCGTAATTTTAGGAGGCAGAGGCCTACCACAACGGCATAACTAGCCTCAAGGATCATGTCGGCCCATAAGATGTGCCTTTTCACACCTTAGATAAAGGATATTGTTGCAGTTCACACTTATTCCTTTCTAACCGGCACACAGCATTTCCGTTTGGCGGTAGAAACGCGTAGAATTGATAGTAGATGGCAGTACCTACATTATGAATTATCATTTTGCAGCTAACTTAACATCATTATTGTCTTATTTTTACCATCATCTTAATATATTTGGGGGCCAGCGTATCACCAGTATTACCAATGGGTATAGTGTTACCCAGTAACTGGGTTGTGGAGGTCAGATAGGCAGACGCTCCATGTAAAATACTGTTATTCAGCTGCATCCAGTTAGACTGGATTATCGTAAGCAAAAGTAAACTGTAGTTCAACTGAAAATCGGAACATGAAAAACAAGAAACAGTGTTCTGGGTGGTGTTAAGTAGGTAGATAGGTAGGCACACTGATCAAGAGATGGGAGCATGAAGAACTAGGTACCTCTTGACTAGAATCAGAGATGGCGTCTGCCGAATTTTTTCAACAATCTCTCGAGTTTCCTGATCCTCACAATTTTTATCGGCAATTTGGCACCATATTTCATTAATGATTAACTTTTCTATAGGTACATGCGACGTTAGGAAAAGGCATTTCTTTTTTTTAGACGTTGGGAAATCATCGAATGACTTCTCCCGCTCTGGGCGGAGCGGGAGGGCGTGTCATACTTTTACTGACTAAAACCCACCCGTGTACCAAGTTGCCTGTTGCCAAGGGCCCCGGTATTTTCGGACTTTCCCGCAACCCTGGCAGGGGGAATAGGCATAAGTTTGACCTGTAACTGGGATTTTTATCGTCCTGGCTGGATGGTTGTTAAGAGCAACCAACGTAATGCTCGGTTTAAATTTAAATACGATAGCAGTGACTAAACCCAGTGACACTGAATTTCGGACCCAGTCAGAGGGTTCATGTAGAGTGTAGACGAGATCGGCAGTACCTAAGTCAGGCGAGGAAAAGCTACTGGGCCCGAAAATAAACGGGTAGGTTAGTCAACTGGACTGACTTGAGGGCGCGAAGTCAGCACTGGACTGGGTTGAAACGAGTGTTCGTGTAGGCTCTAGTTTCACGATAACACGGTAAAACGATTGCATATCCGACATGGGTAGACTGTTGAGCCTTTTTACGTTCATAATAAGAACTGATGTACACAGTTATGCAATAAATAGGTACCTAACTTCTTATAGCTTTATCTTTATCTTCATCCAACCAAGCCCATTTGCAAGTCGGCGCTGGACTGTCTTGAATGTACTGTCTGTCACATTACTGGGCTCGTATAAATCTGCCTTATATGCATACCTACGGTAGGTATTTGGGTAGGTTAGGGTACCCAGTGCCGTAATTAGCCTTTTATGCGCCCGGTGCGAGCTGCTATAACCGCGCCCTTGAAATATTTTCTAATCTTATGATTAGAAAATATTTCAAGGGCGGTTCTGACAATAAAATGGATTGTCTATACAAATAAATCTATCATCCAAAAACTAAGTTTTTGTAAACTTAATTTTAAGTAGGTACTTGGTAAAGTTTTGAATAAGGAAGTTTAAATAAATTGCGTTTATAAATTAGGTGAAAAAACGTTTATCACACCCGCGGACGCCTATCCGCAGTAGCCGTGCCCCGGCGCAACCATCCGGACCGAACGCCGTCCGCGGTCCGGCCGGCCGGTCGTAACTGGTAACATCAACATTTACGATTATTATTACGATCTCTTATGAATGTCTTTAATATTGATATTTATTTGTAAGAAGAATATAGGCGGACGACGCGACTCCACACGTATAAATAAATAAATAATAGGTATTGTTAGTCGCCCTGGTCTGGTCATTTCTGCACCCCTCCAGGGTCTGCGCCCTGTGCCTGGCCACTGACCTAGGCTGGGACCGCCCTAGTTACGGCACTGAGGGTACCTACAATTACACAAAGGGCCCGTTTAAATAATTCCTAATGTAGGTAAGTAGGTCCTACACAGGTTTTATTCCGAAAGAAAATGTTATAACATAATAAATAAACAATAAAAAACTTTTATTTTATTTATTTTAAACAAAAAACACTTAAAACGAACACTATCTACTTATCTCTGTGCGGTGTCAATTCCCACAATTCTTTAAAATGTTGCATGGTGTCAAAACCATGGCTGACCCCAAATTGAAACAGTCACCTGCACGCCCAGGTGCGTACGCGCAATTAATATCATCCTCTAATAATAGATACACCCGCAACAATAATTTATTTGTTTTATTGTCTTTATCGCTAGCGAAGAATTCGACACGTTAATCGCGTAAACCTGAAATATATTGTTTCCTCTGTTGCGAAATGCTATTCAAAATGTTCCCATTTATTGGACCACTTCTTTATCTTAATTGAAAATATAGACGGAGATATTGAAAGGTTTTTATTTTGTAGGGTGTATTAATTGTGTGAATAAACACATTTGCAATCTTATCATTGTTTATTGGGCATCAACAGTTTGGGGCAAATTAATTTCCTGTGGGAACTAATAATATCGCATCAACGTCGCTTTCCTTAGCTAAGTGTTTCGTGAGTGGACCTTTAATAGTTACCTATAACATTAATTTTAAAGGATACGTTTAAGTTTAATTAATTTATTAGTTTCCTAAATTGGTTTTAAATTAAAGTGTTTTTAATTTTACTTTTCTTTTGTTAAATTGCTTTCAGTCGGTAGACAAAAGTATGTGCCTATCCATTTCTTATTCGTCGATGTGTCCCTACTGTCCCCAATAGGTAACCTTTGATCAGCTAAGTCCCCACGTATGTACACGAGTGTGATTCAACGTCTGATTAGTTAGTGCGCCATGTGTTTTATTTATAACCGTTGAAGCTGTTAAATTTATCGTGGAAGTGATCGGTTCGCTTGAGGAGCATGCAAATCACCGCACTACGCCACGAGGCGGCATGCGGGCGTACTCCTCACTACCACAATCGTGGGGAGGCATGGCTTACATTAACATTTATTTTTACATAAATTAGTTTGTAAGCCTGTATTGTTATGCAGTTTTGGATACCATCAGAACCACCTTTTACCTACACATCGTAAGAAAGTACTAAATAATGAGCTTTGCTCAGTGCTCATACATTATCTATCTCATTGTATAATTATTAATTAGGTACATAATTCGCATAAAATACTTCAGGAATCAGTTTGCGCTTCTAATGATATACCGTGAAATATGCCAAGGGAAACTTTGCCCGTAGAACGATTTATAAGCATATGTTTGATTTGCAAAAATATCTTAATATTATGGCAACATTGATTCACTTTGGTGGAAAATAGGTTATATGTATGGCAATACTGACTATCGTATTTGTTGCTAACTTCGCTTAGTAACGTGTTGGAACTCGTTGAGGAAGGTGCGTACTTTTGCGGGCAAATTTGAAAGTATATTCTGCGAGATGGCGAAAACACAGGGTAGTTTACTTTATAACATGTAATAGACAATTATTTTTAGAGTATAATAATGTTAGTGTCATTGCTCAGAGCTTTTAAAACTAAAGTTATGATGATGGGCAAAGTTATCTAGTAATGTTCCGACCTACGATTGACAACATTGCCCGCCATCAAAAAAGGCTTAGGGTTAGCACGTTACGAAACGTTGTATTTTATTTATTTTTTAATTTATGGGTACTGTTGAGCTTATTTACTTTTAAACATATATTAGGTATTTAATTATTAAAATTCAAAGATGACATTAGTTATTGGGTACTGAGTGTGTACCTGCTCCACACTACGGTATAATTTGAACTTTTTTATTATTCTTATACTGGTAATAAACGTGAAACATATTTCTTGTTATTTACTTCACATTAATTGTAGAAAGAAAAAAAACAGAATATTTTTTACCATGTGCCAACCCTAGCATAAAGGCGAAATGTGGAATGAGGAAAAAGAGAAAAAATGTCAGGGTAACATGGCCCAGTGGTTTTAGTAAGAAACTTTTCATAGTGTCGTTTACATTCCTAAACTAAACGCCATCTTTACCAAAATTCTTTTACTGGTTTAAAAACCAGTCATCTGCATAAAGGCCATATTTGCGTCAAAAATCAATGTGGGCAAAGTTGGGTAAAAGTCGAGATTACTTTTCCCGCCAACAAAATCGAACAAATATTGAATTAAATGTTGAAAAATAGTAAATTTAGCTATACTAACACATGCACATGATCTTACAGTTGTATTTGATGAAGGAAAATAGTTACGTCTCCATAGAAAAATCGTATTAAAATTGTAATTATTCGAAAAAAGTGGGCAAAGTTGGCATGTTTCACGTAATTGGGTTCACCAACTTGTTCAACGTTTTGGTAACCGTCAACAACTGCTGCGCGGCCTATGCCGACAGCTACGCAAAAGTATCTACGATAATAATGAGCATCGATCAAAAACCTTTGATTCTTGATTCAGTAGTTGATTTTCTTGTTTTTTTTTTTTTCTCGACTTTGGAAGGCAGATTTCAAGGAAGTAAAATTAATAAAAAAACAACAATAAAAAATTTGAATGGCCACTACTTAACTGTCATATTATTTAGGTATTTCTAATTCATTTCTATCAAATGTAGATAGGTATCTTATAATTGTGAGACTTGTCTCTTCTTCCCTTAGGTACATTTTATTGTGTGTAAAACAATATTGTGTAAAATAAATAAAGAAAAAGGACCGTATCAAGTAATCGTAGTTACTTACTGGCTATCAGCTTTCACTACGTTATTATCTAAGAAGCCGGCACGAGTGCCGAGTGAATCTTATTTAGTTATTAGAAAGATACTCAATTACTTACCATTTATTCGCAAAATATATTGCAAGCAGATAGCACTCCTATTTATATTACAAAAGGTGTTTATAATTGGATACTGGTTTGGTTTAAATAAGTATCCTGTTCGAGAATGTTTTAGAGCTTTTTCAGGAAAGATCGCGTTAAGCCAATCCAATCCAGCCGATCTATACTGTAAATATGTAGATATCTCACCGTGAAACTGAAGTGAACTTAACTGTCAATAGTTTATATACCTCATTGCTATTCTGTAACCATTTCACCGTGAAAACTTAGGTTAAATGAGCGTGGAGTGAGGTGTCATTGTCATCGATACCTACTGATGCTAAGGTAGTGACAGTTCAGTCCAAGCTCACTTCATCTTTTTCACGGTGAGATTTTGACAGAATAGCACTACCTATCATCAAGTTCACTTCACCTAAGTTATCACAGTGAGATTCCTACAGAATAGACCACCTACCTATTGGTCTAGCTAGACTCATCTGACTCATTATTCAGAAAATTGCAACAGCAATGGCAGTGATGTGATGAGGTGTGGTGTTACAAATTAAGTTAAGATAAACCCTAATCTCAGGGATCAATGACATAAAATATTTATTAAATTAATATGTTGTAGTTTTTCCCATTGCCACCCAAGCTTCAAGCTGTAGAGTTCAATGTCAGCGGTAGGGTCACATCGCGGTCGAACCATACGGGCGACTGATGACGTCCACACATTGTTATTGTTTGAAGACCTCGTTGACGCCACGCATCTCCATGATAAATATTTACTACAAAAAAAAGTAATTTGAAAAATTTTGCACGCTTAAAATTGGCTATGAGTTATAATCCGTGTAGGGGAAGCACAATGAACCCCATCAACCGAAAAATGATTAACTAGCGATTACACTGACGGATGGGCGGCGCGCGCGCACTGGCTTCTCTAACCATAGAGCATATAATCTACTAAAACCGGTAACGAAAACTTTGAAGCTCTAAGATAGATATTCTGTTCTTCGGCTACGAACTTAGAAATTACCCGTCTAACTTTTGCACGCAACTGAAAAAAAAATTGTATTTTTTTATTTAGATTTTTCGTTGACTTGTTAGGTAAATACTGCTACACGTAGGTTAAAATGATTACCTCAGTACCTATTTCAAACAGCAATCATACAATCAGTAAAATCTGCAGAAGCAATTTGAATGTAGGTGAAGTTACCGACTAGAAGAAGCTTCATCAAGGATCTATCAGTTTCCATTTAAAACTGCCTACCTACCTTAACATTAATGGGGTAGTCCTGAGCTGAGAACCATCTACATAAGTTTTGTAAGACATAAAAGCTTCTTTTGCTATGCGCTATCTAGCCATTATGCACACTGTGGTTTACAGTTTCACCGGTGAGTGAGCAGCGCGTTGGATGCGCGGGCGCACGTGCCGCGACATATGGCGGCGCCATACTGTTTGTTTGCCAATCATAACGGACATATTTCATCAGATAACGGCCCACCACCTCCGACATATTGCCTCCATCTAAAACAATGTGTAACAATTAAAATGTCGACACGTTACCGAATTAATCTCGTGGACGATTCGATATGGTTTTCAGCGGAGATGTGAGGGGTGCCAGATCAAAATGGTCGTAGATTTTATAATGAGAATGACTAGAATATCCTAACGGACTTGTGATTAATGAAACTTATTAATATTTATCATATAATTGGATAATGAATAATCAATTGAATTGATTGGCCTTTGGGCTGATTTAGGGACCTGTCTATTAGCAAGCGTTTGAAAGTCAATTTTCACTTATGTGGCATCAAAAAAGCAGCAAATCTTTTATTTCAGGACCCTACTTACATATATGGCTGATAAATCACTAACTATTGAGTCTGAGCTTCAAAACAAGAAATCCTAGATTTTTCTATTATACCTACTGTCTAACCAGGCACCATACATACTTCATCACAGATTCAAAAGCATCTCAACATAGGAATATTAGCATCAGAAGTTATGCATACATTTACCTTCTCGCTATGTCATACCTATCTACCCCAAAGCTTTACTTTTCAAAACCCAAAGGTTGTCAAACGTTTTAAAAATATATCTGTGTTCGCGTGCCAACGCGTATAAATTCGTAGCGGTACATAAACTCGTAGTTTTAAGTGTAAACAATTATATTAACACCAGACTCGTCCTAACGTTAGGGCCCCCTTGAACGAGACCAATTGATATACCTAACCTGCAATTTGGAGCGGGCACGGGCGCAGGCGCATGGCGGCCACCATATGGTGCGGATCCATCGCCAGCGATTCGAGGGACGACCACCAAACCTTGCAGACACATTATTATACGATCCAAGGAAACCTTGTTACTGGAACTGTCGAATATCCAAGTTTATTGATATTTATTGATGTTAGTCTTATTATAGTGTATCAAGAATCGCACCCGACTATTTATTCCCATTTTATGTAAGGTTAAAAGAAAACATAAATATAACAGCGGTTAGAATCACGGATATCTATGGTTAGAATCATATTCTAAGGTCTAAAATTAATAGAATACAATATTTAGTAAAGATGGAAATCGTTAACCCGAAGATCATGTGCTTAAGTTTCTGATTTAATTATATGATAGCTATTCTTCAGGACTGCGCATGCGACGGTACTTGTTATGATTGAACTCGCATCCATAAAAACAAAGCTTTATACGTCTACTGTTAATTATATCGTCATTAATATTATTATGATCTCCAATAAATACAAGTTTATATAGTTATTTGCAGGTCAAACCTGCAAATAACAATATCTATACTTACATCTTTACAACAAACGACAATGCAAAAAATAAATTAAACATAAACCTATCCATAGATTATTTTGATTACTTTCCTACTGAAAGGTGTTTGCGAGTAAGCAAAAACGGACTGAATAAATTTTAAACTGGCAAGCATGTCTGATCCAGCAACAAAGTAACTTTAGCCGTAAACGGAGTGCAACCCCACGACTTTTTTGAATAACGAAAAACTTCTTGAATTTTTTAAAACATCATAAGGCATCTCATAAAAACTGTCGCGGTTTTGTTTTACAGATGACTCTACAAGGAGAAAGTTTTTTAGAAGTATTTCTGGACAAAAAAAAAGTTATTAAAATTGTCGATACGAAGCTCGAAGTACGAAGTAAAAAAAAACAATCTTTAAAAGATTTTTAACAGTGATTTATATTATGGAAATATTTAACTTTTTGTTAGTCGCTATGAAACACTTTTTTATCTCGTAGACTATTTTGACATTTCAAGCGATTGTTGTTTGTTTTTTTCATTTGGAGTTTGGAATTTGCACCTGTCAAATTAGTCTACGAGATTAAAAAACAGACTTTAGGTATTATTTTAAGCAGATTTTATGACTCAGCACATTTAAATGATTTGTATGAGGATTACTTGTGTACTATTTAAAGGTAAGAAGGTATATGATTGTTACGCTACGTCCATATTTAATTATAACTAACTTCCGCCCGCGGCGACGCCCGCGTGTTATGTAGATAAAAAGTAGCCTATATCCTTTCTCAGGCTCTAGGCTATTGTGTACCAAATTTCATTTAAATCGGTTCAGTCGTTTTGGCGTGAAAGCGCGACAGACAGACAGAGTTACTTTCGCATTTATAATATTAGTAAGGATATAGTATGGATTATTGTTATTATATCACTCACTCGTTCCTAATGACACCACTAGCATTATAATTATGTACGTAGTGTAATAACCGTATACCTATAAATAGTACACAACTAATCCCCATAAAAATCATTTAAATGCACTGAGGCATAAAATCTGCGTATGCACACATAACGATTAGATCGTTGATGTCTTTTGTACCGCGGGTATGTTAATACACTCTCGAACATTTACAAAGATACTTAGATACGAATACTATTATAAATATGTAGGTAGGCTATTGGATTATATCCAGGAAAAATATAAAAAACTGAAACTGTTTTTTATAAAAAAAAAAATAATATCAAATTCACATTGAACCATAAATCTTAAGATTGTACGGCATGAAATATAAGTTTTGGTTTAATGAAGCTGTATCTACAAACTGAAATGACGTCACCACGTTTTAAACCGTGGGAAAATGTTGAATGAACACGAAATGAATAAATAAACAAAGCTAACGTTACGCCGACGTCGACGGTTAGCCCGGATCCTTGTAACGTCTAATGTTATATTGTCATTATGGGTACCATATACTATGTACGTATGTTACATAACCGGCAGTCTAAGTGTATTCCCATGTAAGAAACACGTGTGTATTTTATTAAACCACTAAGTAAATTGGGTGTGAAGAGAACCTGTTTATGCTCCTCCATATGAAATGGAAAGTGAGCGGATGCTCATCATATCGGCCCGTAAATGTTCACTGATAAATGTGGTATACCATAAACCGCTACGGTAATCGATCCTGGGAGGATTACTTACGTTTGCCATTGGCAGGCCGGAGATCGGTGAATGGTGTTTGATAAATTGATAACACATGGGAAATTACTCTGATAGAGGTCGATTTTTGTCGTTCAAATGATGCGAAAAATAACTAACATATCGTTTGTTTTTCATAGAGACATAAATAACATTTTTAACTTCAAGTCTCAGTTTGCTTGCCATCAAGTTTCTTTCTGTTTTTATACTATGCACTTTATATATAGAAAACCTTACATTGTAAACATCATTTCAAATAAAAACATTCTATGGAGCGGATCTTAAACCACAGAAGAGTATTTTTTTATACAGCCTGAAGGTAAAATAAGTAAAAATCTGAAACATATTTACATAATAAACGCGCGCAAGTTGTCTAGCTGACAGTCGATAGGTAATTACTACAGATGCGATCTCAGTAAGTAGACAGGCTTTATATACAGAATACACATAGATTTTGTCAGGTCTGCCTGCTGTTAAAAACTTTTTTGTTTACTAAACTCGGAGTCAGTTAACTAAGTGTTAGATTTTTAAAACAGATACGACACAGACCCACTACACATAATGTCACAAGATCGACTCTACGACTCTCTCCCAGGTCTGCTGTAATCAGCTTCCATTCTACTTACCTTTGTTCTCAATCGCGCCTTAGGTATAACATTTTACAACAGACTGTTAAGTAAGTAGGGACGTACTTAAAATAAACATAATCCCATTCTAACTTAAACCATTTTAGTTTAAGTCATAGATACTTCAACCTCAACAAAAGAATTTACAGTAGGCGCGTGGGCTTGTTGTCTGTCGATTAACTATGAAAGGTGGATGGGGACACGCGACGTGCGCAGGGCGGCTCGCACCCGCGCCCGCGCCGCGCCGGCAGCGGCTAGATCCCACCACTTACCGGCTAACCCATTTATACGCCGCGTTGAAAACAGGACTAAATGAATTAATGCAAATTTATACTATAAAAATTGTCGCAGGTGCGCCAGGACGAGTTCCAGCCATCGCCGGATTCGATTTAACGCGCTTGCGCCGCGCGAAAGTTTTATTTATAACCGCGTAGTCTGCTCAGCTATTACGCGCAACGAGCACAATTGCAATTTGGCTAAAAATTTATTCACTTTCTTTAAAGACCAACATACCTACAAGATCTAAATATTTATTATTTAGGTTGTTTAGGCTCACTTGCGCGTTCATGAGTTATTCTAAATAACTCGGAGTTAACAGCTAACTCAGGGTTAATCCAAAGAGAGTTATTAGATTAACCCTGAGTTAGTTGTTAACTCCGAGTTAGGTGGTACTGCGCAAGTGAGCATTTGAAATTGATTAAATCAAAAATACAAAATACAGGTCCTTTTCCGGACAACTGATATCAATTAATGTTCAGAAGTAAGCAATAAAACGCCTATTAACTATAGTTAAAAACTTGGTTTTTATGATCCGCAATAAAGTTATTTTATTCAGTTCAAATGTGGATATTAAATTGTGATTATTAAATACCTAATTGCTTGCTATGAGTGCTTCCAGATTATGACTTTATACGTAATTGAAATCGTAAATTTTTTATCTTCATATAAACTCGCCGTCAAAGTAACATTGAAATTTAAATAACTCTTTTCATCTGATAATTGCTGTAATAAGAATGCTAATTAATCAGATATTTAAACATTAATATTTTAACGGTTAAGCAGAATCTCTGCAAGCAAACCTTGCAAACCTTATACCTAGACACAGACATTTCTAATAACATAAGTCCATAACATAGGCAGAGAATCGAAATACTTACCTACTATGTTGGATTTATATAACTGTTAGTATGTAGGGAAAATCAGAACTTTATAGATTCATTTTTATTTCATTCGTAGAGCTGAAGTAAGGCTTCTTTCCTGGGCAGGTTAAGGTGACGTCCGTTGGGTCATAAAGGCGGAGCAGATGTTACGACTAGTAGTCGCGGTGAGCCGCGGCGCGTGGCGTCATTGTGCGACCGACGCGCGAACCTGTCGCACTATCATAATCATAACACATGAAATTCATGGCCGTACCTACGTAATGTAGGCTTTGTTGTGCCACTACCACATGCCGGCGCCGCTGACACTTAATTGCAATTGGCTTTAATAATTAACCGGACCGAATGACCGTGGCGAACCAGCAATTTATCGGAAAACATATTTATTATATTGTTGACGGCTTCTGATAAACAAAGAATGTGCATTGTTTCATTATGAACTCATGTCCTCCAAAATTTTTTATTCAATAAAAATTCAAACACCTAGTAACCTAGAAAAGAGTAAATACCAAAAAGTGTTCCCAGACGGTTCACAAATACACACCATTTGCTGCTGGCAATTATTGAACTATTTATTCAACTGTGCAATCTGTAAAATCACGTGCAACAAAATATTTTTTTAAACATTTTGTACATTTCCTGAAAAATATGCACCGACAAAATACACTGAATAATATGAATATGGCGTAAATGAATTTAGCGCTATGACAAAAGAAACTAGTAACACATTCATATCAACTGAAATGAAAATACTGCACTCAATTATTGCCAGTAGCAGCAGTGTAGGTTAGTAGTTACTATTTTATAAACACTACAACATATTTATTTCAGACAATTTATTTTTTAATTTAACTAGGTACAAATTTTTTTCCTTGGTCATGTCCTGCAATTAGTTCTTATAACTAACTAATTAATTTGCGATACCTTAATTGATTTAAATTCTGTGCATGTCGAGATGTGATACGTATTAATATAAAAAATAGTTTTGATAGAGTATCTTTCTTCGTCACTAAATAATATCACAGAATATAATGCATAACTCTGTTATAAATTGCCCTGAACGTCGTTCCAGCGTACATTTAGGTGGGTAATTTATAAGTCGATCGACAATAATTATTGCTATATTATGTTAATTCATTGGAGGACCCATAATACTAAATGCAATCATGGCGGGTACCGTGCACACCGTGCTATACCCATAGGTACCCATAAAATCTTGAAAATATCTTCATTTTCGAATAGCGTCATCCTATATACAATTTACTATGGCAATATGAAAGCTTAACACTGGCACTCAGCTTACGTTTTTGCATATCTTTACACACGTTTAAATGGAATCGTTAAAAGCATTTATGATATTATGTTGATACTGTCGTCTACAAAATGATTTTTGACAACAAATGGGCGCTAGGGCTCTGATTCTGTACTTAGGTACTCTTATTCCTGAAAAGTCTAGGATGTACTTAGGTAGAAATGTAATCGAAATTAATCTTTTTAATTGGGTTTTTTTCTAAATATGCAGGAATGACAACTTCAAATCAAAATCACTGGTGAAACTTCACAGTATTATTTAAAAAAATATTATCCTTAAAAACTAGATAGGTACTCTACGATATGCTACGACCTAAAGTTGCTTTCTTGAAGTAAATACTTTTGTTGTGAAGCGTACAGCATAATTTCTGTCAAAGAGATTAAGCGGTCAATGGTGGCACAGAACATACGTACGTATGGAATGATGCAGCTTTGATACGGTTACGGAATTCTCTATACTTAGCAGGCATGGTTTGATACCTAATTAATACTTTGTAATTGCCGACGTAAGCTTGCATTTTTCAAATTACTTGCTGTTATTGCAACTGGTCCATAAGCCATAATGCGATGGGTAGTTTACATAAATATCTCGTATGCATATGAATGGGGAATGACTTTATGTGGTAGAGATTATTTCTTCATTCGCAAAATGAAATCTATGGTATTTGCTTAATGAATGATATTTTTGCGTTTATTTCTTAAGATTCAGAGGATAAAACGTTCATGATCATGTCAAAACAAATATTTCTATGTAAACTTATCCAGGGGGCCTAAACCGGCCACATTAGCAATTCCTCTAAAAGCAGTTAATTTCCTGAATGCCAGCCGTCATTAGCAATTCCTCTAATTTGACATAAAAAATTCATAATTTGTGCACCATTTTACAAATCTCCATAGAAAACTGTCAAACAGATGAATTAATTCCTAATATAATACACGCAGATCATAATACGAATTGTCAGTTGGTGACATTTTACGATACTTATTTCATAATATTTCCGTTTTAAGCCCCCTGATTTCTGCTCTTCATGATTTTCATGGAAAGGTTACCTACGGAACCTTTTTTTTTTTTTTTTTTGTTTGGGGTATCATCAAATGACTGGGCGGAGCGGAAGGGCGTGTCAGACACTTACTGACTAATACCCACCCGTGTTCCTTCAGTTGCCTGTTGCCAGGGTTCCGGTATCCCTTTCGGACTATTCCGCAACCCTGGCAGGCATCGGTCCTAAACTACCTACAGCCCACTGCAGTACTTTTATTTTCAACATCGACGTCGATTACGCCGATGATGCCGCCGCCGCCGGCAAAAAATACGTCGGACGCCGCCGCCGGTAAGAAAGGCATCGGCGCACACCTCTAGTCCTAACGGACCCCGTCAGTACCTACGGTACCTAACTTCTTATTATCAACTAACAAGTGAATTTCATTTATAGACACGTATTGACGTATTTACATAATTTTAAAAGCTTACAGATTTAAAATAATAATATGTACAAGTATATAAAAGGGGGGGGGCGGGGGAAATAATCATAGTGCATCAAAAAAATTGTCCGCATCGCTGTCAACAGGAAAAGTGCCCAAACGGCTGGCAGCAATGCCACGTTGTGTGGCAATCTTGATTCTTTGGCCAAAAAATAGGTCACAAAGACTAAGTGAGCACTCGGACCCCATGGCCCTAGTGTTTCAACCCAAAACGGCTCGAACATATAAGTCCCGATAAAATTGGACTAGCAAGTAACATATGGCAAATACATAAGCGCGGACAACCATATCAATTGCAGCTTATTATTAAGTACTACCAAAAATATTTGGGAGTGCCTCCGGTGCCGGCGCCGGCTCCCAAAAATAACGCCATTGGGAACCGGCAGTGACATTACTGCCGGCAGCCGATGTTTTTAATCTCGGCTACCGGCAGTAATGTCACCGCCGGCTCCCATAATGGAGACCGTCGGCGCGGCGTTTATAGAAACTCTACCAGTCAGTATTCAGAACCCCAACTAACTAAACCTAACTAAAGTATGTTTTTCTAACTCTTTCGGTTCCGGTTAGTATATACCTACTTTATTACTCGAATAGGGACATTATTGATTATGGAAAAAAAATATTACATGCTTTTTAATTATGCCAAATTGACAACCAAAGTCAGCGCCGGCAGCTAATTCAGCTACCGGCGCCGGCAGCGAAGGCACTTCCAAAATATTTACTTGACAACTGGCAGCCAATAGTCAAAGCTTTGCGGAAGGAAAGTATCGCGAGTTCGTTTTATGAAGAAGAAGAAGAATTCACAGTTATCACTTTTCTTGGCAGAGTAGCAACCAGAAAGTAATAGTTTGCAGTGAGCTGTTGATATATTTGACATTGTCATTTGTTATCGGTAAGCTAATTCTATGAATTACATCGTTGAATTTACCCGTAATTAGATAAAGACACAAATACTAATAAAATTGCTATCGTCCATAAGTAGAGGTTCCATATTAGCATTTACATTGAGCAAGCTATTAGCAACGGTCGAAACCGGCGTAGGATTTAATGACGAAGGATCATGTTGTAGGATCTAATGACGTCAGTACAAAGCGCGTTTAATGTTGCTTGAAAGTGAAGATGAGCCCGAGGCGACGGTGTAATGGTGGTGGAATGGGGCATGCGCAGGCGGCGCGGGTGAGCGCAATGTGCGCGCGCGACCTTTTGCGCGTAATTACTGGGCGCGTGCGCTCTCCGCGCAAGTCGCACGCACCGTTCGCCGATACCCGCTACCCGCTGTCTGCTTACATATATGGAAACAGCTACTTTACAACACACTCGCCCTTTGATTAGCATTTTTTGTGTTTGATTTTAATCACACTAGTTAACAAAGTGTTTTATTATACTCACTAGCTTTTTATCAATAACGACTAAAATGCTTCGTATGTTTTGTTACTTGCCAACATGAGCATCAACGAGTAATTAATCATTGCTGCTGTCGTTTTTCATGAGTAACCAGCATAATTTAAAACTGTCATGCGTGTAAACCTCGAAATTGTTCACAGGGCTGTGCCTCTGTCAACTGGCATCGAAGACACGAGCCTCTCTTCTAAATTATTATACAACGATATTTAGGCAAATTAGACAGTTGTCTACAGTAGCCAGACTATCGCTATTTGTTTGTATGCCCGAGATACGACGTCCGATCTTAGACAAATTTTCAGTCAAAATCAATTTAGAAATTTTATGAATTAGTCTGAATTTTTTTATCAAGACTTTTATAACTGCAGATATTCTTCTGTGTGTAAAAGCTCGACTCGACGGCGCGACATGACACCGGTAGAACAATTACCGTGAAGTTTTCATAGAAATTGTTTGCCCAATGTCGCGTCCCCGTCGCGTTGTGCCTGTCTGCGGGAGTTTCTCCAATGTCGGGTCGCCGTCGAGTTGCGCCTGTCTGCGAGTAAAAAGTTAACCATAATCCGCAACTTAAAAAATGTTTATGTGCAAGCGTGGATCAAGGATTTATTTCTGGGGCACATGGGCCAGACAGATAAGAAGTGTCTCCCATATTTGTATTGCACTATGCTGTTTTTTGGATTCTATTATTTTCAATGAAGATATAGTAGCCTACTTCTTCAGCGGTCATCATTGAAGCAATGTCTTGATAGATATGCATTCATGGCCAGTCCATTCAGACGATACATTATCAATAAAAAACAATTATAAATGGCCAATTACCTGTATTAAAAGTTATTAATATGTAAACCAATTGATTTTTCATATGTAAACATGTAGGGAATTGTTGCACTAAGTTGTTTTTTTCCAAATATTGATCGCGGTCGTTAAATAAGTAAGTAATTTTCAATATCGATTATTACATGAGTAAAATGGACAGAAAATGGTTAAATGGCGATGCGTACTCGAAATAGCCACCGTGCAAAGGAAACGGTCTTGTCCACGGATTAATGACGGCAATTAAATCGGTTCAGTCCGGCGCATGGCGGAGCGGGCGGCCGGCGGCCGCGGCTGGTTCGATCCAAAAGGTCGTTTTTTGCTTTGCCACCGTCTTCTAGACTGTACTTAATGAAAATCAATGGTTCTGTAATCTATAGGCAGGTATACACTCGCAAAATTATGAGTGTATAAAGAATAAATAATATCCTGATCCATGATCCTGAATTTCTTCTTATTTCTAAAATTTGTCATTTATGTTCAATAAATTGCCTAACTAAATTTTTTGACTGTCTTGCAGAGGTTTCTGTACTAAATATATTTAAATACTTGGGAGTTACACTGATTTTCAGGGGTGTCTACAGAACCAAAATATAAATGCGTGTCGTTAAAATTACTATAAAAAGTAAGTATCTACAAGAAAATTGTCAAACAAGAAGTAAAAACAATCTTCGTTTCATCACTATAACGGATAAATGTCAATTATTATGATAAAGGCAACCTGATCAATATAAAAACAATAGAAATACAAAATGCCGTTACCTGTCGACCGTTTTATAATTATCAAAGAGCGAGAGTGGATACACACTTACTTACGGAGTGAATTATCGTGGGCCGCTTCTCAGATTGGAATCAATTAACTGGAGGCGACGCGCTCCCGGTCCCGGAGTGGCCTTCGCGCCACCTGCCGGCCGCTACCCGCCGCGCGGCGCGGGCGAGAGCTGCCCCGGCCTCCGCACCGCGCGCGCCGCAAGGCCCCGGGACGCGGCTCCTTCCCGGCCCACGGTTACCGCTAGCTGGTCACCCTGCGCACTTATCAAAGGCGCGTGATTGCCCATTCATTATCCGCAAGCAAAATCGCGGCACCTTTGCCGGTTAATTGCGCTAACCCAATTTTTTTGAATCCGAATTTCGTTTTTTCGTTCGGAATCCCACATTGCGAAGTTTATTTCGATTGTCGTGTGTATGGATGAAAATATTACTTACTTAAGTCGTTAAATAAAAATATAGCTTTACACATGCCATCGTTTTGATGTCGATTTTACTAAAATATAGGTTATATTCGGAACATCTCATGAGTTTTATTGATCTTCGCGTACAACCTTTCTGTTGTCGATATTATTCGATTGCATGCGATAATTGCCTTTAAGTTCTGATGCGCAGCTGAGTCGCGGCGTCGTATATCTGAACCCGAAGGACGTAAAAGCATGATTTACCAACAGTAGTTAAAACACTCATTAAGCGGACATGAGCGGCGACCGCAGCCGCCGCCGCGGGGCATGCGTTAACTTGCCCAGACATCTTCACTGAGCGTTTGCGAGTATTGCGAGCCGCCCAAACAGGCTGATCGTTGCCCACAGGAATAAAAAACCTTATTTAATTTAGTCATTCAATATTTTATATTCTCTGTCTGGATTGAAAAAGATTTAAAATTTTAATTTCATCGTTTTATAAATCCTGAGACAAAGCGTGAAAAACTATCAACATATGCAAAATATAGTTGACTAGATAGTAGAAACAATCAAACTCAAAAACTTAAAGAAAATGGTTTTTCGAAGTATGAAGCAAAAAAGAAAAAAAAAAATTCGAAATAAATTTGTTTGTGCAACCATCTCGTAGGCGCTCAAAATTTGTGCGTAGAACTGTGCTACGAAATTCTATTGGTTACGAAAACCTAGGCGCAGGCAGTAGGGTACCAAATAGCGGAAGGAGAGGTCGCAGTTTGGGTGACAGAGGTATCACTTTACTAACTTCACGCCTATATTCCCCAAAAGGTTACGCAGACGTTTTCCTTTAGTAGATACACTCACTTTTCGCCATTTATGTTTCGAGTTTCAGTTCCATGTAAAACGGGGAACGAACGAACCTTATTCCACCATTAATAATCAATAGTTTGGGCTGCTATTGAGAATTTTCTGTTGGAAAAATCCAATAGGTAACACTTTGCCAGCCTTGAGGATTCCATCCAGAACCTAAATGCTCAGGAGAAGTCGCGTCGCCAACACTACCTATATCAACAAAGCAGCCTATTAGTTCTAGTACTGGGAAAGTGGTGTGTATCTTCGGATAACATTTTACTTGGAACATACATTGGCTTCTGAGACATACATTATGAAAATAAGGACAACATGGTAACTACGCAATTGGCAGGATACATTTTCAGACTAATCTAATTCAATTTGCTGTTTAAAAGGGTGACATAAAAGAAAAAGCTTGCCTATCAGTGGCATATAATTATAATATAAATAGCAGAACAGGTATGTCGATGTACCTACGTGAAATGTGAAGACAAGACATATTATAGATACGTACGTATTTAGGTTCAGGGCTAGTCTAAAGACCTAACAAATCCAAGTATGGTCAAACGTTATAAAAACATAACACGGGGGCTTTGTGCACCTTTCCAATCAATTACCAATAAATAGCGTATAAGATAGGCTAGAGGACGACCGCGGCGACGAATTCCGCGCTTCACTGCCTGAAGCGTGCGCCTACTTTTTGCAATGGCAGGTGCAAGCGCATATGCTATTAAATTGTCAAAGAATACACGTACGCATGCCTGTGTATGCCTCTGATAGCTTTCAATAATCAAAAGTCAAGTGAATGCCTGTGTGCTTTTGAAAACAATTTAGACGCGATTGTTAAGCTCTACTTATGCGTACACGCAATCTCTCGAGTGCGCCCAGCAGTCGGTTACCGCAAACCTTTACTGCTGTATATTTAATAAAAGATATAAATATCAATATCTGAAACGTAAGTTTTTGCCGAGGACTCGCGCACTTATTATACAATTACACACGCAGTAATCGAAAACCGCAACATAGCAGCAGTGCGCGCCTGCGCAGTGTGCGCGGCCTCGGCTTCGGGAACATGTGCTCACTCAATATGGGAGCGCGCACGGCGTAAGAATAATCGCAATTAGTGGAGAGGAGCGCAGTTTTTCGTCGTAATGAGCGGGCGTGTCGTCTGCACCACCGCACCGTTGCACCACCGCACCGCACGACGCACACAATGCGCACAATCCAAGCTTTTACGGTTTCAGCTGACGCCCCCATATGACTCGCTGCAGTCTCCTTCTACCTGTAGGCCTCCAACTGCTAAGATATGCAAATTGATACCGTTCGTAACGGATGTTTAGGCTATAAAAATATGTTACACTGATTTTGTTCAGTTTTATAGAATTTCACATGGTACCTAAGTGCTATCATTAATCAAATACAGATAGCTAGGATATCTTAGTGTTTACAATATTTTTTATATAAAATATTTTTGATTGTGATAATTTTCGTCCGTCTGGTTTTTTTCATACTTTCTTAATCCTGAACTATATCAGCAAATTAGATAAGAAAATGTCTCAATACTGAAATTCCGATGACACACATTCGAATCTGACATATATTCCTTGAACTTTTACAAGGCAAACCATTTATCGTAATTCATTACGACACTTGCACGCCATTAGGAAAACCGTATACCTAGCTACTACTCAACCCTACCGTTTTCTTAATTGGATACTCGATAAAGCGTAGAGAAAGTGTTCACCCAGTCCCATGCATTGAACAAATAAAGGCGGTGCACACAAGTGGATGACGCACGGCACGCGCAGGCGCTCCAATAAATCCGTTAAGGGCACATGGCGCGGGCGCAGGCAGCGCGCTGACTCGCGTGCTGAATCTTGTCTCAAGCACTGAGGGTGCTCCTTAGACGCGACATGTGTCGATCGCAGTTATCGACGGTTAGATTTTAACGTTAGAATCATTATTTAAAGGGTTTTTCTAAGTGTAACTTTGTTAGTGCTACGACCGTAGAGCAGTGCGTAGCTCGTAGCAGCTGGTAAGCAAGCTCTACGCAAATTGTTTTTTTGGTCGTTTATAAGAAACTATAAGTTCCATTCCATAAAGTATTATATGCTTACGAAATCAAGAAATCATCATCATCTCATTCCGTTTGTATGATCGAGGTAAATAAAGTTTGATAATTGTTAATTGTGTGCCTAATGGAACGGATTGTTGGTAGAAAACTTTTAGATTTATAACGTCTGCTATCTCGTACACTCACTTTTTATACGACAAGGTCACTAAGAGTAATGTGAAAAATTCCAGCTGGAATGGAACCCAGTGACCAATACGAGCAGTCAAGCACGATCAATTAACTACATCTTCATTAGGGTTCCGTCTCTATTTAAATATGTCGGCATTTTTCATGAAAGCTTTTGTATGACTCGATTCAATGCTGAATATCGTCCCACGTATCCACATCTGAAAACACCTCACAAATTCAGGTTTTCATGTATATTTGATTATTTATATGTATGTAATCATGACGTTTAAAAGTGCTATTTGCCTTATTAAAATAAATTATTTGATTTTGATAATAGAGTTTACAGATAAACAAGTTTTTCTGATTAGGTTCAATTTCAAGGCCTACAATAAAACATTAACAAAACGTAAAACGATAAAAGTACGTAGAAACCACAATAAGACTCGTCTTGACTGTCTCCAAATCACATTGCGTGTCGATATCTAAGTCGGAACAATGGGCGCATCCCTAAGCCGCAGCCACCTGCCACCCCTACACTATATTTTATTCCACTTAATCGTCCTTTCCGTTATATTACCTGTTTTTATAAATACTTAAAGCAAATATTCTCGTTTCTATAAACGCTACAATGTCGGATCGTCCTATTAACTATAATAGACACTTTTAATTGAGAATCTATAAAAGGTTTCGCGAACTGCTGGCCGTATAAGGGATAAGCATTCATCATGGAAGCCGTGGCTCTCATCTGCCCAATTAATAAAAGTTGACTGTAAGGAATGGCGCACGGCGACAGCGTCAGCCGCCTGCGCCGGCGCAGCACCGCACCGCCGCCGCGCGCTTGCGACCGGTTCTGTACGCCTGCAGCTGAAACATACGTACCTTTCTACCCTTCAACTGTTTTATTTTGATTTACTTATCTATCAACCATGTACTCGCATACTTTATGAACGTGTTTAAGGATTTGCATGGTTTTTATCTGCATTCATCTCCCCACACTATCTATCTGTCCACTTTTAGTTTAAAGTTTTTGTGATTAGCTACACAAGATTCGCTTGTGTTAACTAAAATATAAATTGTATATAGATAACCTACCGCACTAACACTTAGACCTAACTTTATATTGGTATCACAGAGCGCCACAACTTGTGTCCCGTTAGTCAATAAACTACTACATAACATTTTCGGGAACATCCAAAAATATAAGTTAAAACGAACTATGAATGAATAACAAAATCTTATCAAACATACGATCGTGATATCTTAAACCCGGCTTCATTAATTCACCCAGAAATCGAAATGGAGGCTTTAATTCGTATTTTGAACAAAGGGAGAAAACAAAAACAGCAACAGAAAAAAGAAGGATAAAAAGTGGCGCAGGCGCGTGCCGGGGCGACATGTGCACGCGCCGAGGATCCGCGCTAACGGGCCGTGACGCGCGCCCCTAGCCCCGCGCCCCCGCGACTCGCGCCCCCCGCACCCCGACACGCGCTCGCCGTTATGTTTACAGCCCCCATGGCTCCCCCCCCCTGCCCCCCCGCGCTGCACGCGCCCTCCCCGCGCCTGCACTCGCTGAAGCACTTCCCCTACTGAAGCCCTACGTTGCCTCGCGTAACAAAACACGCAGCAACCAAAGCAGATTATCCGCCTAATTGAATTTCCCGAGATTGCTATTACAATCGCTTGATCAGGTGAAAATGTGATTAATGAAAGACAATGTTCTAATAAGCTGAGAATTGTTAGTTGCGTTGCTGGAAAAACCGAAATATTAGGCTTCTAAGTTGCAGTTTGGCCACTAGTTTATGGCTTTTGTGTTAAAAAAACTGCATAAATTTGTAAATGACTTAGTTATACACTATGACACTATTCACTACTAATCATGACCTTTACATTAATAAAGATTTATATCTCTCTGCTACTCACAGCATAAAAATAATGTATGTACCTACAGCAAGTTGTAGTTATTTTTAGCCACATAAATAGTTTTTATCGAATATTTTAATTGGAACTGTAATACATAATAAGGCATTTAAAGTGTCACGTAAAGTATCGATCGCCAATTTCTCATGCAAGTTCGTAGAGCACCTTTCCATCTGTCAAGCCATGGGCAATTCATAAGAAGTATTACCTATTTATGCAAAGTTAATCAGTTTTTACTTCGGGCTTACAGCGTTTAATCAGTAAAAATAAGTCTCCGCGTGCAAGTAAATGTGCTTTTTAAAAGTCATGCTAATTAATTGCTGTAACTCTTAAGACGTTTTGTCTTGTTTTCACAAAACAGTCTCTTCATGAGACCCTGAGGGTTTAGGGTTTAGGATTTTTCCTCAAATGATTAATTATATAGGCGTCATTAGATTTTCCAAATCAATAAATTGTTTAATTTAAATTCGCGTCTCAGGCGACTTCGCAAAGTTTTTATTTAGATAAGCAGTTTTACATAGAGCCCTCAACAGTAGGTACCCTGACCCGATTTTATGACCATTCAATTCACACCCTAGTCTGTCAGTATTCAAAATAATTGAACGAATCGTTTTGTAAATAAAAATATTAGATTGTTACGTTAGAAAGGCTTCTAAGTTAGTATCTAAGCAACGCTCCGCCCAACTCTAGATGGCGACCAATAGCGCGCGGTGGGCGGGGCGCGATGCTACGAGAAATCTAAGCCGCGTGTATTTAGTTAATCTCAGTTTTGGGTACAAATCAAATTAACTAGTATTTACCAGTACATAGTTAATTCAGGAACATGACATGCATGTAACCAACTTGAGGCTTCGTGCAAAGTAGCGGACCGGTCTATGCGCAACTAACTTTTGCAATTCTTAATGCAAGGGTTTTAATGTCACAGAGGGAGCAACCGCTTATTTGTGGGCATTAATACTTAAAAGCCATTTTTCAGTGCATCCTCTGCGCCGTCAACGTAAGCGCAACCAACAATTAAGTGCTGCCTGCGAGGATGCGACGCGAGCCACCTGTCAAGTGCCTGTTTCATCAAATCATTTCTTTACTGCTCAGCTTCCGTCCGACCTCTTTTTGTTAGCAGAGTTTTGAAAAAAGAACGTTATTGTGGAAGAGCAGTCGGGTAGGTCGGGGCGCGCGAGCCTTATTTCAGTCAGGTGCCGGGCGCCAAACGCGACGCACCGTAGCAGTCAGTGACGGGTTCCGATCCTACGCAGCCTTAATATTTCGCGACGTCATATATTATTAGTTTGATTTTATTTGTCTACCTAAAATAAAATGACATTAGATTTATGGTGTATATTGGACTGAAAAAAAAACATTTTTCGTAGACCCTAGTGTTTCGTAGCAGTGAGTGAAATAGGTTTTCGTAGCTTCGTAGAAGTTGCGTTTGAGGTAAGTTCTTTTTGGACATTATTATTAAACCTTTGATTTGTTTTAGGTATGTCTTATCATAGCAGAATACAAAATTCCTAACACTGTTTTCCTCTTAAAAGTACCTATTTCTTCGCACCATTTTTTTTATTGATGATGTCATCGGAAAAAACGAATCACTGTTAAATTATTTGGATCACTTTATTTTAAAGATATCATACTTATTATGAAATTATGATTTTTATTTTTTAAGCCCAAAGAGCTTACAATTTTGTATTATCAAATAACAACTTATTTTATAACTACCTGTACCTACATACGTATTCCAACAATGCACATTATTGGAAATTTCTTTAATCTACTTAATAAAAATTCTTTAATAACATGTTTAAGCATTTACATTGAAAATAAAAGTTTACCTACTTATTCAAATAGGTAACTTTAACTTTAGAATTAATTTACACAAGTAAGAATAATTCTTGCAACTTTACTCTGCCAATGACAGGTGACACAACTTTAATTCTCATTCATAAAACTATAACTTTGTTATTTCCAAAAACACATTTTTCATTGTGCAAGTATGTAGGTAAGTATAATATTTAATGAGATGTATAAATCTTAGATAATATATGTTTCTTCCTTGATAGAACCTAGAACCTACCTACTTTAAGCAACTAACGTTAAATGATTCGGGAAACGTAAAAAAAGAGCCGAAAATCTGTACTTTCAATGATTTAAATTCAAAGTACATCGATCTACATTTACTACCGATAAGCTTCTATATCTTAGAAGAGCGCACCGAACATTTTGCTACTAACCTGATAATCTGCATGTCAGGAAAATCCAAATCATGCTCAATTTACGGAAGCAAGAACTGCATTCTGAAAGTCCTACATTTCACATATGTGCTCATGTCTATGTTTATTCAAGCAACAATTGTATGTAATGTAATACGTAGTCGCTAAACCACACGTCTGGAGATGCAGTGCTGAGCAAATAATCTGCAATTCTTTATTCTCATAGCAATACACAAACAAAGCGAAACCAAATTTGTACATGTGTTCCGAGATGTTTAATACCTAGAAGTCTTGAACACAAGAACAACCCGGCCATATAAAACCACGGGTGGTGAAATATGTTCTGTGTCTGCGAATCAATCATTTTTTAATTTGGTTAATTGAGCGTTTATATTGTAGTAAATTACCATTTTCGTTTGGTCTTCTGTATAGTATAAGGTTCATATCACGTTTTTTGAAAAACAAGTTTTATAGATATTAATGCCATTAAGTAGACTAGTAGGTACATGCCTATTAATTATGATACATACCTATACAAACTATTCTGAATGATAACAATAGTTAGAAAGAAAAGCAAGGAAAAAGTAGTTCGATTGCTTAGAATTAGTACCTAACAAATATCAATACATTAGGTATGAACCGCTCGTTTTAATAACACGGAAATAGCGCAATTTACTTTGCAACCTGCGCCTCCGAGAAAACCAGAACCACGAATATATACGAAATAATTAATTTTGAGTCTGTATTGGCAGGCTACGAGGCTCTGTATGCTTAAAGAGCGCAGCACTCTGCTTCCACTGAGGTTTAAAGTGTACCTAATTATTTTAGTCATTGCAATGTACCCTGTAATAATTAATAAACGGAGTCATTTTTTTTTTTAATACTAATTATATTGGTTGACAAGAAAGAAGTTAAGAAATCTGTTCAAATAGTCATGATGATGAATGATGTGATTTCATCGTTTTTCTAAGCAAACACCTGTTCGTATCATAATGTAACATACGGCGGACTGCATTTTATAGCTCACAAACAGGTGTCTACAGATTTGAAAGAGTCAATAGACATGAACAAATGGGTCAACATCAATATAATTTATTGAAACAATTTGCGCTGATTGATTTTCACAACATTTGCTCGGGTTCCCACTGTACCGTAAAAAAAAATAAGGTGGCCGTCGTCGCGCGGTAGGTAATTGTTACTCGCGATCTAATAAATAAATCCTTGCTATATTGAAACAAGAAATTGCGACACACAACCCTCGCTTTAGCCAGCTTGTTAGCCAATTAGTAGTAATAGCACGAATCAATTGGTTTGCATTTGTACGACAAGAAAATTGAACTGCCCCTTCGTGGTTACCATGAATGTGATCGATATCTACACGTAAACTAATCGTTAATCTTTGAAACTGTTTGGGCATTATTGTAATTAGGAAATTTTGCAAATCATTGTCCGACATCATTATTTATAATTTACAACGACAAATGTAACGTCTCCGCCTATACTGGTGCTGGTGAGCTTTAGAGAGTTTAATCCCTAATGGAAGCGCGGTGAAATGGTATGGGAACACGCGGACATCCATTCTGTAAATATGTAATGTGTGTTAGTCTAATGAAGATTGTTTTACTCGACACGTGCATTATTAATGCGCGTACGCAGCGGGCGCCGGCCGCGCTCCGCCGCCGACCACTTCCATTATTCTGATTCTTCATTTGCTTGATTGAGCTTTTAATACGATTCGCTGTCAACAAACAAGCGGTCGGATTAATCAGCAAGGGCTGTCAACAAATACGTACGTAGGTAGTCGGATGGACACTAATGACGTCGGTCACGTGAAACAAAGATGATATCGCAACTTTTGAATTGATCCGCGCTGACCGTAAAATCTTGATAAACGCGGTACCTACTTACCATCATATTGAGTTGTCTTCGTGAACAAGGAACAAGGTGACTGACAACGCCGCCGCCGTTATCATTAGAAAAAGTTATGAAGTTATGGCAATTAAGTAGTTTTTTATTACCTACGTGAAGTGAGACAATACCTAATTAATAGGTAGGTAATTGGTCTATGGGTTATGTCAACTTACTTATGTTGTTTTTTAAAGACAAACCTATATTTTTGAACTGCTGAGGTTTAGTGTGTGTCCTTGGTAAAAATCTAAATGCCATTGACTTTAAAACACAGCAACAGGCAAAAACGAGAAATCGTTGAGATATCCAGTTTTTCCTTAGCGGGCATTAAACCGTTTTATGAATGAATTGTGTCACTTTAAAAATAAAATAAACACATTATAGTATAAAATATAAATACCTAAAGCTCTTCGGGAAACTGAAGGTTCCCACGGGAAAGCAGAATGGTTGGAATACGATCGATCGATAAGGCTCTACTAGTCGATGACAATTCAAAAGCTCAGGTGGTTTGTTCTAATTGGATGCATAATGGAACTTAACATTGTGATACAGGCGTTAATTGTTAAAGAATCGTTATTACCTGTAATTTATTCACGGTGTGCTATTTAAGCTGAAAAAAAAACAAAAGAGATTGTCACTTGAGGCATTTTACGGTATTTTCTGGAAGGAACTATCGTTTTTTTTTTTTAAGTAGCATTTTTGAGATAGCCTTTAGAGTCTGCTTAAAAGTGCCAACATTTTTGGTGTATAAACCATTTTTTTCATTGCTTAGGATGTCTCGGCACGTCCTGCTGTCGCGGCTGGCGGAGCAGTTCCAACCCTCTTCGCCGCCACCACCAGCTCACCGATTCCCATCACCAGAAGGCAGCGTCTCACCCCGCACCCCACCGTCGCCACACTCACCCCCGCGCTCGCCCGACTCGCACTCACATCACCGGCTAGACCTACTCCAGTTGGGAGACATCGAGATAGCAGGGAGAGCGCTCAAGCAATACGCGCGAGCTACTGGTATGTGTTCACTGCTCTGTCAAGCTCTGTTTAGCTTGTCCCCAATGCTTGAAAAGACCTTTATAACATGTTCAGTTAAAAACAAATAAGTATCTCAGTCGTCTCCTTGATAAGTTGACAATAGGACTTGTTCCTCCTGATTACAGTTCCATCCTCGTCCAACCCGTTGTACAAAGGAATTTGTGTCACTAACAACTGTTTTGTGTTCAGAACTAGGCGCGCTGATGTACTGCAGTGGGCTGGGAGCACTTTATAGTGGCGCAGGAGTCTGGCCTCTGTTGATGCCACGCGCCTCCCCTCAGTTCGCGCGACACGAGCACGCCAGGCATACCCCGCCCAGAGAGGGTAACTACCTTCCTTTATTTCTAACCACATCAAAGCTTTTTCCGACTTCAAGATAACTGAAACACATTGACAAGGCTATACAATTGAAAAATGACTGAAAAATTAGATAACAAAATAATGTATCTATCTCTTTCACCCATTCAACTTTTAAGAATCAATTAAAATCGGTTAGTTGAAAATGATGAAGGGAATCTAAATCATCATGTTTTCTGTAACCGCATCATGAAAAGCCACCGTGAAAATAACTAATTACTCTACTACACATAGACTTACCTAGCATGTTACTTACAGATGTCGGTCTGGTAGAGTTTTAAAAAGTTTTTTAAATCGAATGTGACTCACGGTACCCTAGTTTTATTGTAGAACACTGTCTAAGTGTCTGGACATGTTGCAGCTGACAATAGATAACATGTAGTTAGTTAGTAATATTTTATTTGTAATTCACTAGAATTACATTGTATTGAAAGTCATTTTCAGTCAATACTTGGCCTACTTACATATTTGCAATTACTGTATATCGATCGAGTGCTTAAATCAAAGTCTGAAGAATTAATGTCTGTGTACGCAGAACCTACTCTATGTCTTCACATTGGAATTCATATAAACAGAGTAAATCACCTCGCTGAAAGTGTTTACGTGTTTCAAGAATCCTAAAAATGGTAATTAGATACGTTCGCGGCATTACAAAACATCGTTCGCCTCGGCCTCCTTACGTGGCTTCTCCTGAATAACACTCATTAGAATAGCTATCAGTGTAAGGCACCGATTAATAACTCGAGGCGCTGATATGTCGCCGTTTACATGTCGTTTACCTCCGCCAACGGAGCCAACGCGCTTGTTTCCTACACTCCAAGGAAAAGCGACGAAGTACCGCCGCGCGCCGCCACTCTTTGTCGCCAAACGAAATTGCATTCTAATTGTCTCTTATCCGTATTGGTACCTACCGGTAACGACTCAACCTCGTAGATAACTAACAAACCGAGCGTAAGAACCTCAATACTTAAGTACTTGATTTTTATTTATTTATTTAGGACCAATGTTTCAACGAACTGATGTAATTGCTTTCAATTAAGTATATGAAAAAAATATTTTGAAGATTATAAGAAATGAATTCGTGTATATGTTTTTAGTAATTGTAAATTGAAAACGTAGGAAGGTACTATGTTTTTAAAAACCTCAAACAGTGTCTACCTATGTAATAAATTTTAAAGAAAAAAATTGAGTTGTTAGCTGAATGTGACTGAAAACAACGACAGGACTGTATTAGCCAATATCAGGTGAAAAGATCTTAGTTTAAGTTAAGAATTTCAAAACGGACTATTCTTGTAGTTGGTAGTTCTATTCTGTATAGTAAGAATGTTCTGAAATCACAAAATGAAGTTTTTTTTTTTTGCTTGCATGGGTGGTTCAACACAAAAACAATTTACCTCTTGATAATCATCTTCCGTGAATGTAGACGAAAGTGTATGCAAGTTTTTAATGTATTGTTGAGCAAACAATGACGTTGCCGTCGGCAAACACTGGCGCACCTGTACAGATTTCATAAGTCACTCCACAGACGCCCGATTTGACTCGTCCGACTTTAAATTTACTTATAGAAGCGTGAAGAACAGTCGAAGAGAAACTGCCAGCACTCGCCTGTCTGTTGACACAGTATTCCACTGGTACCAGAACGATGTATTTCCTACCTAAGCATTTCGTACAATGCTGTTCTCTTGTTTGCAGATGATGAGGAAGAGCTTCCTCTTAACTTATCAACAAAAAACCGTCAGATTTGGTCTCCGGGAAGCGCATGTGAGCGTGAGAAAGTGGAAGTAGGAGAAGAGTCACCGATCTCCCGATGGGAGGTCCACGACGACACGGACACACCTCTGGAACTAGTCAAGCGATGCCGCAGCAACCCGGACGAGGCCGAGCGCCCGCCGAGCGCCGAGCCACGCCGCTGCCCCTCCGCGCCCGCGCACCACACCTACCCTATTAAACCCTCGCCAGCCAGAGATCTCAACTTCTCTCTACTTCTCAAAAACGAAAACAGAAATGAAAAATCATTTCAAGTAAGTAATCAATAGAATAGCATTTCATTCTCAATAGGTGCCTACCTACATAGCTCCAACATCGAGATAGCTATATCCTTTAACAAGTTCAGAATAACTGTACAGTTTCCGTTCAAAATGCTTTAAAATAGCAAACCAGTATCCGTTTTAGTCTCTTTAACAAATCAAATAGCAAAAACTGCCCCTGTCTTAATAAGTAGTCGCGTATCGGAACGGGTCGCGCTGCGCGTCGTCCGCTAGCGGCTCACATGGAGCCTGCTGGTTCGTCTTCTCGCCATTTTTGTGCCTTTCGTTTTTTCTACGTGCCGCCGTTATAAAAATCCGCATCGGTTTTAATCAAAATTCCAACTTTTAATATCACGGCGCGGCAGATTATAATTGGATGAATAATTACCTTGTGTCATACGACAATAAATATGTTTTAGAGCCTCTCCGCGATGCCGCACTTTATCATTTAAATAAAGTGTTGAGCGTTTGTTAGGTAGGTAGCTTCAATACCGAGCCGTGCATAATTGAAAGTGACACGACTACCTACTACCTGTATCGAACAACAGAAAATAAAAGTTTTCAAGTCAATTTAATAAATAACCGCTCGAAGACAATCATCGTCAATAAATAAATAAATATTCATATTTTCCCGTAATTAAAAAGACGGTCATTCCCTTGTAGGTATTTATATTGACTAATTAGTAATTTATGTCGGAACAATAAATTGTAATTATGATCGCATTAATAAGTGCACGTAGTAGAACAATGGCGTGTGGCGCTGGCGACTGAGCCGGGCGAGCTGGCGCGTGCGCGCCACGCGCCACTCACGCGTCGCTCCCTCACCGCACTCTACTTCAAACTTTATTACAACTAAATATTACTACTTGAAATCTATTATAAAAGCACATAAAATCAAGCTCATGCCTAGGTACTGAAAAGTGGAGCTGAATTTTGTTATACCTACTTTAATTACATGAGGTGAAATGATAGAACACTACAATATGTAATATCCTCGGAGCTTTTTTTCATATCATTTTCGGTTATTTTCTTTCGGTAAGTATTCATCTTTTAACATAGGTACTGTTCTTGTTTTGAAAAATGTAGAAGAAAAGTCGCATGCCAGTGCAGCAGCGTCCTGCGCCACTTTAACTGATTGATAACTTTCACTATTTTCACAGTAGGTATCCACCTAGATACCCATCGTATTTCCTTTCTTGGGAAAATTTGGTATAATGTAATGACTTAGGTAATTGAAAAGTATAAGAACGATCCGTCTCGTAGGTATATAAGCAGGTATACTTATATTATGTTAATTATATTGGTGTAAGACGTCTCAGGAACCTTCCCTGAAAAATGCAATAAGTTTCAGAGTTTAATGAATTAAGTTATGTTATTGTCAGTTTACTTGTAATCATTTTAAGTTCCCATTATGACATGTAGGTAGGTATAGGTAACAGTCGCTTTTACCCCTCGCGAGGGACCGTAGCAGGTTTCACAAAGCCGTTAATAAAAAGCCAGTTTCGTAAAAAACGACACTAGATTTTTTTTATTCAAACGGCTATCATAAAAAATCACCTCTCTACGTGGTACAAGCCGATAACCATATGTGGACGGTCATACCCTAGCACCTGTGTTGTTTATAAGAGAGTGCATCGATTGTATAAAAAGGCGACCAAAAAAGTAGCGGTTTTTGTGAGGCGCGAGGCGCTGCAGCTGCCCGGCCAACTGTCACAGGGCCCGCTACGCGGATTTGTGCCGTGGATTATCATGCGCCGCATACTTAACGACTAACCACCCGACTAATAGCTGTACAACATATTTTCCCGTTCTTATGTTTTATATCAGCCTGCGAATATTTACGACTACGAGGATAGCCGGTTGTCTCCTCACATGAAAAGTGTAAATCTCCAAATAAGGGAATGCATTGGTATAATGTCCCAAAACTTAAAAAAAAACAACTATCAACCTGCGAATTATTCAACCAACATTCTTTAAAAATTATCTCCTTTACCTACATAACTTTACGAAACCTCTGCAACCACTATCGATGATGGTCTGGAATTCTAAATGCTAAAGGGGTTGTTGAGCTAATAACCAATTCAAATAATAAATTAAAATATAGGATTCTCTGAATGCTTTCATCTTTGCTCAATCCACGAACATGGTATAAAATGAGTGATTGTGAAATCCTTCAAAACAATCCATATCTAACGTGGAATCTGTGTGTCGAATAAATAAACTAAGTTAGTAACGAAATTATTCCATTGCATACCAAAAACATCTGATTCAATCAATCTAAAGCAAAGTCACTGTAAGTACTTACTTACTTAGTTAAAAATCTTTTGTCTCACAAACAAAGGTGAACATAACACATTCTGTTTGCTTTTCAAGCTTTGTGTGGAATTCAAAAACCAATTAGTTAGGTGTGGACTACGATACTGGTTCTAGATATACCTAAGTATATCAAAAAAGCTCGTAGCATTCAAGTTCAATCTTTAGATACATTTTTCTAATACGTTTTGGATCCTTTAAAACAATCCTAAAACTGGTACGGTTACAACAAAATCAAGTAAAATAAGAATAAATTAAATAACCTACTACGCGTACACTGTAGACTGACACACAAATCAATAATATGTACCCATCACGTTACGTTCCTACATTTGATTTCTTTCAAAGTATCCTTTTATTAGTAATTCTTGTGAAAAATACCTACGTATAATAACCGGTTAATAGACGCTAATTACTGGGCAATGAAAAAAAAATTCAAAGCCGATGCTAGACGGGAAATCAAAGAAAAGTGTAGAAAGGGGTATGAGCCCTGTTATTAGTTTATTACTGGCTGTCACCGTCTAACTGAAGGTGATGGACGCTGTCCTCGCCACGTTTATAATTATATCTAGTGTCGTACTTGGTTATATTTCACCCGATTTCTTAGCAATCGTCGTGGGGTCAAGTGACTGAGTTGCAATATTCCTTTACACGTCAGTCAAAGGGAACTATTATGGGTTATTAGCATCGGCGACTCGCTGACAACAGGCATCTAATAAATATATCGTCTCTATTAGAGGACCGTATTTTACAAATAAGCGATGAAATTACTTTACTTATACGTATGTTATTTGCCGGTGTAGTGCAAGCAGTGCGGCAAGTGCTTCAAGCGCTCGAGCACGCTGTCCACGCACCTGCTGATACACTCGGACACGCGGCCCTACCCCTGCCAGTACTGCGGCAAGCGGTTCCACCAGAAGTCGGACATGAAGAAGCATACCTACATACATACAGGTTTGTGCTCACTTTTGCCTTACTCCACATTGGTAAATACCTCAACTTTGAGGTGCTTATTGGTGGTATACATTTAGCATTTTTCCAGTAGGTATGTAGTATTTGCTTGAATATCTTTTGTTACTGCTGAAAATTCTGTCGGCTGGTTGACACTATCCATTAGGTATAGTGTTTTTATTTAAGGTTTTCGTAGAGCACACTAATAGTAAATGAGAATCGTAGTTTTAAAGATTTCAACAAGCTTCAAAACATAGGTTTACACAGTTACTTAATATGTATAGGTAAAGATAAACCAACGTATTAATTTTTACGAAAATCTTTGAACAACGAGCTCAAAGCAAATTGAAGCGGATACGTGTTCATTTATGTATTTGCACAAGTAAAAATGCGGTGCATTTTCCAACTGCGCAAAAAAACATTTTCGTTTAAAGTGATTGTATTCAAGGACTTATTGAATAAGTATTGACAAAACACAGTTTCAGTTTCTGTTGCATTAGCATTTTGATCCTGCTGTAGGTACCTACCTATTTGTTGAATGACGAAAGCGAACCGCCTCTAGAGATAGTGAATTTTGGAACAGTCCTAATCTAATAACATGACCTTAATAACTTACCTACCTGCTAAGGTATAACTACCTAAGACTTTTTCAGTGCTATTTAGGTACGTGTATTAAAACTTTACTTCGAATTAATGTAAAAATAAAATATAAGTTAAAATCTTTTTAAAAACAAGCTTTTAATGAACTAAAAAGTACTAAGTAACCTAAACAAAGAACTTTAATATTTTCTTAAAAGCTTGAGGATTTATATACAACATTATGTGTAAGAAGGACGTTCACGCCTCAAGCTTTTAAAAGTTCTATGTTTAAGTACTACTATGCGTAAGTTTTATTTAGAACTTTTTAGTTTATTAAAAGCTTGTTTTTAAAAAGATTTCTAACTTTAATTAATTTGTTAGGTACTGTTTAACATTAGAATTTGTTTATATATCTGTTCTAACATCTTCGCTTGTAAGGAACTAGGCAGGATAAATAAAAAAAAGCCGAATCACAAGGCTATATTGTTTAGTTGAAGAGTGTCCGTGACGACCTTCAGGTTCCATCATCAGTTCCTGGACACCACCTAGTGTATTATCATTATGGCTTATCTATACTAATATTATAAAGCTGAAGAGTTTGTTTGTTTGAACGCGCTAATCTCAGAAACTACTGGTTGGAATTGAAAAATTCTTTTTGTGTTGGATAGTCCATTTATCGAGGAAGGTTATAGACTATATAACATCACGCTAGGACCAATAGGAGCGGAGCACAAATGTTGCAAAAACGGGAAAAAATATTCCTTTTTGAGAGCTTCAACGGTTAAGGTTAAGGTTACGCAAATATCATGTACGATGGAATTGTTCCTCTTTAAAAGTTCTAAAAAAAAGTCCGCGACAGCATATGTCTATCTTTTATCGACTCATTATAACCTTTTTCTAGGTATGGTAATCTTTGTTCGAAATTAATGCAATATTTGCGACGGAGTTTTATCAACATATTAATACGTATTCAAATAAATAGTTTTAACATCAAGGGTATATATATCAGTAAAACACTTTTTAATTCATTCAAATCGGACATTTAATTTCGAAGTAATCACGAGTATAAAAATGCAATACGCGAACCGTTCGACGCCGGCGCCGCGCCGCGCGCCGCCACGACGTGCGACGTTCCCTTCTCTAGAGAGGAGAGGATGGGCACACGGGTAAACCATGACCTGGAATAGGACATAGGATACGTTTTATCCCTATATTCCCACGGGATCGAGACCTACGCGGGTGAAACCGCGGGGCACAGCTAGTCAATAAATAAGGTGTTAAAAAATTAACCTTAAAAACTTTAAGAGGTGCTTTAGACCATCAAACTGACTTTTACTATGGGACCAACTTTGAAATCGCGGAAAAAATATCAACTGTTCCATAGTAAAGTTTAATAGGTGCTAAACTTTATGGGACAACTGTTTTTTTTTTTCGCGATTTCAATGTCGGTCCCCAGGCAAGTGCTTGGATGCCAAAAATGGATTATAATGGAAGTAACTGGAAACACATATAGGTAAGAACGAAGCAAGCTATTATAAAGCTTGTAAAAAGGTTTATTAAACAATAACACTTTCTTGTAAAATAAATGAAACCGGGACTAAATTATATGGTGTGTTCCATTCCAAGTAGTGTGAAACTCAAATTATTGTGACAACTGTTTCATGTTTCACGTAAGGATGTGTCAGCGCGTCCCCTTATTACACAACTTTACGAAGACCTATCATTTCATTTGAAACTTTCATTGCCACCTATATCTATCAATAAAGAGTTAAACATGTATTTGTATAAGGTAGTTTTTTTTTCAGTTTGTACCTATGCTTTTATATTGATATAGTGGAATAGAAGATACAACTACCCTAATTTCTGGGTATATTTTTCTCTTTAAGGGCGCTAGTTTGTTAACTATTTTATCTATAAAACCATCATTATTTTGTACCATGCTGTAAAAGCTTAACTGTTTATGTTGTTATCATCAATCTCCAACGAAGATAGACGCGGATCTAACAAATAAGACCTCATGAAAAGGTGTTCACAGCAGCTACGGCATCTAAATAAGTCAGGTTGGTGGCAAAAAACGATATAGCACGTTTTATTGCGATTAATAAATCCGATATCATTATTTTACTCTTCACCGTCATAATTTCAATCTCGTTGTCCTTTTTAAGAATTTGTATCATTACCAAGTAGCTGTTAATTTATTTATTCACATAAAATTTTACTTTCTCAATTAGTCGCCTGCGATACCCACGTACGTTCGTGCCGAGCGTGTAATGATAGGTAATCTCCAACGATTGCCCTTTTAATCGGAATGACAGTAAACAGCTGCTGAAGACGTTATCCGACTTTATCCTCGTCGATTTATTAAGCTGTATAAGTACATGATATAGTGTTATAACCGAGGCATAGCCTAGACTTCTCTACTGTGAAACAAGTTCATTAAATGAACAACATACTCGTAACTATATGCAGTCGCCCAATAAAAGCAATCACGGGACACATCGCAGACGATGCCTTGGGAATTAAATATTTAAATGCTGTGCAATTACGTTTTCGACGGCAAATCGCAGCCCATCCACTGCACTTAATGAATTTCCAATAAGCAAAAAATATGCACTTGCATTGCTCGACAGTTTATCCAGAACTTTTGTCGGTTCGTAGAGCTTTACGCTGATTAGTACCTAAGGAGTTGTTCCCAGAAATAGTTACATTCCTATTTGTCAAAAATAAATACTTACTTTACTTTAAATGATTGTAGGTAAAAGAATGTGTGACTGAGAAAAGCCTACCTACCTATCACACAATGGATATATGCTACTGAACTGTAAGAAAAATAAATGTCTCATAAGTTTTTCAATGGTCCGATTTCTTCCAGTAAGCTCAACGAGACGAATTATAGTAGCTAAAAAATGTGGCGGACATATTTGTCTTGGCCGGAGACATCTCGTCACGTCTCTGCCCTGTTCCGAATGATTTACAGCGGCCTTACATGGTGCTCGTCCTCCCGATAAATGCCTCATCATCAATATTCCAAAATGCGGCTCGGCCTGCAATTAGCCGCGCAGCCTTCACAGGCCTTCACGTGCACGCCGATCACGGCACAAACAAAAAGTAAACTTAAATCCTGTTCTATCTATAAAATGACATTTGCATTTTTTGCTATAATTTTATTCGTAAACTATCTTTGGAGATTTTGAGTAACTGGTCAGGTAAAGTTGCCAAAGGTAAGGTAGGTATGTTTTTTTATTGAAACGTGATTCATTACACAAAATAAATAATGTCATGATGATCCTTCTGTCCTTAACCCTCCGAATAATAAAGTTTTATGAAACTGGTTGGTGTTATATCGTTATATCACGCTACAAACAATTATCGTTAAAGTTAATAAATACCGGTGTACAAGGCGACGTTGCATATTAAATCAGTTCGGAAACCTCACCGTAAATAATAAATAGCCAATATTGCTCCACTTATACAAGCTTTAATTACTTGACGAAGTGATACGTAGGTACCTAATGTTTTTAAGACGTTTAGGAATTTAGAAAATAATTTCGTTATGTAAGCTCTGCTGTGATGTTATGCTATGCTATTATTTGACGTAAGGGCCTACCTATTTTAGGTGGATTAAATTAATCGTTAAAATAATCTTAATTCAAAACCATGAAATGCTTTCAAATGATTTAAATATCCTGTTTATAAAACTGTAGAGCCACCACCAAGACCTGCTAACTCTTACTTAGAAATTGTATTTAAAGTATTTTAAATGGCTTAAGTTTTTATTAAGAATTAACCACTGCATTTAATTAGAAAAGTCGAGGAGCTCGTGGCTACGTAATAACAGCCGCACGGGTCGATACATCAGGTTAAGCTACGCTTGCCGGGGTTGGTCCGTGGATGGGTGACCATTTTCACATATCGAGACTCCTCCGTGCCTCGGAAAGCACGTTAAGCCGTTGGTCCCGGCTGTCATTTGTAGATCTTTGACATTCGTTACGAATCGTCAGAAGCCCGAAAGTCTGACAACCAGTCTAACCAAGGGGTATCGTATTACCCAGTTACTGGGTTGTGGAGGTCAGATAGGCAGTCGCTCCATGTAAAATACTGGTATTCAGCTGCATCCGGTTAGACTGGAAGCCGACCCCAACATAGTTGGGAAAAAGCTAGGCAGATTTGATTTAATTAGAAAAGTCGTAATAGCTCGCAAGCGGTTTAAATAAAATATTAAATAAAAATAAATTCTTTTGTTTTAGGTGAGAAGCCACACAAGTGTGTCGTGTGCTCCAAGGCGTTCAGCCAGAGCTCGAATTTGATCACACACATGCGCAAGCACACCGGCTACAAGCCCTTCTCGTGCGGCCTGTGCGACAAGGCCTTCCAGCGCAAGGTGGACCTGCGCCGCCACCGCGACTCGCAGCACGCGGACGCCGCCGAGCCCGCCGCGCTGCAGGTCCCCCATCGCTACAGGTACTACGGCGACGAACCCTCGGCACCACTCACCCCACTTATCACCAATTAAAATCAATCTGTGTTCACAGCTGCAGCAATACATACCCATAGTTCCACTATTTGTACAAATATGTATCTGGAAGTACCTAAGTGTACTTGTAGGTAAAATAGTCCTGACATGAATGAGCGAGCCTGATTTTTTTCAGTGAAAGTTGGTACGGTACTTATAATGACTCTGACGATGAAATCTATTGATGCGAAAGCTCTCAAAACATCTTTAATATCCATGCAATCTACAAGTCTTACCTACATAATATCCTATAGAGAGTTGCAGAATCAGGTTGTATCTATGAGGGGATGTCTGTGTAAATAAAAATAATTGTTACCTTTTAGTGCCTTAAGAAAAGCCTGTGAAATGTGTTGTTACTTTACCATGTTTTAAAAATAATTACGAGTAGTTCGATTAATATGTATATGTATAATATGAAACACTAAAATGTTCCGTCCCTTGATACCGTGATATAATAAATATGTAATGGTACAGTTTGTTCACCATTGTTTGACAGCATCCAGGTAAACAGTAGGTAAGTAATATGTAGTCTAATAATACCAAAGTAAAGTGTCTTATTTAGTCGAGTGTAAAACGCTTTATTTATTTAGACTAAAACTAAATAGGCGTCATATATTTTAGTTTATTTATTCCGTATATAGGTGACTTATACGTTATGTGTATCAAAACGCCACACGCCTCTTGAAATAATAAACGTGTGTAGTTTTAAAGAATAGTCTTTTCAAAATACCTAATATCATTTTTAATTCTAAGCATTAATCAGTTTCAGTTATTTCCAAGAGTTACAAATAAAGTATTATTCAAGTGATCATACAAACCACTTTACCACTCAAATGAGAAATTCACGTGTTACCACTCATTGGTCTGTTACCAAACACCTTTGCGTGGAGGCAAGTCCTCCCAGTCGTCTTACCGATTTATTTACGTTGCTGATACGACCTGCTTAGGTTGTAATATATATAGTTAATCACGTAAACTTAGGGAAGCAGCAACGTAGGAACTATTTAATAGAATCGTAGTCCGTACCTACCTATATAACGGCGGCTATATTACCTACCATTATGTCACCATTATAAACAAATGCAATTATTAGTGTATATTTTGTCATAATGCATTTACTTTAGGAATAAGTTGTGTTGTATAGATATTGAGAAATATAGACATAATTCATTAGAGGCTATACCTAATTTCTTATATGAGACTGCACTAAAAATTAAACAGAAACACTATTTTTTGAATGTGTATTAAAAACGGTTTATAAGTGTTTTATGTCAATGTAATTGAAGTGTGAAATTTTATGTTATTGTAAAAATCAGATGTACCTTATTATGTTTAGATAGGTATAGCATACAGTCGCGTGTTTTCATTTGTAAAAGTTACGTTGTTACGTGAAGACTTAACGGCTAGAACACCAAAGAGAGTACAGCGGTCTGCGATGATTGACTCGTCCATACCTTACGACTTGAATTGTGACTGAATAATGTGAGCAGCATTATCGAGGAGTTTAGAATAAGTATTTTATTAAAAATAACCTTTGTATATTATTAAAAATACCAAATTATCACGGTAAAGTACTGCGGTTAAACCGTTTTACTACCTTTCAATGTTTTGGACACACATATATTAATATTGTCATCACCGTGCTTAAAAGTGGAATCGTCAGTCAGTTTTTATAAGTTTGGTTTTAAGTTGTAATTTATTAAGGCCAGTTCAATATAAATATTTATGAAATATCGTGGATATTTTATTTTAAATCCCAAAGTCTGTAGGACTTGCAGCAAATATTGCAGTGATTATTTAAATAGGCGCCTCACATTTATCATGTGGATAGGTAACTAGATTGATCATGAGTAGGTTTAAACAAAGTTTTTGCTAAAGTATCTATCGCCCAGCTGTCTATCACATACCTATATTTCATTGTTTATCAAGCTACATTCTGCTACATAGAGGGTTCTATATACTGCCGATTTGATAATTGACTCTACTATTAATATACAGACCTGGTTACCTAAGATGATGATACATACTCGTACATGAATAATTGATTACTTATTAAATTTCCTAGTTGGTCTAGTGGTCGCAAGCGCTGCTGCTGAGCATGAGGTCCGGGTTCGATTCCCAGAGGGCCTAGACAAGTGACAATCGCTTCGAAAGCATTTCGTATTTCTACAACGACTTGATTGACATAAGCTTTTTGATAGCTTATGGGCTTTTACACAAGCCTGCGTTGCGACGTCGCATCGCAAAAATCAGCGTCGGTAGTCGGTACCTACCCTAAGATTTTCTTAAGAAAGCTTCTGCGTTGCAAATTCGCATCGCGCCGATTCGCAGTTTTGTGTACAAGCCTTATGTCAGTCCTTTACATTTTTGCCTTTTCTATCATCGTTATCGCTGATAGAATATCACTTTGTCTATAGCTTCAGGCGGCCTACCACCACCGCTTACAGCAGTACTATTTTTTTAATATTACTTCACTGTTGGAAAGAGATGAAGCTCTACAGGACATATAACTCCATCTCTTTCCCCCACGAAGTAAGATTACAATAACACTGCTGTAAGCGGTCGTAGTAGGCCCCCTGGTCGGTCAAAGTATTATGGTGTTTTTCCATCAGGAATTTCGCAGTAGCAGCCCGGAGCCTGGATTTGAACCCGATTGATGGCAAATATTACAATGGGACTTAAACATAACTGGCGAAATGTGGGTGTACTATAGATACATCTCTGCCTGCCCCGTCGGGGATTACCAGCATGGTGTAATGTTCGGATAAGGTAACTCAAATCTGGATGGTTCTCTTCAATGTTTGTATTCTTTGATAACGTAATATTTCAGAATGACCAAACAATTTCATACTGAACTACCTACTCAAATCTATTAAAGCACCAAAATTAAGTCAACAATCAACTGAAAGATATTGACGCCGGCACTAGACGCCTCCATGTAAACAAACAATTACGGGATATGAAATGAACATTACGTACATGAGAACTAACACAAGTCATTCGGAATTAATTGTGTTTATCAAAGCATTTTCATTTCGTTTCCAAGAGGTAATGTACTAAGGAAATCAAAATAACGAGTGTCGCGTGATAGTTATCAATTCAGTGTAGATATTGTAGGTGACACTAAAAGAATTTTGTAATTTGGTCGGACTCAATTATTTTAATAGCTTTATTAATCGAATGACACCGTCGAGATACTTGTTAGCTTACCTATTCGTACAAATAGGTATATGTAGGTAACATCGAGGATTCAATTTGTTTATCTGAAGCGTCTATTTACCGACCTATTTTCAATATTTTTTATTACCTTTACCTTCATAAACCTGTACATATAGGTTAGTGCTCAAGTGCCAATTTCACCAAAGAAACTGAATCTAAGCTGTATAAAATAAAAAAACTTCTGAAAAATGAGAGGTAGGACGTTGGTACTATACCTACTTTTAACCGACTTCCAAAAAGGAGGAGGTTCTATGTATGTTCGTCTGTATGTAGATATTTTTTTGTGTAGATACATATGAGTATAACTGTTCATCGATATTTTCTTCACTTGTGGAGTGATATATATAAAAATAAGGATGTGAACAGGCCTGAATTCCGCTTACGCTGATGTCTGTTGCGTACGTCGGTTGCGCGTGCGTAGGTACCTATATTTACACATTGTGTTCTTTAAAGCACTATACTGCGACGCCGAAGTCCGGGGCGCGTACCTACTACGTTTTGTACGCGTACGCAACCAACCGTACGCGACCGACATCAGCGTAAGAGGAATCCAGGCCTAACCATTCAAATTCAGTAAGTACGTAATGTGTGATGTGACTAGACAATACCTCTAAGTAACTATCAAATTTTCTGGAAAATACCTGACACGCTGAAATCTGCCTGAAGATAATTGACATTTCGCCAGTTTTTTATAAACCTACCTACAGTAGGTACCTTACCTCTAGGTAGGTACCTACACATATGTCGATTTATTTCTACCTACTTGTTTATCCGTGCCAACCCTTCGATACTTAGCAACAAATCTCATTACGGTAGTACCAATGCACAAGCAGCGCCTTGTATGGATTCTAATGTCGATGTCGATCCCTGCCTTACTCCCTAATTGTATTATAAAATCGTAATAGTGGACGATAAAGGGGTAGTGTACTACTGGGCGACTAACGCCTTGTCTAAGGAGTATACGGCTTCTGTGGGCGGTTTCTATAAACTATTAGGATATGCATAAACATTAGACAATCGTGGACGATATATAGAAAGTTTGGGTTAATTTGTGGAATGCGGCTGATTTTACGAGATAGGTACCTACCTACCCAGCCAACAACACATTTTTATTTTTATGTAATATTAATTGTAGTAGGTAGGTGCTGTATACATACTACATATTATTTATAGAATTATTATAATAAAACACGGTAGATAATGTACAAAAATACCTACAAACTTCTAACTAATTAATGTCATCATAGCCTGTTCCCAACTATGCTGATTGTTGGTGTTCGGTTTACGGAATCCAGCAAAATGACTTCCAGTGTTACGGAATCCAGCAAAATGACTAGGTACCTAACTGAAATAAAAAATTAACAAGGTATTAGAATTATTTTGTTTCTTTCCTAGTTCGATGATTTGAATAGAGATAGAGGCGCCCAGCGTAGCGTTCATAGACGCTGCGTAGACATCTCCCAGTGTGTATCGTAGCCGCTACTTAGCGTGTGTTAAAGACGCTGCGTACCGTGTGTCGTAGACGCTGCGTAGCGTGTGTCGTAGACGCTGCGTAGCGTGTGTCGTACACGCTGCGTAGCGTGTGTCGTACACGCTGCGTAGCGTGTGTCGTACACGCTGCGTAGCGTGTGTCGTACACGCTGCGTAGCGTGTGTCGTAGACGCTGCGTAGCGTGTGTCGTACACGCTGCGTAGCGTGTGTCGTACACGCTGCGTAGCGTGTGTCGTACACGCTGCGTAGCGTGTGTCGTACACGCTGCATAGCGTGTGTCGTAGACCCTGCGTAGCGTGTGTCGTACACGCTGCATAGCGTGTGTCGTAGACGCTGCGTAGCGTGTGTCGTACACGCTGCGTAGCGTGTGTCGTAGACGCTGCGTAGCGTGTGTCGTACACGCTGCATAGCGTGTGTCGTAGACGCTGCGTAGCGTGTGTCGTACACGCTGCATAGCGTGTGTCGTAGACGCTGCGTAGCGTGTGTCGTACACGCTGCATAGCGTGTGTCGTAGACGCTGCGTAGCGTGTGTCGTAGACGCTGCGTAGCGTGTGTCGTACACGCTGCATAGCGTGTGTCGTAGACGCTGCGTAGCGTGTGTCGTAGACGCTGCGTAGCGTGTGTCGTAGACGCTGCATAGCGTGTGTCGTAGACGCTGCGTAGCGTGTGTCGTAGACGCTGCGTAGCGTGTGTCGTAGACGCTGCGTAGCGTGTGTCGTACACGCTGCATAGCGTGTGTCGTAGACGCTGCGTAGCGTGTGTCGTACACGCTGCATAGCGTGTGTCGTAGACGCTGCGTAGCGTGTGTCGTACACGCTGCATAGCGTGTGTCGTAGACGCTGCGTAGCGTGTGTCGTACACGCTGCATAGCGTGTGTCGTAGAGGCTGCGTAGCGTGTGTCCTAGGCGCTGCGTATCATGTGTCGTAGATGATGCGTAGCGGAAGCTACGCGCCAGCTCCAATCGACTCGCGGTCACTACATTATATCGTTTTGATAGAATAGCAAACGAATGCTTTTCGACGAAGAAAGACACCTAACCTATTACAAACACGAAAAAAGAGAAACAGAAGCGGCGTTAGACGTGGGCACGTGGGCGACGTGGGCCTCGCAGTCCGAAGTTGCAACTCACGCAACCAAAGTTTGTAGCTTCATCAACTCATGAAAAATATTAAAAATTAAATCCCTTTTGACTATGAATAGGTATACTATGAACGGACTGCTCTTTTTAACCGACTTCTAAAAAAGGGAGGATTTTTGATATGTATTCGGCGAGTAAGTATTGTTTTTATACTTACTTATATAAATTTTTCAGTAATTCCAAGGCCGATTTGCTTGGTGATCCCATATTAATTTTATTAACTTAGCTTGCGGTGATTTTCATGCATTCGTTCGCAGCAGTTTCCTGCTCTGATTCACGCGTGAGTAGCCTTTACACGACACTCTTTCCTCTCTGAATAAAAATACAGGAGTAATACCGCGTGTAAGAGTCAACCGCGCAAAGACACCGACTTATGAAAATAACGTTATTTTTTACTTTTTTTTTAAGTTTTTATTTATCTAGGTACCTACGTTACGTTTTTTCCAAAAAAAAAACACAAAAAAGTGTAAAATTTATTTAATTTCGGCAGTCGGTGGCAAAAAACGAAAATTGAAAAGCAATACACACCGACGTCCGAAAGTAATTTTTCACATTTTAGTGTTTTTTTTTGCAAAAGTTTTTATTTACGTTATATTTTTGATGGGTAACTTGTTAAATCAGAAGACCCTTATTATTATTAGTTTTACATCGTCTACACCAAAACCAAAATCAGTGGAGAGAGGTCTTGATTTCATTTTATCTAAGTAAGTAGGTAGGTATGGTGTCAGTATGATGAATGACTTATGATTCTGTATTTGATTCGAGCGTATGGGTTAGGTAGGTACCTACGTTAGCTAGTAGGTAGACCCAGAAGGTCGCGTAGGTACCTCTTTCCCAAAGTACTTTTGATGAACAACGGTGATGCGAAGATAAAAGCGCTCTTATGTTTTCTCCTTTCCCTTCCTCTTAGCGTCATTGAATCAACTAGATTTTCCTCTAGTTCTCTGATGCCATGATGAGAATCTGATGCCAAATCCCACGTTCATCGGCTGGTCAAAATAACAATAAATGATATAGCTGGTTTTGCTAAGTAGGCAAGTATTATTATTACTTATGTACTTATAACCTACCTATTTGATACCTAAGTATAAATATTTTATATTTTACTAATAGTTAATGACCACATAACGGAGGGCCCCAGCCGGCCGCCCGGCACGATTGTTTACCTACACAAATTAAATAAAGAACATCGGGCCTCCTGGGCGGCCATCACACTATACGAGTACCTACCAGGGAACTTATACGAACCGCACGAGCAGTCATTGTCAACTGCTCGAACAGTTGTTTTCGATCGGTGGAAGAGCACTTACAGCTCTTCCACCGATCGAAAACACTATACAAGTCAGCTTAAGGTGGATGCGCTAGGGTAGCCCGCGAAATTCAAATTTTCTTACGTTTTTTTGCGATTTGCAAGTCAGTAACAGGTTGTATGTTGATCTAAATATTATTTGCGGCCGTAACAAATATAGATTTACAGAATGAAGATTTCATGAAATTTTCATTCAATGCAAGAGAGTTCCATTGCTGATTCTAATGTTTATACTTAATTCTGTAAATCCATATTTGTTGTTAAATGACTTCTCCCGCTCTGGGCGGAGCTGAAGGGCCCGCTCCGCCCAGAGCGGGAGAAGTCATTTAATGATTTCCCAAACTAAAAAAAAAAAAGGCCTGTCGACAGCTCGAGAAGACCAGAGCCTTCGAGGTATGTCTTGCGACTGGTCGAACAAAAGACAGAAATTCTGCTGAGCGCTCGGAGCGGTCGCTACTACTGAAGCGGTCTCGTGTAGGTTTGTGTCAATGTAACGAAGATTGTAGTTCACTGCGACGACTACCTAGCTACTCGATAGTAGGTAAAGTAGTAAAGCGGTCAGTCATGATGGCTGCTTCTAGCTGCCCGTATAGGTGGTAAAGGCTGCCATATAGGCAGCCCTTACCACCAACCTACAGGTGAGGACCTACTCATCTCGATTGTATAGGTGCGGTTGTGTTACGCAGTCGGCACGCACAGGTGGGGGTTCTTTATCGACTACTACCTACCTTTAATTAATTCTAATTATAAAAATCCACAGAATAGAAAATACATTTATTTCGTGAATTTGAAATCAGTACCTACAATAACATTCGCTGAAACTATGTGTGCAGTCGCTATGTACCTACCTAGACTGTAGGTACCTAGCTTACTGACTGATGTCTGATACAACTTGGAAATACGCTGCTACTGTGCTTTGAATAGATTTAAAAAAACACAAATTCGGGAATTAACTTTCTGGATTGCTGTTACTGGTGATGGCTTTTTGGCACATATCTGCGGACGCAACAGACCGACATGACGAAATAAGATAATTGCAATACAATAGCGCATTTATAACTTGTCATTTTTAACGACATAATATACCTAATTCATAATAATGTTCTCTATAAATATTTAAAGTACAGAACTGATTCATCAACCCCACTGAATTACTTTATCAACTGTACAAGTTATCAAAAGGTTATCATACAACTATTATATTGTTCATTGCCTTGTTTCATTTAAACATACTTACTAAACATTTGTCATAATATTATTATGTTATGCTTACAGTCTTTCATGTTTACATATTTGTCCTTTTTTTTGGGTTGTACAAAATGGGGTTCCCTAGAGTTTCTAAAACTAGGTTTGTCTTGACAGAGAAATTACATTACTTAACTAAAGATTTCATCATTTCATAACATTTCAGTAATTTCACAAAAATACACCAAGTTTTTTTTCTTAATAATCTGTCACTAAAGTTTTGCATTTGCTCTTTACAAAAATTAAGAAATATGTAGTAATAATTTCCCCTAAGAGCTTTCACTTATTGTTTACCATGTCTATAACAATTACCACAAACTCCAAAATACTGAAAACATTGTTATTCATGTTGTAGGTAAGTTAATAATGTGAAAATTAGGAAAATAATATAAAGTGAACAATATATATACATCATAAGGAACTTAATACATCAAAAACAGTTGAGTTGTTTTGATTTGAATACTTTTTACTAACAAATAGATACATCCAGAGTAAATAGAAATATGTGCCATAAGAATAATGCTATTGTTTCATAAAAGATAATTATCAAGAACAAACGAAAGTGATAGTGATTTAAAAGTGAACAGGTATAAAAACTTTACATTAGTCACAATGCTGTTAAGTAAATGATTCACAACCTCCATACAGGAAAATATAAGTTCATATTATACACAATAGCTCAGATTATAATATGTAACAAATAAAAACATGTAAACTAGAAGAAATCATGTATTTTCGTTTAAAGTGCATGTGACACTGATATCACAGGATTAACATGGTTGTAACACTAACAATTTAAAAAGCCATTACATCCTTAGTCATCCCAATTTACATGATGACAATCATGCCATATGAACGCTCCTTTAAGTGACTGCGGTGCTTCTAATGCCAAGTACAGAGGAGCTCTCGCCCCTCGCTCTGGGGTGAAATCACCCATGCCTTTGGTCATATCAGTCATTACAAATCCAGGGTGGACACAGTTTATAGAAATGTTTTTGCCTTGTTCCAGGAACTGCCGCTGCTGAACAAATGTTAGTGCTGACATAGCCACTTTAGACACTTTATAATCTCCAAAATGGCCCGCGATTGAAACAAAAGAACTTTTACCATTTTTAGCTGCCCGTAAAAACTCATTTACAAAGTCTAAGATTTCTTCAACCGTGAGATCTTCTTTAACCAATGTGTCTAGCCATACTTGTTTACGTACATTAGATAGTAACCCCCAATCACTGCTAATGTTTATTATTCTAGCAGTGTTTGAAAGTAGGGGGTATAATATCTTTGATATTGACAACAAACTCATAAAGTTCGTATCAATGAGTCTCTTAGCGTCTTCGTGTGAGGAGATAGCCTTATCAAAGTCTAGAATACCGGCGTTGTTTACCAATACATCAATGCCAGAGTGATGTGTTGAAATATGTGTAGCTAAGTCTTGAACACTTTTCTCGCTTGTGACGTCCAATATGTGGAATAGAGGTTTTAGGCCTAAGTCTTGTAATTTCTTTACGGCTTGTCGTCCTCTGTCTTCGTTTCTGGCCGTAAGGTACACAGCACCATCAAACTTTTGGCACAGTCCTTTCACTATTTCGAATCCTATGCCTCTGTTGCCTCCCGTTACTATTGCTACTTTGGTTTCCATTTTGTACATAGAAATTTAGAAACTTAATATTAATTACGTAGAAAATACTACGTTTATGTAAAAATAAATATTTATTTTATCAATGCGCCTAATGACATTTCAGTTTTCCGGTCATTTTTGACACTTCACTGACAGTGTTATCTTGACACTGAGCGTCCGTCCGGAAAAACGACTGTCAGTAGTATTCTTTAAAAAAAAAGCAAAGGACCAAGGACCAAGTGTACTAGTTCTCTAGATAAATGCTTTTTACAGAAAATTTATAAAAAGATTGACGATTTATACCTAACTGCTGACATACATTTTTGCCGATTCTTCGCGTAGCGTTATTCGCTACGCGAAGAATGTATGTAAGCTGAACCAATAACAACCATACATAATGGAGAGTGGTTGTACGTATTTATGGTAGGTAGGTTCATCGAGCTGGTGGACCTACCATTATTGTATTATCATCGAAATTCACACATTCGCCAATATTCAAACTGGTCTTAGTTTGAATATTGGCGAATGTATGAATTTAAGACTACTAGAAATTATTCTCTATTCAAGGGTTTCCAGTTTCCGTAGTCCCGTCATATCACCATAATCTTTTTTCACACAGATAATTGAAATGACCCGATCCCGACGCGAGCGTCACGAGTGGTGACGCGAAACACGAGGCGAATGATGAACCACCGTTTACGTATTCGTGCTCGTGGCTCGACTCTCCGCTCGCCTCGTCTGTCGTCACTCCGGCGAATGTGTAAATGCGGCTTGAGATTGTTATTGGTCATTCAAACCATTTTGTCCGGTCCTCAAGACAGCAACATTTAACTTAATTACTCAGATTTTGGTAACATTATTTTGTTTTTATCAAGTCATCTGCGCTTTTTAGCCAAGATTTGACTACAAAAGTGTTTATAGTAGTTACAATTACAATAAATGGCCTAAGAAGATAAATTACATATGTCGGCTTCCAGTCTAACCGGATACAGCTGGATACCAGTATTTTACATGGAGCGATTGCCTATCTGACCTCCACAACCCAGTAACTGGGTAATACGATACCCCCTTGGCAGGACCGTAGGTAGGGGGGGGGGGGGGGTGGGGGTTCAAACCCCCCCCGAAATGTGAGAACCCAGAATCTCAATCCAAAGATCGACCTTAATACTCTAATACAGATTGTAATCTACATATTTCGCTTATACGGACTTTATAATCTACAAAAGCAGTAAGTTTTTATGGACTGACTTTGTATTTAATGAACATTTGGCGCATCTTACATTCTCTAACTTTTCTGCACAAGTCGAAAAACTTATAGGTAGTTAATAGGATTTTTCTATATGAACGGTCAAGAGAAAAAAGAACCTAACTTATTCGATGCAGGATGCTAAAAATTTCGAGCTCGCTCTTGCATCATCATAACAATATTCTCCATAGCGGCCCTAATATGCTAAATTGGCTTTAAATGTTAAAGATCGTCGCTGTTTTTTGGTCATAATTGTAAAGTAGTGGCTAAAGAGAAACAGTGATAAGCTCTTCACCAATTTGAATTCTGACTTGAATGAATGTCTAAAATCGTAAAATATTTTATTTTTAATGATTATTCGCAAAAGGAACAAAAATGCTGTTTTAAAAATAACAATAAACAATACTCCTAAATACAAAACTGTACTTTTAAATTTACCCTCTCTGAAATCAGAAATACCTACATATTTTTTTTAAGCTGGCTTATCCCCCCCCCCCCCCCGAAATGAATTCCTGGCTACGGCCCCTTGGTTAGACTGGTTGTCAGACTTTCGAGCTTCTGACGACCCTTAACGACTGTCAAAGATCCACAATTGACAGCCGGGACCAACAGCTTAACGTGCTTTCCGAGGCACGGAGGAGTCTCGATATGTGAAATGTGTAAAATGGTCACCCATCCACAGACCAACCCCGGCAAGCGACCTGATGGATCGACCCGAGCGGCTGTTACAACTAAGCCACGAGCTCCTCGATTTAGTTTCCAAACATGTAAACAATGTTTTTGGAAAAACCACTTTAATATCGACGTACAAAGTTCAGTTTCCGCTACAACTTCAAATATTTTTATAACTTTTCAATAGTACGAAGCATTCTGAAATCAACTTAATATACACTAATATAAAGTTGATATTCGTTTAAATGGAAATAACAGCAATTGGAAAAGAGGATTTTATTAGACTCTACAGACCTATTTACTCAATTTAGAGTCTCAATAATTAGTTGACATGCTACGAGAATAATGTTTGAATACTTATGCTGCTAGCGTCAGTAGTAGTTTGTTTGACCGCGGATTTTGTTTATTAACCCCCGACTGAAAAAGAGGGGTGTTATAAGTTTAACGTGTGTATCTGTGTGTCTGTGTATCTGTGTGTCTGTGTATCTGTGTATCTGTGTCTGTCTGTTCCATCGTAGCTGCCAAACGGCTGAACCGATTTTGTTTTTTTTTGTTTTGTTTGAAAGGTGACTTGATCGAGAGTGTTCTTAGCTATGGTTCAAGAAAATCGGTTCAGCCGTTTGAAGATTATCAGCTCTTTTCTAGTTGATGAATGGATGTGAGCGTCTTTCGCAGGTCTAATCGATTGGAAATTTAGAATTCCGTTACTTCAATGATGAATTAGAAGAATATAGTAACCTGGAACTGATGCTGCAGCATCACCTGGATGCAGGATACCCAACTCCCTCACCAACTTACAGCAGAGGTATCGTGTTTGGGCTCATTGGAAAGGTCTCAAAAAATAGGTTACAGATGGATGGTGATCAGGGTCTGATGATAGAGTAGGAAAGAGAAATGAGACTAAATTAGTAACTAGCTTCACTGTGGTAAAAGTACGTACAGCTACGCAGATTTCGGCGAGCCGCGTGTTGATCGTAGCGTTTCTACTAGTAATATAATATGAAATTTAAAAAGCTGGAAATAAAAGTTAAATTTTAAATTTAAAAAACCCCTGACAAAAACAAAGCATTTAAAAAGTAAAAAAATAATATGTATTGGCCCTTTAAGTTTAATATAAAAGTTGTAGGTAATATTTTGATCCAAGCGTCGTCGCGACGGGGGACGGCTCATGAAAATAGGAAATTAACAGCAGCTATCCTTTCTACAATAGCATATATTCATTATTCCTAGTGTATGTTGGCGTTTTTATTAGCCGTCCCCCGACGCGACGACGCTTGGATCAAAATATTACCTACAACTTTTATATTAAACTTAAAGGGCCAATACATATTATTTTTTTACTTTTTAAATGCTTTGTTTTTGTCAGGGGTTTTTTAAATTTAAAATTTATTTTAAGGTGTACGTTTGTTCATTGTTTTACGACTGAGAGAAGTCGGAGGGTCGGAAGGGTCGTCTTAGGGGCGGAGTGATGAAGATTAGCTAATTTTTTACATTACAATGAAAGACACAACCTTTTTATTTTTTTCTAATTTTCATGTTTTAGGGTTACTTATACTTAATTAAAATTTTAAACATTATTATGGAGATTTAATAGCCACTATGCATGTTTAAAAATTATAACGACAGTTAAATAAAATAAGACAACTCAATGATGGACAAACATGATCCTATTGAGAGACTGTAACCGTGTGATACAGTAGGTATCCGTATCTACTGAAAGCTAATTCCGGACCATCAAATGAGACAGTGGTCAAACATGAGCCTATCAATAATAAAAGCTACAACAGTACAAATGGAATAGATTCTTTAAGTTCATGAAGAAAGCAGGCAGTGTTTAAAATTTAGCTACGTTTTTATAAATAATAAGATCTTAAAATTCGAAACAATACAAAATCAATCTTATTATCAAACAAATTGTATTATAAAATGCAATTTTTAACTACATGGGTACCTATTTACACAAATCATATGCACAATATGTATAAATCAGCAAAAGATCTTTCTTCAATTCATTCGTCATTCATACCAACTTAAATAAAATAGTAATGGGTACAGACTAAACTTAGTCGATCTTTACAGCCGCATAAATTTTTCTTATAAATGTGTATGCTGCGAAGAATCCTATGGTGCCAGTGAGAAGCCAAAATGTTAACACCATAAGACCTGTAACAAAATATAATAACATTAATAATTCAAGTGTCAGCTCAGTAGTCCGCGCCTTAGGCGCGGGACATTCACAAGATATTTGATATTTCTCCTGCGCCACGTATAGAGCGTTTCCATTGAGGCGGAGATGTGCAAAAAATTTATCAATCACAGACGTAAACGAAACGAGAGATGCGATATGGTGTGCTTTGTGTGCGCAATGTGATTGGTCGATTCCTGCAAGTCTCCCCTGCCTACGATCTGGTTGTTTCCACCTCAGTGGAAACGCACCCTTAACTGATGGATTATTGCTGCTCATCCCAATGTGAATAAAGTCAGCAAGGTAAGCAGCAGGACTGCCCAGAGCACGCCGGGTGTACATGCTTAAATACTGTAAGTATTATTATCGACTCTGACTTTGTATTGAATAAATTCCTGCAACTTCAGCATTCTCTGAGATATACTAACCTCCCCCAGCCTCTACCAGGCGGGGTGCTAAAATTTTCGAGCTTAGCTCGCTCTTGCATCTTTTTTTGCATCATCCTTCTCAAACTTTTGTGCATATTAAGTCGATAAAGTTACTTCTATTTCTGTATGATCGGTCAAAGAGAAAGAAAACCGAACTTATTCGAAGCTGGATGCTTCGAGCTCGCTTCGCTTGCAATATTTTTTTTAAGATTACCGAAAACTCTTTTTTATTATATCTGTTTTTATTATTTTTCTACCCTCTCTGAAATCAGAAATAGGTACCTAATTAATTTTTTTTTTTTAATTTTTCAATGCAACAACCCCCCCCGAAATGAATTCCTGGCTACGGCCCTGCTTGTAAAGCAAAACCTTAAAAAAATATTAATTAACATCTTTACGTAGCAACATTCTAATTAGCAGAAGTAAATAGTTGATTATGGACGATGCAAGCAATTACCTACTGTTGGCAAAATGCACTACTGCTTACTTGGCTGTAAAATAAAGTGGGAACTCAGAACTTATGAAACAGTCTAGCAAGCTTATTAGTAAGTATATAGTTTGATATCAGTAAAAGCCATTGCTGCAAAGTAAATTTTGTATATCGTCGTTGCGACTTTAAGACCTCTTATGTGTCACTTTTAGCAAAATCGCTTTTTTAAGCCAGCTGTGTATACTTTTTTCAGCTCTATCGAATGCAAAAACTCTTATGTATATACGGAGATTCTATCGTTGTATTTTTACTAATAACAAGATCGCCAATGTGTCTGCTAAACAAAAGTTGGTACTTAAAATGTCTTATGTGTCAATTTATACATACGAGATTTTAGTTACGAATCATACCCGTTGTTTTTGCGACTATTATTAAAACAAAATATCTTATGTGCATCAGGACGACTTAGACAGAATGTTTGTAAACACGATTTACTACCCATAGACCAATATAGCACGGAGACGAGCGAAATAGATAAATCATACGATTATTCTCCAATCTTAGACGATAGATGGAGCTAGGTATTCGTAATAATTTATTTCGCCAGTCAGTGCGGGTGTATTGCAGATTGCAGGTCGGTACCTGTTTTCCGTTGTGTAAAACGAAAATTTACTAAGTTTGCGAGTGTAAAACTATAAAAATGAGTAAAAACCTATGTCCAAGTGAGATTGAGTTATTAGTGAATCAGCAAAATACAGGCGATTCCGAACCCACTGTTTTTTATGATTTTGGGGAAAACTCAAGGGTGGAGCGCTGTTCTAGTGGTTCCCTTATTTCGCCAGAAGATTTAGGCCTGATATCGTCAGGTTTAAATAGTCAAGATGATGTTTTGGAAGTTTTATCTGATCAAAGCATCAGTATACTCCATCCCGTGGAAGATCATCGTGTTGCGGCCGAAAATACGGAAACTTGGTCTGATAATAGCATCAGCATACTCCATTCTACTGAAGTCTCGGGAATTGCATCTGAATCAAGGCAAGTGGTATCACAAATACCTATTTTTGAAAATTTGAGCGATAATAGTGATGATGACCCAGATTGGGTTCCATCGATTACACGAAGGAGGAGGAATCTTTATCCGTTGTCGAGCCAGGTTGAAGAACGTTTGGACATGGATGGAAATATCAGGTCTTTGACTGTGCAAGATTTACGGAGGAACAGAAATTTATTTTCAAGAAATCGCAGGATTTTGCCTTCTCTGGAGAGTGAGAGTGATAACAGTGACGATGATGACAATATTAGTGGAGTAGCATTGGCCGAGAATGTAGATGATAGTAATTCTGTCTCTGTAGCAAGGCCCCTTCCGTGCACTGTTAAACTGAATCAAAAAGCCCGTGTTGCCGGTAAATCGTATCTTGGGTATAAAAAGTTAGCTGGCAAATGGACAGCGTGTGTGGAGAGGCCTGAAAGAATTATTAAACCGCGTTGCTTGCACACATCTGTTGCTCCTAAGTCTAAAAATTCTTTTCTTTGTGCTCTTGTATCAAACGAAGAACGTGAAGAGATCCATAATAAATTTTGGAAGCTTAAAACTTGGCCAGAGAAAATAGCGTTTATAAAAGCTTCAGCAGTCAGAAGATGTATAAGACGACGACGTACTGTATCTCAACCAAGTCGTACAAACAAAAAAGGAAGTGGCCACGATATCTTTATCAATAAATTGGACGCAGAATGTACTAGAGTGAGAGTGTGTAAGTTATTTTTTCTGAATACACTTTGCATTGGCGAAGACAGTTTTCGTCGCTGGACTAGAGAAGTTGATGTTGTCGAGGAGAATATCGATGAGCAAACTCATGAAAATATTGCACCACGTTCTGATATTATAGCTAGGCCAAGAAAGAACATTGAATTGAGAAGAATTGTGAAATCATGGCTGGATATTTTACCAAAAGTGCCAAGCCATTATTGTCGTTCAAGCTCAAAAAAAAGTTATGTTGAATCAACTTTTCGATCTGAACTCCACATGCATCAGGTTTTTAAGGAGTGGTGTAACACAAACAACTACAAGTCTGCCTCGAGAAAGACATTTTTGAAAGTTCTTGCAGAAGAAAATATTGGCATTCATCACCCCCGTAAAGATCAGTGCGACACGTGTTGTAGTTATAAAGCCACCATCCCTTTTATACGACATTACAATTTAATCCGGGTACTTAATGAACCATTATAAGATTTATAAAGTTAAATATAGAAATATTGTTAATTTGATTTGGTAAACTTTTGATTTAAAGTGCTATTAACTTAATTATAACCTAACTTGTCTTATTTTTAGAAATTTTTTTTTTTTCTACAACATTCATAGTTTTTTATTTGAAATTATTGTAGGCATTTTAGTTCATAACCTCTCATGTGATCAGGAAGCGCAATCGAAATCTCTTATGTGTTAACTGAAATTGTTTTTATTTTTTTTTACTATGTTACTCCTTTTTTTTTAAACAAATCATAGTAAAGTAGAAAGCAGGAGACCACGTGACTGATACCTGTATTTTTTGTTGCAGTAAGATTCTTTATATTTTTTTCAGTGGACAGTTTTTATCGATTATCTTGCAAAAGTGATTTTTACACATAAGAGATCTTAAAGTCGCAACGACGATATATTACCTGTGTAGCCAATATAAAGCAGTGTCGGTATAAACTCTGTGATTTCCAATTTCGTGAAAAAGTAAAATATGGAGTATATTAAAATATACACAGCAGAACCTCCTGAGACGATAAAACTCTTCCACCACCAATGATAATCCTGTAAACCATAGAAAACATCAATAGTTCCATTCAAATCAGTTCATATTATTTTCGACAAATAACAAAATAAAAGAACATGTCATACCTCTCCACAGAGTTGGAAATATACCATAACAATTGATATTTGTGATACAGACACCACTAATATACAAAACACGAGGAATAAAAATCCAAATAGATAATAAAATTGGTTCTCCCACAGTGCATTAAAAATGAAAAACAGTTCAATGAATACAGCTCCAAATGGTAGAATGCCTGCCATCAAAACGCTGAAACAATTTTTAAGTAGGTATATTATCACACCATATACCACCAACAAATAGTATAAAAGTAGAAATTTGCCAATGTACACATTGATAAGGTTGAAAGTTGAGGCAAACACGATGGAATTGTGCTTTGATAAACTATAGCGTAGGTAGTTAATATTGTACCTAATTATAATTAATTTATTGGACCCCGAATAATCAATCACTCAATAGTTTATTTTGATTTACCACTTTCAGTGATATACCCCATCTACAACAACAAGCAATTTTGTAACATGCATGCTTAAATTAGTCATGCTATGTTGTATAATTAGTATTAAATTATTAAAAGTCTTACCAAATAAAGATGTTCATGTACCAAACTTGTTCAGGGACTTTTCTTGGAATAAAATTAGTTCTTACTGGATGTTGGAATGGTTGCTTCCGACACCCAAAATAATATCCCAAGTATACTAATGGCAATGAAATGCAGAACCAAAGACATAATAAAGCCATCATGGTCGAGAACGGAACTGCACCACTGGAATGTTTACCCATAATAAAAAAGTTTAAAAAGAAACATGTGCCAAACACAATAGCTGGATAAAGTGTCGCCGTCAGAAAAGCAGCCTGCTTCCATTGTTTTCCCTTCATAGTATTGTATAAGCGCGCCGAGTAATAGCCCGCGATGAGACCCATGAATACATAAAGAAATATAGCAGCCGTCATTAGCGCACCCCGGCTCGCCGGTGACAACATGCCAAGCATAGCGATAACTGAAAAATATATAAACTTATTAGTTGAGCAATATTAATTACAATGTAAAATATTACTAGTTAAAATCATTTTTAATGGTAATTATTTTGACTGGCACTGATAAAGAAAGCACAGTGATCATGGTTTTTCATAGATTTCAGTTATGATATGTTCCAAATATTTAACATTATATTTGTAATTTATCCAAGTAGTTTCCTGTGCTAACTAACACCAATATTGAAACCACGCCTGTTTCACATTATGCCATAAAAAGGATGCTAAATATTTCTGATTTCTTACAGATTGTAATGAGAGCCATCAGGAAGACTTGTATGCCACTACCAATAACAGCAGCAAACAACATTCTTTTGGGTGGTGGGCGAAAAACATCTCCGTGCACTAGCTTCCAGCCCGTTTCTTCCATCATATCATCAATACTCTCATCTGAATTATAACGAGCTATATCTCTTCTTAATGTGCGCACCATTATCATTGTCAAAATACCTGCAAATGCAAACATTTTTAATGTTTTTTTATAGTGGCTGATTTTACTTTTATGAAAGGGGCATGTTAATGATGAACAATTTTCTTTCATAAGATAATGTTTCTTATTACCTATAAGATTTATGTTTTATTAAGATATTGAACATATTTCCAAGAAACTTTGGAGGGAACAAAATGTTAAAAAAAGCAATAAATTAATTACCTGATAAGAAGAACAACACTACAATAGAATTAACAATAGAGAACCAATGGATTTGTACATCTTTCATGCCTAAATATATATCCCATCTGGATGCCCAGCTTATATCAGACTCTCCCCATTCAACAGAATATGTAAAATATAACTTTGTGCCTGTGTCTTCATTGACCAGTTGCGGATTAGGATCTGTTGGAAACTGGCAAGAATCATCAACAAAAGTTAAATCATCTTTATCCACCGAAATAGTCTCCACTTCAAATCCAACAACTCTATACGAGTCCCTGGAAACAAGCATGAAAATATACAATATTGCAAGATTAAGCTGTTCATTTTCTATTAATAATTGTAACATTTATTCAACCACTAGTATTCAATGTCCAATTGATTGAGCTCAGTTTGAATGCCAGAGAAATAGTCACTCACCTAAGTTAAACCAACTTTGAACTACAACATTAAATAATCTATATTTAATTCCCATTTATAGCAATGGGAATTAAATAATAGGTAGACCTCATTTTACATTAAAATTTAGTAGGTAAGACTTATAAGTATATATATATTTCATAGGTCCTGTACATATTCATAAATGATAATACAACAAAACAGAAACATACTTACTGGCTATGCTTGTGATATTTGAGCAATAGCTTTAAATGATTATTGATGTATGCTTTGCCTTTGGAGATAAAACCAAGACGATAACCTTGCTCTATAATTCTTTCTAAAGTGTCTGTATTTGTAATTCTGGTGGCCACTGGTAAATTATCAACAAGCCTGAAAAGGTTCATGTGATAAGTTATTAAATTACCAATATTTGACACACAAATAATATTTAAATCCAAATAATATGTACTAACTAACAATGAATACTCACAGATGCACAAAATACTCATGTTCGATGCGACTAGCCACTTTTTCTGATTCTTCCACACTCCAATTTATGGGGTTATTTTTATGGTGGCATAGAAGTCTGCACTTAATATTCTCCGCCATATGGACTTCATACGGAGTGTTTACTATACGGTCTCCACGTAACACCTCGCCTAAATTTTCTGATTTATATACAAATGTACCATTCTTGGGTAAGCACAAAGGTAAAGAATAATATTCATATGGAAGTTGTGTGTGTATGCTGGTCATTTTGACGGCTTTTACTTCAATTCTCTGGCCTTTTTTGAATTCCACAGGAGCCACCCCGGGTACATAGAATCCATTGCTAAAGTGAATGAAGCTACTAAGTAAAAAGCAATAAAAAAGAACCTGAAAAAAACAATACATTGTATTTTCGACTAGTAGAAACGAGTTTACCATAGTTGCGTTACTGGAATACGCACCGACAACATATTTTAATTATTATTACTCAGTTAAAACTAAAGGAAAATATAATCATTCTACGATCGCTTCCTTCGTCTCCCATCTGTCTGTGTCAAGTCAATAAAAATCTGTCCTGTCTGACGTTTAATTCGCACAAGTTTGACGTTATGGCTTTGGCTTCGTTCATGATTTTCAGTTTTACCAATATTTTTAAAATAATAACAAATGTATAACTTTAAAATTAATTGAACAAATTATAAAAATAATGGTATATAATTATGATTAGCTAAATTAATTGCTTCTAAAATGCCAATACATTCGTCATAAATACCGAATTTTGGAAGTATGTTCAATGTTGCAATTCCTGTGCATCCTGTATTCCTATTGGAATAACCGTGCGTTTGCACTGGCGAAACATTCAAGACAAAACATGTTGACATCTCTAGTTCTTGTCAATGTTCCATACAATTTTTGACAAAATTTCATAGTCAAATTGGCTCGCGGCGATGACAGACGACGACCCAAGGCGGGCTACGAGCAAAATTTCAAACCTGTTGAATCGCTGACGAACTTACTCGGCGGTTTTAAAGTCCGCGTACTTAGCATGACACACGGGCGAGAAAGCTCGCCGAGCCTTCTGTATGCGGACTTGCTCGCACGTCTATCACCCCTTTTATAATAATTAAGTTGCGAAAACAGAGATTTCAACATGTTTTTTTTATGTGAATGTTTCGCCAGTGCAAATGCACGGTTAGTAGGTACCACCCTGGGATATAAATCCTCGCTGCACCCGCATGTCTCTATTCAAGTTCAACATAGTATTTTATACGAAGTGCGTTGCCGTCGAGGTCAACTCTGTCGGGGGACGAGGTTAGCAACCGTGCATCAGGCACTTTAGTGTATTATAGGTGCCATATTATACAGTGCTCTGTGATAGGTGCGTACACGTACCTAATTACGTAGTATTCACAGGTAGTATCTCTAGTAGTATGTGGTGCGTACATCTGTGGTCGCTATAAAAAAATGTACTCTGTGGTCGTTAGTTAGTGCTCTGTGCGTTAGTCACCCAATCACCCAATATTCGCAGGGAATACCTTTAGTTGTTTTATTTTTATTTTTGTGTTTTTTTGGTTATTTCGATCCTGCAACAGTGTCTGAGCTGCTATCCAAGTTATTATAAAACTGATATTGTAAGCCAAAGTTACGGAAGAGGTTAACTACACAGCATCATGGTGCAGGTGATTGTTTTGAAGTTTAGTTTTATGCCATGTGATTACAATAGTCGCACGTACATATAAACGGGGTTATTGTACTATTGTACCTATGGTATCGGCAAAAATAATAACTAACTATGGTATTGGTAAAGTGATTGGAGACATTGCTGTAGATTAATGCCATTATTATTTTATTTACAGGCTTCAGAGGAAATGGAGCAGCCTGACCTGCCTCAAGCTGTTAAACTGCTCAAAGAAATGAACACTAATGTCCAGCAGGTGTCACAGCTTGTGGACAACATGCTGGTGCGGGTCAAAAGTGGAGAACTGTCAACAGATAAAGGCCTTAGTTTTCTGGAAATGAAATATCAAATGCTACTTAGTTATTTAATAAATTTAACATATATTGTATTAAGAAAGTGCTCTGGTGAAAGAATAGAATCAGATCCATCAATTGAGAGGCTTATTGAGATAAGAACTGTTCTCGAAAAAATTCGTCCCATAGATTCAAAATTAAAATACCAAATTGACAAACTTGTTAAAACTGCTGTAATTGGTGGCACATCTGAAGATGATCCTCAAGCATATCATGCTAATCCTGGAAATTTAGTGAGTAAGATAAATGAGTCTGCTGAGGAATCTAGTGAATCTTCAGATGAGGGAGAGAACAAGAAAGATAAGAGCAGCAAACCAAATATTTACGTGCCTCCTAAATTAGCTGCAGTACACTTTGATGAAAACACTTCAAGAGTTGATAGTGATAAGAAGAACAAGGAGAAGTCAAAGAAACAATTCCTAAACTCAAGTATAATGCGCGAATTGCGGGATGAATATTCTGAAGCACCTCTGGAAGTGAGCACAGGAAATCATGTCAAGCAGTCAATATCTAAATTTGAACTGGAAAAGACTGAATATGAAGAAAATTATTTAACACGTCTGCCAGTTACGAAAGCAGAGAAAAACCGCAGGAAAAAGTTATCAACAGTAGGAATGATTGCTGATGAAATCACAGGTACAAGCAGTAGTCGCCAGACTCGGAAACACAAGTTGAAGTCTAAGAAAGGTAAAGGTTTTAAAAGAAGGCGTACTCAATGAAACTAGACCCATGATTTTATATAATTTGTATGAATGTGTTGAATATACCATAACAATACTAGAAAAACAACTCACTTCATTAAATCGGCAACTACAGTTCCATATTATTTTAGCAATTCTACAGTGATTCGTGTTATTTATGCTTTAGTGAAAACAATTTGTTAATTAGTTTTTTGCAATGCAATATTTCTGAAAAATAATATTTCACCTAACTGAAATGCTTTATTAATACTATAAATATAATAACTGTTACAAAATTCAAATATTGTAAATACTCAAATTGAAATTCCAATAGGTATATTAAAGGTAACGTAGATAGCCAAGATAGGGCACAGGGTAATTCTCATTTAAACAATAAGATGCTCTCCCTATTTAACATAAAAATACTATTCCAGGTTAAATTAAAGATATAAGAAATTGTATATTATCAGAGAAGATTATCTGTTATATGTTTCATCAACTAAAATACTCTAATTTAATGACTACCTCTTAGGGCCCGCTATTATCGTTGCGTACATACTTTTCTTGTCATGCATGCCAGACGCACGCGAGACGCGGGTAGTTTATTGCTGCGAATCTTCGTCTGTGTGGCACGCTGCGCACTAATTCACGTATTCAGGTGAGGTACGCACGCGGGCGAAAAACCCGCAATACAAGAAAAAGGCACTTAGCATTTTGGCATATATGCGCGCACTGCGACAGTCATATTGCCAGGTCACCATTTAAGCCTGCGCTGGTTATACGTATTGTCTTTCCGTCCGTACACGATGCATGGAAATGGAAGTGCATCCAGACTGCCTTCGATCGATGACATCGACCGTTAGGGCCAATGCCGTGGCTGCGGTGTCTGGCAGCTAGATTACCGTCAATATGCGTCGACTGTTTTTAACCAGCTTCAAAAAGGAGGTTCTCAACACACACAATACTAGCTTCTGCCCGCGACTTCGTCCGCGTGAAACAGCCCATACCCACCTCTATCGCTGCGCATCGCTCGCCCGCGCTATTACCTACTTCGTTTTTGCTTAGTGTTGTTGTAATGTTAAATAATCTATAAACTTCCTTACTTCCTCAAGAATAGGGCTACCAAACGCAAAAATATTTTTTAAATCCGACTGGTAGTTCCAGAGATTAGCGCGTTCAAATAAACAAACAAACTCTTCACCTTTAAGGGTCGCGCAGACTAGCGCGACTTTAACAAAACAATTTCTGAGAAAACTTCACGGTAGAACAAATTACCGGTGTCGCGACAAGTCGCGCTAGTCTGCACGAGCCTTTAGATTAGTATCGATTAAAATAGTAAGTAAGTTCATAACTCACAGAGTAAGCCTGCAATGAGCTAATCCCGTTATAATCTTGATTTAAATTAATTATACAATGGTGCCGATTCTCTTGTACACCGAACTAAACTAACTAAACTATCTCTAAAATTCCTTACTTTTGACTATGGGAATCTTGGAGCTATTCTGCCAAATAAATTCTCTAAATTTAAAACTTATTTTGACACAACTAAAATCGAATTTGACAACCGCGCGCCTCCACTTGGTATTTGATTTCCGTACCCCGTGTTTTTTTTTTTGAGCCAGAGGCGCGCATGCACGGCAGCCTCGACGTATTTTTAATGGAATTTTTCAGTTTTTGTATGGAAAATAACGAAAAAAAAATAAAAAATAATTACCATCATTTTGAGAATTAGGGGTTTAAGGGTTTCCTAAAGGGGGTCGAAATTTTCATTATTTTTGCGATAGGACACACCGTTTTCGAGATATAAGCAAAAGAAAATAAAAAAATACAGTACTGTTTTTTGTAACTGAAGTCGAGGTGTTGGTTTGAATTTTAGTTCATGACATCTAATTTTATTCCACACATTTTTAATCGCGATTAAATATAGTCAGATTTAGTTAGAGGATTTTAGATATAGAACAAAATTTTTGGTTAAATCGTCAAATTCAGAATAGCATTTTCACTAAACTAATCTCAGTGCCATCTTAGTGCTGTCAAACTAAATTATAGTTAAGTTGTGTCATTTAAAGTCTATTTCAGAATGAGTTTGATCGTTTGACAGGACTAAACTAAATTTTAGTGATTTTTAGTTTAGTTTAGAGAATTTTGTGACAAGAGAATCGGCACCATTGATTGTATGGAAAATGTTAGGTAAATCTAGATTGATCGACGTCTATTGATCGCATTCTGGTCATCTTTACGCGAAATGATAGTGCGTAGGTTCATGGATACCTTATACGATACTAGCTTCCGCCCGCGGCTTCGCCCGCGTGGTATGTCGATAAAAAGTATGTCCTTTCTCAGGCTCTAGACTATCTGTGTACCAAATTTCATTGAAATCGGTTCAGTAGTTTTGGCGTGAAAGCGCGACAGAGTTACTTTCGCATTTATAATATTAGTTAGGACTGCGTACTCAAGAATCAAGATGGATCGTACGTAGAGCACATGCCTCAAGATGATTACGATACGTAGAAGATTTTACCGTTTATACCTTCAACTGTCATTAAGGAGTCAATAGAATTTTAATTGTTATCGGTAGCCCGATTGACATTTTGATGGGATACAGGTATAGCCCAAGAAAAGAAAAATTTGTCTGCGGAAAAAAATCCACTGAAAGTTTTTCAACCGGATATGTTTATTACGATAGTGGTAATGCCATGTGAAAAGTTGGTGAAAAGTTCATAGAATATAAAAATATTTCCTGTAAAAGGTTCCGAAAATAATTTTTATGCTATACAAAAACCAGACTAGGCGACAACACAATAACACGAAACGCAACTCTCCGGTCGTCATAACTGCCTGTCGACCGCGATGGGACTGTACAATCCTGATTTCCGGACTGAAGTCCTTCAAACCCTTCCTCTTTGTAAGGTACCTCAAAGATCATTTTAAACATTCTAAGCTATCTACTAGATAACGTTGTAAGTATTCTTTTTTTATGTAATGACAATTTGCAAGGTATGTAAGATTATGTCTATTATACCGAGATTATCCCACAAGACAGTAGGTATTGTTAGTCTGGCCGTGTTAACCATGAATCAATCGCTTTTTAGAGGAGCATAAATAAAAACACAACTAAGTTTTAAAATCTCATTAAGTATATTCTAAACCATGTTCTTTAAAAATTAAGTAAGTAGGTACGACAAAGTCAAAAAAAAGTCGATGATGAATTTGTTCAAATACTTTACTAATAACTTTGTTTTAGTGTGCTGCAAATTCTGATTCAGAAAATAATGTGTTAATTTAATCCTGAAAATGGATTTCAATTTAGGTAATGCCTAATGTATTTCGGATAAAATATGACAGGAGTGTGAAAATTATTTTACGAAGGTATGTAAGTAGGTACCTACCTACCTATTACTTACTATGTGCCTACGACATAATTCCTTTGGTAACAATAAATAATTCGTAAGTTCTGTATAAGTATGTATATTGTATTTTTTGTTGTTGTTTGTGTTTAATTTCATTTTTGTTTTTTTTTTTGTATGGAATAATAAAAGGTTGCATTAATTTTTGGTTTCATGATTTATCAACGACTTTGTTAAAGTGGGGAAAGTCTTGGAGACATGTCGATGGATCGAAAGATTGATAGCGGAATAATCTCATGTGACGAATGTGTCCAATTGGTGTGTGGGTATCAAGGCACTGGTAGTCGCCACGCGGCGGTGCAGTGCTGTGGTTGTGTGTGAGGTCCGAACGGATCACGCGGTTCAACAGCCAGGTTGGAGATGACATGGTCAACTGAAATATTAAGTATCAAAATTTAAATAATAGTACAGCAGGTGGTACAGTCGAGTTCATTAATATATTGGCCCTTTCAGGCTTCAAAAATATAGGAACGTCAAAAAACTTCATAATATTGTAACACCTATATGCATAATTAAATTGTTGTCAAGATTTAGATTCATTAATATGTGACTGCTTTTTTTCAGTAACATGTGTAGCCAAAGGCATATTATATGAACCACTTTAAGATCATATTATCTGAACAATGTAGGATTCACAATTATGTATCCACACATGAATACAATAATATCTGATCAAGTTAATGTGTGTGTGTCAAATTCAACCTTATTACTACGTCATAAAGATGATTTTACTAGCAATCTTAAAATTGCATGGTCAAGGAGTTTGCAACATTATTTATCACTGGCTAGATTAACTTCAAATGACATTATGTTTTTCTAATAAAATTATAACTGACGCGACATGTGCGTCAGTTGTTTTTTTTTTAATTCAACAATTTAATAAAATTACGATTTACGATAGGTACAATATAAACTAGATCTTATTGGTACGAGCAAATAATTGACTTTACCATGCATGTACAGATAATTAAGAAGCTTAATTAGCCTGCTCAGATGTTTTTAAAGCCAATACAGTTTAGATATATTTTTGAAATGGTGATCACATATTATTGCCTAATGCACAGCATATATTATTGAACCGTTCATATAAGGACATATTTTTGATCTATAGGTTCTATAGAATTTATTGAGCTTTCCAACGCTCACAATATTTTGAATCCTTGACAGTGCCAATATATTAATGAACTTGACTGTACCTACTTTTAAGATAGTGGTGAATAAGTACCTATCAATGTTTATAATAAAATGCATTAATTAGGTACATAATGGGTACATATAACTAAGTATGGCAATTTTGGATTAGATAGATATGTCAATTTGCCGATCATCATAATCCTCATACTTCCTAGGTACTGATAGTTTGCGGCTGCGCAAAGGCGGTTCTAAACTGAGCCGCGACCGGCCCATGATGGCTACAAATTACCTAATGCTTAAAAGGCATCAATCAAGGCGCTAAAGTTTAGATAAGCCATCGCCTGTGTATTTGACGAAGTAATTAACGAGGAAAAAGAAGGTACCGCATGTCCTGCGAAAACATCGTCTTACGACACTTGAGGAGTCAGGAATGACACGTTGGTAGCACAAAAATAGCACATCACGGTTGATATACGAGGAGCCCAATAAAGTGGATTCAGCAGTTGAATAACATACCGGTTTTGTTACTGCTGGGAAAGGGTTCCTGTAATCATCCTGTTGAGTGGAAAGGTAATCCATCACTCCGAAATCTGCAGGAAGTTGAGCCAAGTCTGCGTTTTTCATTAATTTATTTCGTCCTGGAGTGCTACATAACGTAAAATAAATTAAGTAAATAATATATAATATAAATACTATACATGTATAAGTATTTAAGGGATGAAGAATCATCTGCTAAGTAAGTAATGTGGTCCATATTATCATTATCGAACAACGGGCAGTCGATAGAGTTTGGATAAAGGATAGGAAATCGTGATACGGGTTTTGATAAGTTTATGTAAGTAGAAAACTTAAAGTAGCAGCCAGGAAAAAGAACACCTGACTAGCTGAAGCGTTTCACTAGTCTATCTATACAGGGTGTTAGGGTAGACACCGTTATCCTTGAAACTAGTGGTTTGGTGTCATCTATAATATACTTTTTCTATGGGACCAACTTTGAAATCGCAAAAAAAAAATCAGCTGTTCCATACATTTTGTCGATTTAAGTATATTATAGATGACACCAAACCACTAGTTTCAAGGATAACGGTGTCTACCCTAACACCCAGTATACAAGGTTTATCCTTAATCCGATTTATCCACTGACTGGTGAAACTCTTCAGCTAGCCAGACGTTTTTTTACCCGACTACGGCGAAGCAAAAAGGAGGGTTATGATTTTGACCGGTATGTATGTATGTTCATCTGTTCCCTCATATCTAACTAATCATCACAATTCACAAATGAGGTATCGTTGGAAACGTGTCCGCCGGTTAAAGGCTGTGACAGAATTATAAACATTAGAATCAGCAATACAACTCTCTAAGTTCATGTAAGTGTATTGAATAAAAATTTCATGAAATCGTCGTCAATACACTTACATGAACTTAGAGAGTTGTATTGCTGATTCTAATGTTTATAATTCTGTAAATCCATATTTGTTACGGCCGCTAATAATATTTAGATCAATATACAACCTGATACTGACCTGCAAATTGCAAAAAACGTAAGAAAATTTGAATTTCGCGGGCCACCCTAGCGCATCAACCTTAAGGTACTCCCTCAGTCCCTCACAAGGACGGGAAGCATTCGCAAAAATCACTTTTCGCATTTTAGCTTCCTTAGGTTTTTCCATTACTTACAAAGTTCTTATAATTAGCAGCCTAAAGTCTGGAGTTGCGCCTAGGGGGCCAAGTCTACTAATTCGGGTGACCACTAAAAATCAGCGCTGAGCTGTGGGTCCCCATAGCGCAGCATCATGCTGAGTGGAAGCCTTCTTGTCAGTCATAACGTGCCAATTATTTATATTTAGGTATACTGGTGTTCTCATATTTGTACTTGTTTAATATTGTTGATTACTGATATCTCTTTGTATGCACGTGTTTCTGTGACAAATAAACCAATTTTTCTTTCTTTCTTTCTAATTTACAAACGTGTCAGTGGTCTCACACTGATCAGTTTTTGACAGATATGCCATACGAAATCTGTCAAAAACTGATCATTGTGAGACCACTGACACGTTTGTAAATTAGTAGACTTGGCCCCCAGTTGACGGCTATAGGCTCGCTCTGAATTACCTACACGAGAATTAGGTATAGGAGGTAGGTTTTAGGTACCTATGAAATGACGAAAAGACAGTCATGTGCGTGTGGTATAAAAAAATAAACTTTGAAGGGTTTACATTCCTCCTTAATTAAAAATAAAACTCCGTAAGTACCTTCATACACCGCTGGCTAGCCCCTCGGGCAATACAGGCATGATGTTGTGTGGTTTATGTTCCTAAAAACAATTCTGACCCAGCGAAATCGACAAAGATTCAAACCTAATTCTAAGTACTTACTCTGTGCACGGATAAGATGTGAAATTTACAAGTGGCTTGAAGGCATATATCGGGTCAGTCTTGGTGAATATCTGTGCTAGCATGTGGCGGGTTTCGGTCATACTAGTCCCCTGGTCCTCCGTCCCCCAGCGATTGTAAGTGCTGATGTGGTTACTCAACTTGTCGCGATATGCATAGTTATCTTTTTTTTCAGCATGTATAGAGTAGTCCCAATTTTCTACTTTTGTTTTTGATCCATAACAATTCCTGGAAAACAATATCTGTTGTGGCTTTTTCGCCATAGGATTCTTAAAATGCATTTTGACAAACTCTTATTTTCTGCGAATGTAATATAAAATTTGCAAAATATTTTCTGTTGTTGAAAATTTTATATTAGGTGTATGTTGGAAAACCTTGTAGGTAATGTCACTTACGTCACTTGTTTTTTTTTTAGGAGGAATATAAAACCTTCGAAGTTTTTTTTTATGAATACGCGGCTATAAAAATTAATAATGTTGTCTTTTTTTTTTGAGATTTCATTTTTATAGAGACTGTTGGTACTAGAGAGCTGTAATTTGGTATGGGTACTTATACAAATAAAGCACGCCGACAAAGTGGGTGGTAAAAAAAATTGTTTTTTTTTTTTTTTTGCAGGATAGTTACCTCCGCTACACTTAAAGTGGGGATGGTTTATTTTTTCTCGTCGATCCCAGTGTGTGGGTATTCGTTGGAAAGGTCGTTTAAAAATAATTGGAGTTTGTCAAAGCCATTTTTGGATTCAGCAGGCCTAACATGACACACGCGACAATTACTCACGCGAGAGTGAGTAATTTTTGTCTATTTCGTCACTTTTCTCGTTTTCTGACAGCGCTGCCATACAAAATACTCGACTCGTTCTGTCAAACTTGATGTTTTCTATACAAACCCTAACATGGCACCTGAGTTATCTCGACTTTTGACAGTTCAACACGAGATATCTCTTATTTTTCTGTCATTTACTCGTCGTCGATTTTTACGACGAGATGAGTAGACAAAATTATTACACAAAAAAAAAAAAAGGCTCCATAATAACATGGCAGTTTCTTAAATTGTACTTCTTTAGTCATAATTTTAATTTGCAATATAATGGTGCCGATTCCCTTGTACACAAACTAAACTAAATTTAAGTTCAGTGCATCTTTTTCTTTCTATTTCATTATGAAAAGGACAGAAGATAAATTTTAGTTTAGTCCTGTCAAATTAATCAGCGCCTGACATAAATTGACGTAATTTTAGTAGGCAAGTTTTTAATCGCGTCTAAACTTGTTTGGAGTCGTGACAGTTTGACAGGACTAAACTAAAATTGATCTTCTGTCCTTTTCTTAATGAAACTGAACTTAAATTTAGTTTAGTTTGTGAACAAGGGAATCGGCACCAATATGTAATATATAATAATGAAAAAACTTAAATTTTAAACTAGGGTGAGATGTCCAACAGTGAACCAGTGGTACACATTGAGCCACCCTTCTTACTTTTTAAACGCGACGTTGCCAAACCGTGCCGTGGACACGAAAGTACAAGTATCTACCGCGCCGCCCGCTCCCCAGTCGGGAGCGAGCTAGCGCCAAAGACGCCCGTGTGGCGGACCGCATTATAATTTTCAGCGACAAAACAAAATAAAACGTAAGTATTATCTTTTGTTATTACTACTGGTATGTATAGTTTTTCTGTGTGACATTTATTATACTTATTGTAGTGTTTATTGGGGTATGGCATAAAACTGAAGTTGCTACTGTATCTCTTTTCGTTTTTTTTTTAACATAAGCTCAAAAGTTTAATGGTAGGTGTAGTACACAATGAATCACTAACGTAGTTTGAACAGTGAACCGGTTCAATGTGTACCACTGTTGGAGCACTGTACATTGCCATTTTATGTGGGTGGAGGTTTTGAATGTAATACTTACATAATTTATATTGAGTTGAAACAAATTGTATTATAATATTATTCTTTCAGCATGAGTCAAACTAAAACTGCGTACAGGAAAATTGGAGGTCATACGAAAGAAGAAATGTTGCAGACTATCATGCTTGTAAAAAATGGACAATCCATTCGTAAAGCAGCAAAAGAATGCGGATTACCCTACCCAACTGTAAGGAGATATGTAAAAGAAAATTTTAAGAGAAAGAGAAAAAGAATTTTAAGAAGTTGACTGAGCAATAAATTGGTCTCTGTAAGCCTAAGATATTGTTAAATAGTTTATAATAATAAATATTTTAAACACATTGTTAAAAACATTTAAGTTTAATAAAGTTGATTACTTCGTAACATATACAAGACGTTTTATTGCTTTACCTTTGAATTTTGAGCCATTTCCCATCATTTTGTTACATTTGGGTCTAAAATTAATATCCAAAATTAAAGTCAGATATATGACAAGTCCTTTAGTAAAAAAAAAACTTTACTATGTTTAGAAACAGTTGAGATTTGAATGTGCAACTTTTTCATGGTTCACTGTTGAACAGCAGGCCCTACTATTTATATTGGAACGAAAGTTCCTTTCGGCAGCCGCGAGAGAAACTGTGGCGGAGGGGAGCACTAGAGTCTGTCAAGCAAATCTTGTCCACGACTATTTAGCCGATTTCTTATAATGGCAATACTATTATCTGTCAAACGGATTGTCATTTGTCACAAGTTCAAGTCTACAACATTTTGATACTTTTAGTTTAATTACCGAATTTTATTTATTTTACTGTGATGTGATCACGATTTCGGATTTCGATTCAGACGTCGTAGTCATGACGTCTTTAGTCATGAATATAAAGGCTAGCCGAAACGGAGTTGGAACCCTTCATAATTTCTGTGCGTAATGATGATACTGACAGTGATTTCTCTTATAAAGGCATTGAATAACTAAATTCTGATTTTAGTTCTGATTGTAATTAATAAATAGCTACATTGAAATGCTCTTTTTTAATTTATCCCAAAGAATTTTTTGTTCTACAAAAATTCAAGTATCAAACCAGTTTTCATCGTACTATATCAGTGTGGACCCATGTAAGAATTTTGAATTTACCGCCTTTTTCATGGGACAAGAATCGCTTGACAGACTCTATTAAGTAAATGAGCATCACTCAATACACTGGTTTATTCCAGAAATCCTCACCGACAAATGCCCACCAGTGGGGATTGTTACTTTTTTTTCCAGAAATCCCCACTAGTTTAATTAACTCAGCCTAGTGGGGATTTTTGGAAATCAATAATCCCCACCCGGTGTTGTTGTTTCTAAATTATTAAAAAAAAATGCGTTAATCAATACATTTAATTAGTTAAGTGACTACCTAAGTAATTATAATTAACTTTCATTATAAATTGTTTGAAACGTAAATCAAAAATATTTACAACAATTGACTGGATTAGAACAAAAATTATTTAAACTCAAACTCAAAGCAACTCAAACTCAAAGCATATTTCAAATAAACCTACAGGCACTTTTAAATTGTAAAGGGGTCGGTCAGTCAGAAAGATTAAGCTAGTTGCCCATTCCAAAGCGTAGAAGTTCCTATGGAAAAGAACGGGCAAAAAACTCTACGGACATTCTTTTAAATCAGTATATTGTTACAATTTAAACAATTATTGAAGCTAACTCAAAAACTACGCAATTTATATGGGACCACCTCTGAAGCATGAACTACCAAACAAAAAAGAATCATCAAAATCAATTCATAATTGGCGGAGTAATCGCGTAACATAAATACAAAAAAAAAAAAAAAAAACATACAGACGAATTGAGAACCTCCTCCGTTTTGAAGAAGTCGGTTAAAAAAAATAAAAAAACAGACGAATTGAGAACCTCCTCCTTTTTGAAGAAGTCGGTTAAAAATAAGCCGTGACTGCTAAGAGATGACCAGACAGAACAGAACAGAACAGATGGCGCCCGTTCACGAACATAGTTTTTTCTATGTTAAGCCAATGGGTAAAAGAAGATTTTATAAAAGTATTATGTGTTTACGGAGAGAGGCACAGAACCACAATCTTTTTGGAAGGGTGGCATTAGTCACCGTCGGTACCTGCGATCTCAAAGAACCATGGATCAGCACCATTCAGCTCATTTGAAGGGAACTTTGAAGGGAACCGACGGTGCCTTTTCTTAGCACTATTGTCAGAAAACAAAGCGTCTTCATGCAAAAAATGTAGGAGTTTCAGTTTTTCGTTGTTGGTGCTAACATGAACACCATGAACTGTATAAAGTTGATAAAATGGAAAACAACACCTTTTGAACGTCCCATCCTCAAAAAAATGTTTTATAGTTTTTATGCGGTTGATATTGCATGTATGATAAACCAGATTTCCGGTGACTGAAGTTTTGCAATATTTACCGTGCAAATCATTTTATAATGAATAATTCTGAAATAATTAACTAATTGATTAACTAGATTAATTAATTCATATACGCATTTCTTTTTAATAATTTAGAAACAGCAACACTTGGTGGGGATTGTTACTTATTTTTCCAAAAATCCCCACTAGGCTGAGTTAATTAAACTAGTGGGGATTTCTGGAAAAAAAAGTAACAATCCCCATTTGCCGGTGGGGATTTCTGGAATAAATCAATACACTAAATACATCACTTTCAGTAATAACCAATCACTTTGCCAATTATGGTGATTAATGAAGTATAGGGATTATGGCTGTACGGCAGTATCATACCTTCGCACATAATTACTAAAATCAACAGTTCATTCTTTATGGGATGGTGATTAACTAAGTTTAGTGTTTTGTGGTTATAATAGCGAAATCAACTCCAGCTGCATATTTAACTGAACGTCAGTCCTTTTGGCAAGTGTGGTGACAAAATTTGCAAAAACACGGGTTTAGGTGATTGTTACAATATCAACCATCGCTTTATCAAATTGCGATCATCGGCCCCTTTGTTATTTGTGGTGATTATTTAGTGAGTATACAGGCTGAAATTTAATTCATTGGCATTATTATCCACGTATTCTAATCGTATCGTATTCTATACTTCTTCATTTAGGATCTCAATACTTATCGAAAAATAAATTATATTTAAACTTATATTGTGCCACTAATTTTCATTTCCGTAATTTATATTTTTATTTCGGTATGCCAAAGGAAAATATTTAATTTTATTCAAAAGAGTCGGTTACAAAAGAGGTGGACATAACTTTTTACAATAAAAAAAAAATCGACTTCCAAAAAAAACACTAATAATAAAAAGTGAATAAATTCATTTCGGAAGTCGGTGGCAAAAAACGGAAATTGAAAAGCAAAGACACCGACTTCTGAAATGAAAGTTATTTTTCACTTTTTTGTGTTTTTTTTTGTAATTTGTTTTTTTATTGTAGAAAGTTTTTTATTACCTAATGTAAATTATTCGAAGCACTTACATAAATTGACATACTACTTATAACAAAATTGATAAGAATGAAAGCTATTGGTTATTTTATAATTGAATATGATTTACAGTACTATTCAAGGTTACATTACCACAACATAATTATTAGATAGATGGAGCTAGTAAGTCTGATATGTAGATTGCATTGATCGATCCTGCTGGCTGCTGTTATACTAGTTGCTTTCAATACCGATAGATGGCGTTGGTTGGTTGTTATTGACAATGCGAGAGTAGATTGAGGCCCCTCCGCCCCCTGGGCTGGGCTCCCAGCTACACAGCTGGCGGGCGGGCGGATATCCGTTATATTGATATGCAGTGCTAGTGTGCTAGCAACCAATGTGACTCCTGCAGCGACGCCTCTCGCGCCACGTCATTCTGGTATGCGTGCATAATGATACCAATTGTTGAAAAGTCCCATTATAGTAGGGAGAAATTCATCTTAGTGTCGAGTGTAGGTATTTATTTTCAATCTACAAAACTAAGCTCTATTTTTTTAATCAGGATAAAACAATAAAAATAATTTCTTGAGGGTCGGAGCTGGGTCCTTTTCATACCTGGCGTACAAACGTAGGTACTACTTACCTACGTAGAGTTTAATTTTTGGAAACCAGATTTAGCAGAGTTCTGCGATAAGGTATAGCAGAATTAGATCCAGATAGAATAGATTAGAATTAGATCTAGATTGGCTTTTTGGCTTAGCAGATTGTGTCGCAGATCTGCAAAGATAGCAGAATCAATTATAAACCTCCGCAAAAAATTTGCAGGATTAAACATTATAAAGATAACCCTGGCTCCACTTAGACTGGCGCTCGAAATATTTAACCTTTTAACCGCCTAAACGGTTTTAACGGCATAAACGGTTTTCGTGCCCCCAGCGCCTGGCATCGAAAAATCTAAAAATAAATACCTACAACAAAGATGGTGTGCAAAGCGTAATTAAATAAAAAAAATGATTAAATGAGTGTCGTAAATATACGACTGGCGAAATGGACACGAAAATATTTGTCCGATAAATCCGTCGTAAGCGGTTAAAAGGTTAAAGAATTAATTCTACCATTCTTAAATGTAATACCTAATGTCCGATTTTTGTTACCCCACTGGCAACCCTCGAGTACATTTTAGGGGAAGTCCCTGTAAATATTTATTTTCTTTCGAGGTGTGTCTATACCTCCCTAGAGTAAGTATGTTCTGTGGTCTATACTGTAGACTTCATTTTTTCTGCGTAGTCGTCGTGAGTCAGTTGTGTCGTGCGTGTTATTATCCTTAGTAACATTACGATAGGACAACGTTACCAAAGCAAATATTACAATAAGGAAAAATGAATCATTCTGGAAGTGGACTGTAACGTTTGTGTTGTCACTTAGCGATAACGTTTGGAAAACGTTCTGTGCTACACGCCCATTAATTGTTTAATTTGTGTGACCGTGTCGGGCGAGACCAGAGATTGTCAGCTTATAAAAATTGCTCAGAGTACGTATTATTTTTCTTCATTTTCCTGTGCCTCCTGTAGTTACACTAAGTACAGCCAATCGCCGACTTGAATGTGGTCTTGTTTTTTTTTCTTTCTTAATCATTTCTTTGTTGTTGACGGCTATTTTTATCCGACTTCAAAAAGAAGGAGGAGGTTATCAATTTTTCTGTTTTTTTTTTCTTTATTATTAGTTATTCATCATGTAAATAGGATAATAATGTGTAAGTACCTATATTGTATTTGATTCACATAAGTAAGTACCTACCAAGTTCGAAATAAGTGTTCATATTTCAATGTGAATCGGCGACAGGTACCTACCGGCTCATGTGAATATTGCATTATCATCTTGATAGCATGTAAGTACAATACTTTATAAGTACGCAAGCAAATCAAAAGCACTTGCTTTTGATTTGCTTGCGTACTATAATTAAACCAGTTTAATGCGGGTACATTAAATATCGTTTATTACAATGAACTTAGGTACTAAAATACACAACAAACTTATAACATCGCGAGAGTCGCGGAGGATGCGTAAGTATATAGTACGTAGGCACGTCTTTACGTCTTTTCCCGTCGGTGATCAGAACTAAAAACTCTTTGCTAGCAACAGCGACGGGCTTTTTATAATACTCAGAAAGTAGGTACTTCAAGCGATTCATTACTTTCGGTGTTGTAGCCTGACGACGCGATGTCCAACTTCTCCCACCCGACCTACGGACCAATAGGCGATTTTCTTATCTAGCGAGCGAGCCCCATAAGTAGGTGAAACAATAGGAGCGAGCGAGATAGAGAGCCGCTGCGCAGTCGTGCTCTTTCTAAGCCGTGGTAAGGCTCGCGGAACAACTTTATTTAATTTATTTAGTTTGTTAGAGTTCTCGCGTTACACCAGCAATTACATTGTTCACTTTTAATACGGCAGGGTTGGCATAAAACAAACAAGTTGTTTGAAAATACGTATTTTAAACAATGTTTAAAACATGTTTTGTACAATGTTTTAAACATTAAGAAAAAAATATAGTTTTAAATCGAATTTGAATAGCAAATGAATGGAAATAAATTAAAAGTTATAAATGTTTAGGACTTGAAATATGAATGGAAATAAATTAAAAGTTATAAATGTTTAGGACTTGAAATAGCTCGAAAAGAAATTAAAAAGGTTCCTAAATTAGATTTGGCATATGTTTTATTCGCTGCAACTATTTTGGGGATACTATTGTAGGTAATTAGGTATATCTATACTTCATCGCCGGTAAACTCCCGTTCTGTCGCTTGTCGAAAGGAGGTAATTCCCCGTAATTGTTTTGGGGGCTTCTTCTTCTATATCTATACATATAATAAATCTGTAGACGAGGCGTTTCTGTACAATGCAAAAAAAAAAAAAAACTTAGGTGGAGTGTCCAAGAATAACCAACAGATGCCATTTCTACCATTTTTGGAATTTTTGTCTGTTTGTCTGTTCGTTTGTTTGATTGTTCCAGTATCACGTAAAAAGTACGAAACCAATATGGTTAACTTATACACTCAAATATTGTGTGTAACTCGATGTTTCATTTAGTCTTTGTTTCATCGCAATCGCTTCAAAATATCAAAAGATATAAGAATTTAAAGTATTCAAGAAGAAATTTTCATTAGGTGCGTAATGTAGATACACGTAACGACATCTATTGACGTAAAATGACACTAGCGTAAAATCAGGTAGGTTTGTGAGAACGTGTGTAACACACGATCATAATCATCATAAAACAACAGTTGTTTTATGATGATTATGTTCACATACTTCGCGCGGAAACATAACGCGATACATTGTGGATTTACCCAATCTAAAGTTTGGTTAATTCAAGTTTTCCAAATCCATTGTTTGGTAGTAGTGCCATAGATGGCACTATCTATCTTTTAAATCATGATACAAATTAATCGTGAAAAAATGGTGATAAATGTTAATTTCTTAAAAATTGTAGATTGTTACATCGAGCAAAAAGTGAGTAATTAAGGCACGAATGCGCTTACTAAATTAACACGACTGCATTAATTACTCACTTTAGCAAGGTACGTAATCTACTTTTCTTTCAACTACCAATGTACCTGCCGCGATAAAATATACCTGCTCAAGGATAACTCAACTCAATCCAAATCAAGTTAGGTCAAGTCAGGTCAAGTCAGGTCAAGTCAGGTCAAGTCAGGTCAAGTCAGGTCAAGTCAGGTCAAGTCAGGTCAAGTCAGGTCAAGTCAGGTCAAGTCAGGTCAAGTCAGGTCAAGTCAGGTCAAGTCAGGTCAAGTCAGGTCAAGTCAGGTCAAGTCAGGTCAAGTCAGGTCAAGTCAGGTCAAGTCAGGTCAAGTCAGGTCAAGTCAGGTCAAGTCAGGTCAAGTCAGGTCAAGTCAGGTCAAGTCAGGTCAAGTCAGGTCAAGTCAGGTCAAGTCAGGTCAAGTCAGGTCAAGTCAGGTCAAGTCAGGTCAAGTCAGGTCAAGTCAGGTCAAGTCAGGTCAAGTCAGGTCAAGTCAGGTCAAGTCAGGTCAAGTCAGGTCAAGTCAGGTCAAGTCAGGTCAAGTCAGGTCAAGTCAGGTCAAGTCAGGTCAAGTCAGGTCAAGTCAGGTCAAGTCAGGTCAAGTCAGGTCAAGTCAGGTCAAGTCAGGTCAAGTCAGGTCAAGTCAGGTCAAGTCAGGTCAAGTCAGGTCAAGTCAGGTCAAGTCAGGTCAAGTCAGGTCAAGTCAGGTCAAGTCAAGTCAAGTCAGGTCAAGGCAGTCATGGAACCCTACGTCTTTTCTACATAGCTTACAGAGTGTTCGAACGTTTTCCCATATATTTTGACAGTATCACTTCGTGCTCGATAGATGGCGTTGTTCATTTAACGTCATTTTCTGAATCGCGGTGTTAAGAGTCTCCGTAGAAGAATGACTTGCGCCGAATTCATAATTACCGAGTATTTGGCTCATTTTGAATTGAACACATAATCCATACTAATCGATGCTTAAAAGTATAAATTCGATAGTAACTCTGTCTGTCTGTCCGTCTGTAATTCTGTATGTTACCTTTTCACGCCTGATCCACTGAACGGATCTCGATAAAATTTGGTAAAGAGATAGATGGCATGCCGGGGAAGAACATAGGCAATTATTTTCTCAAAACAAATTTAAGGGGGGGGGGGGATATAGGGGATGAAAGTTTTAATGGGAAACCTGTCATTTTTAGAGTTCCGTAGTCAACAAGGAAGCTTTATTGTTTCGCCATGTCCGTCTGTCTGTCTATCTGTCCGCGACTTGGCTCAAAAACTTTTAATAGACCAACTCACATGTGCAGTTGCAAAAACCCAATCATTCTGTATGCGAGAACAAGTTTTTTAACTACAACTAACTACACTTTGAGGGACAGTAAACGCCCATAGACGTAATAACAATAAAACTTTGCGAAAGTTTGTTTGATAAATTAATTCATCCCAACTACGGAACCCTTCATTGTGCATGGTTCGACACGCACTTGGCCGGTTTTTTTTAAAGTTAGGGCTGTGAAATATTATGCTTTTTGTAACTAATAAAGAGTTACGTTTTTCTAAAATTATCCCTCATGACGGTAAAAACCCTTCTTTACCCTCTTGATTTTAAAATTCACATGTAAGTACTTTATATTGACATTTTTGCGTGACTCTCTTCAAGAGCGTTAAGGGATTGAGAATATAGTCATAGTCCGTATCTTGAGAATCTTTCCACTCAATCAAAAGTTATTACTACTTGGCTCTTGGCTTGGAACGAAGAGTTTGAGTTTACCAGTGAGTAATTACTCGATAGATGGCGTTGTGCAAATGATGCGATTTTCTTAAGGGGGATGCGCCGGTAGCTCGCGAAATTCAAATTTTAAGTTTTTTGCAATTTGCAAGTCAGTGTCAGGCAGGTTGTATGTTGAAATGAAATGAAATGAAATTATTTATTCTGTAAATAGGTTATTGGAATCACTTTTACACGTCATAATAATATCAAAAAATTGTAAAATTAAGCTAGATGAGGTCGTCGTTTCCTATCTGACTACTCTGAGAAGAAAGGCCGAAACAAACTCACAGTCTCTTTTAAAGTCCGGACATACCTATATCAGATATTGGCATATTGGTCAGGCCCTATGTCCCCTATGAGGACCATGTAGATTAGAGTCTGAAATGGTCTTTTGAGGAATGAACCACACAGATTTGAGTGAACCTGTCCTGTCAGTGCAAGCATTTGTCAGTAATAGTGGCGCTCAGCTCAGAACTTAAGGAGCTCAACGACTCGACGAACAATACCAAAGAAAGGACATTTGTGTAGGCCGCATAAAGTTCTCAAATTGTTAAAACTAACTGAGAACGAAAATATATAATAATAAAAACAAAATAAACATCCACATAGTCCTCACATTCACAATAATACAATACTTTACAAAGTAATCATGTCATTTTGTCAATATCCTACATATAATATTCAATAATGTGAATTTGTATATAAAACTGGTAGGTATATTTTGATGATTTTCCATAGTACTTATTCAAAATGTCAGAATGCCAAAATGACAAAATGTTAGCAGAGCGAGCAGCTCAATCCCATGCTTTTTGTCTTCTAAATAATCTGAAATTGTATAGTACCCTTTTTAACAAAGTTTGGTTTTAATACAGCTTTTAAATCGTTTAATGGGTAAGTTTCGAATGTCAATATGATTAAAATATTATTCGCGACCGTAGCAAATAGTAGCTTTACAGAATAATAACCATTAGATACAGGAATACAACTCCTGCAATATTAGTTAGATTAGATAAATAAATATTTGATACAACTGCGACTCATTATTTAGATCAACATAAAACTTGATACTGACCTGTAAAAAGCAAAAAACATAAGAAAATTTGAATTTCGCTGGCTCCCCCAAAGCTTTCGCCTTAGTTTCCATCGTCCATACAATATGCCATAGTTTTTTCATTAATCTTTATAATAGGTCTTTACCTATGAAATTGCCGTTTTGTATGAAAAAATTTAAACGAATTTTTTTCATGAATTTTTTATTTGTATTAATCGAAGTAATCACCCATGCAATCAATGCATCTTTGCCATCGCAGTGGCAGTTTATTGATGCCCTTCTTAAAGAAATCAGATGGACGGGAGGCAACAAATTCTTCAAAGGCATTTTGTACTGCCTCTCGGGTATTGAATTTTTTTCCCGCCAAGAAGTTATACAAATTCTGGAAAAAGTAGTAGTCTGTAGGCGCAAGGTCTGGTGAGTAGGGCGGATGACGGAGAGCTTCCAACCCCAGTTCTTGCAACTTGGAGACCGTCTGCTGTGCAGTATGAGGTCGCGCGTTGTCGTGCAGGAGCAGCGGAGACGAGCGATTGACCAATGCTGGTTGGAGATGCGCCAGCTTCTCCATCATTGTGTTCAGTTCTTCACAGTACACATCTGCAGTAATGCTCACCCCGTTTGGTAAGAAGCTGTGATGAATCACACCGGCGCTAGACCACCAAACAGTGACCATCACTTTTCTAGGGGTAAGTTTTCGTTTAGGGCATTGTTTAGGTGCTGAACCAGGATCCAACCAACTTGCTGAGCGCTTGCGGTTATCAAACAGAATCCATTTTTCATCGCAGGTAACAATGCGGTTCAAAATTCCTTCATTTGTGTGTCTGTTGAGCAGTGCAAGGCACGTCTCGACGCGTACTTCGCGCTGGCGATCATTGAGTTCGTGGGGCACCCATTTGTCAAGCTTTTTTACCTTGCCAATTTGACGCAAATGGACCAATATTGTTTTGACGCTAACGTCGAAAGCTGCTGCTAATTCAGCCGTAGATTGTGTATCATCAGCTTCCACAATCGCCTTTAATTCGTCATTGTCGACCAAAGTCTTCGGACGACCGCGAGGTTCATTTTTCAGGTCGAAATTTCCAGAACGGAAGCGAACAAACCAATAACAGGTGGTGCGTTGGTTTGTAGTGTTAGCTCCGTAAACGTCGTTGATGTTGCGTGCCGCTTGTGCCGCGTTGCTGCCACGACGGTACTCATATTCCATAATTACTCGAATTTTTTACGTATCCATGATGACGAAAAAGATTGAAATGCGATGAAAATGTAACACTAATCAATAAAGAAATGACTACTTTTGGAAAAAAAAATCCATGTTTTTAAAATAAAATTAATTTGAAATTAGAATTCTTAGCCAAACAAAAATTATTTTGATTTGAAATGGCCAGTACTGCAGAACGGCAATTTCATAGGTAAAGACCTAATACAATATTTTTTCATTAATCTTTCCGACAGTTTCATACTGATGTCCATACTATCCACACAATCACCACACTATAGATATGGACTACCACTAATATATAAAGTTACTGGCTGTCTCATATCTGTTACTTTTACGCCGTAACGCCTAGGTCGCCTAGACAGACCACGTGGGTTATGGGACATAGGATACTTTTTATCCCGGTAGCACATTCCCGTGGGATAATTTCCGACATCCACGCGAGCGAAGCCGCGGGCAAAAGCTAGTATTTAAATATACTTAAAGATGAGGTAATTACCCGTCTAAGATCGAACATCCAAAATTTACATTTGCAAAAACATGTTTTTCAACAACAATGTTAAGTTGGTTGGATAAATTCATCCCAACTACGGAACCCTTCAATGTGCGACATGCACTTGGCCGGTTTTTTTATAGATAATGGTACGGCACCGTTCGTGCGCGAGTCCGACACGCATTTGGCAGGTTTTTTTTTAAATTGACAAAACTCTTTATTTATTAACTTTGCTAGCGTAGTTTTTGAGTTACCTCAATATTACGTATTTTTTCCCACTTGGTCTATGTAGACGATATATTGTTTGTTACTGCACTGTTATTTACATAGCAGGTAGTGGTATTCGAATTTGGGGTAGGGGTAGGTATCACACCTAAAAAGTGAAAAAGAAACCTTTGCTTTTCAATCTTCGTTTTTTGCCACCGACTTTTTCACTTTAAAAAACACCGAATTCCGAAATTAAATGTTATTTTTCAAATTTTTGTGTTTTTTTTGTTGTAATTTTGTATTATTTCAAACCGATTCCAATTCTGACCGATCGTACATTACGCAATAGGGTGCTGAATGTTCTATGGGGCAAAGCGGAATGACGAAATTTTTGCAGTGGAATATACCCACTAGTTCGATTTGGTGTGGCAGATTCCATTGGTCTAAACAACGTTTATTACAAAAAAAACAACCGACTTCAACAAACACTACAAAGTGAATGGTGCTTTCTGAGAGCACGCGGAATGAATATAAAAAATACCCAAATCGCTATAAGTAGGTGTACCTACCTGATGACATCTCTGAAGTATACCCTTTCAAACAAAAAAAGAATTTTGCAAATGCATACACATACAAAAATTAAAACAAATTATTTATAAAATAAAAAAACCGACTGCAAAAACAAAAGTTACACCATATTTCAGGTTATTAGTTTGTCCCCCGCCTGCAATACCTTACAAAAAACAAAGTTCAATGCTTGTTTTTCTCTTTTCGGTTATAGGTTTTTGCAGTCGGGTTTATTTTTTATTTTTAAATAATTTGTTTTATTTCAAGCTTTTTAGTTTGGGAGTGCCACCGCTGCCAGCGCCGGCTCCCAAAAATAACGTCATTGGGAACTGGCTGTGACATTACTGCCGGCAGCCGATGTTTTTAATCTCGGCTGCCGGCAGTAATGTCACCGCCGCGCCGGCTCCCATAATGGACACCGGCGGCGCGGCGTTTATAGAAACCCTTCCAGTACCTATTCAGAATCCCAACTAACTAACCGAACTGAGCGAGCGTAGCGAACGGTGCCGCGGCAGCGACCGGCGAGTGCCAAAACGACTAGAATATGCAGAAAAACATAGTTTAGTTACGGTTAGTTAGTTGGTGTTCTGAATACTGGAAGGCTTTCTAATCTATAAACGCCGCGCCGCCGGTGTCCATTATGGGAGCCGGCGGTGCCGGCAGGCGATGTTTTTAATCTCGGCTGCCGGCAGTAATGTCATTGCCGGTTCCCAATGGCGTTATTTTGGGAACCGGCGCCGGCAGCGGAGGCACTCCCTTATTAATATATAAGTATATTTGATATTAACTCATTACTAGCTTTTATTTGATACCAGTATTGTTATAATTTATTTTAAAAAAAACCTTCCCCTCCGTCTTTTTTATATTTGCAGATGAAATATATAAAAAAACATATAGACTATGTCTCTCCCAAACTCCGACAAGCTAACGACACCTCATAAGTTAAAATCCATCAAGCCGTTTAGGGTAAGCGAAAGCTGAGCGTGCGAAAGAAATAGACATACATATATTTGGCTGTCTGGCGACTGTTGTTTCCTTTCTTTTTTGTTGTTTTAGCTGTAATTCTTCCATGTTGTAATAAATAAATAAATATACAAACATACATACATACTCTCGAAAAACATTACTCTCCTTTTGGGGCAGTCGGGTAAAAAGAAATATAAACATCTGAATTTATAACCTCCTTCTTTTTGAATTCAGTTAAAAATCTTGCTTTATTCTGGCCTACTAGGGTTGGCACCTTAGAATTAATATAATGGATATAAACGAGGTATTAATCTAACTAATATTATAAACGCGAAAGTTTGTAAGTATGGATGGATGGATGGATGGATGGATGTTTGTTACTCTTTCACGCAAAAACTACTAAACGGATTTGGATGAAATTTGGCACACAGATAGTTTATAACCTGGATTAACACATATGATACTTTTTATCCCGATATTCCCACGGGTTCGTGACTTATGCGGGTGAAACCGCGGGGCGCAGCTAGTCCAGAATAATTGCCAAAAGGTCTACCTGTCATGCCAGTTGATGCCAGCTGTTTCAAGTAAAATGTTATTTTGTTCTTCTTTGCAGAATGGAAATAAAAGAAGTAACACAAAAAGGCAACTTATTGAAAGCAAGGCTGACCGTAATTAACCTGGACAACAGCTTCGCTGTAACAACGTTGAGCCCCGAGTTTGTGATCAGCGGCGCGGCGCTGTTCCAGATACGACTGATCGCCACGTGTAAGGGCGAAACATACCCACGAATGTACAACAACTTGCTATTCGTGCGGTTTGCTAACATGAACGGCGACGACCTCACCTACATGATAAACTTTAACAGCGTGGAGCTGCAAATAGTGGACAAGACGTTCACCAGAGACGGTGGCACGTGGCACTTGATACACGAGACTGAGATTCAGGGCTTCACGTTCAACGTGTCGGTGGAGATGCGCCTACAGCCGAGCGCGAGCTCGTTCATGAGCCTGCACGAGGACACGGAGCTGACAGACTTCGAACTGCGCGGTGAGGACGGCTCCGTGCGCATGCACCGCGCCGTGCTGGCGGCCGCCAGCCCCGTGCTGCACCGCATGCTGGGCGGCACGTGGCGCGAGACCGCCGAGGGGCGCGTGGACGTCACCGGTACATCCAAGGCCACTCTCGAGCACTTCAAGAACTATGTGTACCTGCACGTGCTGCCCGAGTCGGGCTTGGAGCAGCTGCTGCTGTTGTCCTCTTTCTACATGATGCCTGAGCTGGAGCTGCTCTGCGTGAACAGACTGGTACACGGCGTGAGCGCGGAGAACGCGTGTGATCTCATCAAGTTAGCGGTCAAGAACAACTTGAATCAACTGTTGGTCGCGCTGCTCGAGTGCGTGCGGGTCGGCGCCATCAGTGTCACGGAAATACGCGACCATCTCGTTGAGAGTGATATTGCCCCAAACACTGCCAATACTCTGACTTGAACAATTTTGACTGTAAGAAAATAGTGTATGGCGTAGCAAAATTAGAAAATAAATGTTTGTAAAAATCTCTCGACTTTTAGTTTACGGTCAGTTCTAGCCGAATTTGATGGCCGCTCTGCCTGACCACTCCCGCGCGCACTTCACTCACACTTTCGCTAATGAGGTCAGGGACCGAGCGGCCACTAAGTTTGGCGAGAGTTTCAGTATCACGGCACCTGTGTGAAGTTAGCACTTCTGAATTTAATTTATATGTTGAACTATTCTCATTTATTTTTAAAACTTTTATCTCCATAGGAAACGACAGTAAGTGCCCATGTAGGCTTATGTGAAATAAAATATTTTGATTTTGAAAAGTTTGTTGTATGGCCAAGTCACAGTCTCATGAATGAATGAATGAATGAATGAAATGCACCGACTCCAGAGTGGCTTAACCAGACTCGATAAATCGAATGAACCCCAGGATTTGCACTAGCCTGGAGCCTCATGGTTCATGTGGTTTCAGAGGCCATTGCATATCAAGAAGTAGACCGGAGGGCGCGAGTAATGGTAGGGAAGACTGTGCCCGTCGGGATAGGGGGGGATTTGCGAGCCTACCGGATATGCATCCTTGAGTAAGCAATGGACTAGTGGAGAGACGGGTAATATTTATATAAGGATGGGCATCTTTTACGACGTCGCCGCCAGTTGGCTCCGTTCAATCTTCACCGTTGAATCCGTTGGCGGAGATAATTATGCTGTGTTCTCGGCTCTTTTCAATCTCCTTGCTGTGCTATGCTACAATTTGCTGTTTTCTGTGTCTTCATCCGAGGACTCGCTGCTGTCCGTTTCAGGTTTCTTGTATATCTCGCTGGCTGCGTTCTTAATCTTGTTTCGATCTTCCGCCGCGTCCAACCAGAAGTCGATGTCCTTTTCGAAGCGCGCCATGTCCTGTTTTAGGTTGTCGTTCCATGTGTAAATCGGTCGGCCTACTTTCTTGGATCTGGCTTTGTACTGTATTGCTGCATATAATAGGTGTGGTTTGCCGCGTCTGTGAACATGTGCGAGATAGCACATCCTGTGATTCTTGATGCGTTTAGTTACTGTCTTTCATTTGCATTTTCTTTGATCTTGGTTTGTTCCTCGCGTGACTAATCAAGTCCCTCATGATAACTCTCTCATATTTCCTCAGTCTTGACCTGTTAGCTTTGGTGATTGTCGATACTTTCAAACCGTATATCATACACACGGTACAATCACCATTCTATACATGAGCCTGGCTAGTTGCCAGTCCATCTTTGAGTTTTCTATGAATGGTACTAGTGACTTTGCGTTTCTAGTGGCCTGCTCGCATCGGTTTCTGATTGTGCTTCTCCTGTCTAATGTAGATGTTATGTATGTGCCTAGGTATCTAATTTCATCGACTGTAGGTAGACTTAATCCATTCATTGACACGTGGGTCACTTTCCGTGTAGTTAAGGGGTCTCTAATAAGTATTCTTGTTTTGTTTCGTTTATTTGTAGGCCGACGCTAGCTAGTAGGGGTTTAATGTGGTATACGATTCTTTCTAACCCCACTAGATCATCTGTAATGAAGATGAGATCATCCGCGAATGATAGCACTAGAGGGAGTGAGATTTCCTGATCTTGGTCTAGTTTAATTAGTTGGGTTTCTTCTTCGAGGGTTCTAAGGACCTCATCCATGACTAGTGTAAAAAGGCGAGGGGATACCGGGCACCCTTGTTTGACTCCCTTTCCTTTGATGATCTGCCTACTTTGCTGGCCACACCATTTGATGTGTGTTCGTTCATTCATACATACCTTGATTATCCTGTTGGTTACTGTTATGTTCGTCCGTTGTATTAAAATGTCGCGCAGTGCTTGAAGGTCGACATTGTCGAAAGCTTTTTCTATATCCAGAGCGAGTACATAAATTCTTTTGCCTCCACGCCATTCTCCGTCCATTTTTTTTGTACGTAGGAGGCGTAAATTCTGTAACCCGTATTGCAAACTGATATTCGGCGATAATCGTTTGTATCTTTAGGGTACGTTTTTTTCGGAATTGGTACCTGCACTGTTTCTAGCCACGTGTCGGGTGCTTCGTTGTGTCCAGGCTTTGTTAATATGTTTGGTGACGGCTTCCTGTAATATTTGTGGCATCGCTTTGTAGAGCTCGATTACCACTTGGTCTGTTCCTGGGACTGTCCCGTTACGCATGCCGTTAATGATTCCCATCACTTCGTCCACTGAGGGTCCTTCATTTTGTGTGTCGGTTAACGGCTTTGTTATGCCAACCGTCGGTATAGGTAGGCCTTCAGAGTTTTTTAGAATCTGCTCCCATTTGGACATTGGTATGTACGCGTTACGCTTTCGGCGTTTTGTTTCTAACTTGTTTCTCCTGTAAAATAAATAAAGTACCTGCATGCGTTTTGAAGGGTGTTTTTTCCCCAGTCCGGTAAAGAATGCTCTGCATTCTATTTTTCCTTCGTGATGTTTAACCTTTTGAAGTGCTTCCTGGCATTTTTTAACACGATTATGTCTATTCGGGTTATCGGGTTGTCTACTTTGTAAGAATTTAGCCTTTTGGGGGTTAGCAAGCGCTATACGATACTCCCTAGAATGACTCGGCTGAAAAGTCAAAGTTTCCTGGGCTGCCTCTTTTAATACTCCCGTTATGGTGCTCCATGGAATGTCGATGCCTTTATCCGTTGGCTTGATACCTATGTTTTCCAGTTTTTTTGGTATGCAGGCTTGGTATTTCTCTTTGGTGGATTTGATGTTGAGAGCGGCATAGTAGCATTGTTTGTGGTTGAAATCGTTGGTCTCAATTGTTGTCTGTTTCTTTTGTTTGGCGTTTTCCGCTTTATTTAAAATTCGACTTGTTTGTAGCTGTCCCCAGATTATTTTATGGTCGGAGGTATCCCTACCGGACCATTCAGCTTTAATGAAATTAAAGAGTTTTCCTGTTGCCTGCGGTGTAATAATATGGTCCAATTGACCATGTGATCCTGAAGGATGTCCTCGCTTTTGTTGTTTCTATTTGCAGATTTTCCCTATTGACAATATCCCCAAGTCACAGTCTCATGAGTTCAAAAATTAAAAAAAGAATGTACCTAATTAAAATTACATGGAATATTATGAACAGTGAAACGGGAAGTTCTTGCACCCGAAGAAGAGACTAAAGCCTTTGCCTTTAAAAATTTATTTGTATCAACTACTGAATCTCTAAACTCTTCACCCACTGCTGCGTTGCAGTTTGTGATTCTGAATTTCAACCCCAATGTCACCTGTAAAGATTTAAATAAAAAATAGATCACAGGATGGGTTACAGGGGTAATTCTGTAGATGTTGCTAAGTCAATTAAAAACATTGTTGCACCGTCCTGCTTTAGCTGTTGTGTATTTTTAATAATTGTATTGAGCATGGTGTTTCCTGATCTTATGAAAAACAGTAAAATACTACCATTGTTTGAATCGGGTAAATTATAGAACTACTAGCTGCGCCCCGCGGTTTCACCTGCGTAAGTCTCGATCCTGTGGGAATATCGAGATTAAAAGTGTTAATCCAAGTGTTATCCTATGTGTTAATCCAGGTTATAAACTATCTGTTTGCCAAATTTCATCAAAATCCATTCAGTAGTTTTTACGTGAAAGAGCAACAAACATCCATCCATCCATACTTACAAACTTTCGCGTTTATAATATTAGTTAGACCTACCTTAATTTTATGAAAAACTTATTGGATTAAATGAAAAGATTTTTGAATAAGCATAAATTATTGTAAATAAGAAGGCAACTCTAATTATAATAAAAACTCAAATAGGTATGGTACAAAAAATGGAAAAAAAATGCTACAGAAGTCCAGACATAGTATATATACCTTATACTTACCTACCTAATTTCAATTAGATCACACAAAAAAACTTTTTACAAAAAAAAAAACAACCGACTTCCAAAAAAAACACTAAAAACGTGAAAAATTACTTTAATTTCGGAAGTCGGTGTCTTTGCTTTTCAATTTTTGTTTTTTGCCACCGACTTCCGAAATTAAAGTAATTTTTCACGTTTTTAGTGTTTTTTTTGAAAGTCGGTTTTTTTTTTTTTTGTAAAAAGTTTTTATTTTTCTCTTTTTAGTTGTGGTACCTACCCTACACACATTCGAATACCACTACTTGCTATGTAAATAACAGTGACGGAGTCAAACAATATATCGTCTACATACACTAAGTGGGAAAAATACGTAATTATTGAAGCTAACTCAAAAACTACGCAAGCAAAGTTAATAAAATTTATATGGGACCACCTCTGAAGCATGACCTACCAAACAAAAAAAGAATCATCAAAATCGATTCATAATTGGTGGAGTAATCGAGTAACAAACATACCAAAAAAAAAAAAAAAAAAAAACAGACCAATTGAGAACCTCCACCTTTTTGAAGAAGTCGGTTAAAAATACACAACAAACTTATAACATCGCGAGAGTCGCGGAGGATGCGTAAGTATATAGTACGTAGGCACGTCTTTACGTCTTTTCCCGTCGGTGATCAGAACTAAAACTCCTCGCTAGCAACAGCGACGGGCTTTTTATAATACTCAGAAAGTAGGTACTTCAAGCGATTCATTACTTTCGGTGTTGTAGCCTGACGACGCGAAGTGCAACATCCCCCACCCGACCTACGGACCAATAGGTGATTTTCTTATCTAGCGAGCGATCCCCATAAGTAGGTGAAACAATAGGAGCGAGCTAGATAGAGAGCCGCTGCGCAGTCGTGCTCTTTCTAAGCCGTGGTAAGGCTCGCGGAACAACTTTATTTAATTTATTTAGTTTGTTAGAGTTCTCGTGTTACATTCTCCCCCTCTAGCCTAACTAAGTGTCCCCACAGTTTGGCTAGTCTAAATACCTACGTGGCCTACCCCGTTTACGCTTCTCCCTAACTAGAGGTTCTACCTGACCAGCGAACGGCGTGAGGTGCGAAACGTGATATTTCCCTATGTTTCTCTCAGTCTGTATATTCTCCAGACCGTACGTGGTTGGGGTTATAACCTTCCCTATTTTATATGGGCCGTCGCGGCGTGGGATAAACTTCGCGGTTTGTCCGCGTCCTGCGTCGTTCGGTCCTTGTGTCTTAAGTAAGACGAGGTCACCTACCTTATACTCTGGTGGCGTCCTCCGTTTCTGATCAGCATTACCTTTCTGAACAGCCTGTGCCTTTTCATGTTTGTCCCTGGCCTCGTCCAGGATTGCAAGCATCTTCTTCAAGTACGGAGTAATGCTGGGCACGAAGTTATCGTGTTCTACGACAGCCCTCATATCTGTCGCAGAATCGGAAGGAGCTCGTAGCTCTCTCCCAAAAGTAAGGTATGCCGGCAAAAACCCTGTGCTACTGGTAATCGCGGAGTTCATAGCAAACCTGATTGCGGCGAGGTGTAAGTCTCACGTGGTATGGTCACTACCTACGAGTATAGCCAATTGGGGTTTGAGGTCCCTGTTCTTGCGCTACAGGATTGGCTTCAGGATGGTAATAAGGTGTGAGCGATTGGCTGATCCCCAAAACATGACAGTCTTGCTGCATCACTTCGCTCACGAACTGCACGCCATTATCGCTTATAAGGCGGCGTGGTACACCATACCTGAGGAAAACCTCGTTGGTCAGAGTCTGGGCACATTCGACGATGGTGGCACTCTCTAACGGGAACGATTCCACCCAGCGCGAGCAGACATCTTCGACGATGAGTACCCACCTGTTCTTCCTAGGGGTCTCGACGAGAGGACCGAATAAATCCACAGAAATTACCTCAAATCGCCTGGACACAGCAGGAGTTTGCAGCAGTCCTGCTGGCTTGCGGTTGTCAGCTTTGTACCTCTGACAAGGCACACACTCCTTTACATAATTCGTAACATAAGTACGCATGCCAGGCCAGTAATACCTGGCGCGAACACGGCTTAGCGTGCGCTCTACGCCGAAACGGCCAGCTGTTGGTGCGTCGTGAAGGTCAACCATGACCTGCCTGCGTTCGTGCTCGGGCACTACTACGCAGCAGTCCTCGCCGTCGTCGGACTCCAAGCTGTACCTGTATAGAATACCGTCGGATATGGTGTATCCGCGATCAGACCACGATCTCCCCCTAGAGGGTTCATCGGACTCCATGTCCTCAATGATCTTACGAACCTCTGGGTCTAAAAGCTGATTACTGCGGATATCCCCACTATTCCTCTTCGGCATGTCAATGACCGTCATACATAACTCACATTTATCTTCGTCCTGCGAGCAAACGGGTCGCGACAGCGTGTCTGCAACGACGTTTGATCGGCCGGGTGTGTATTCTATGCTAAGGTCAAACTCTTGTTATATTAGGGCCCACCTTGCCAGTCGACCGCTGGGTGACCGCTGACGCATCAGCCATCGCAGGGGTTGGTGGTCCGTCCTAACTATCACCTTCGCAGCTTCTACATAGCCGCGGAAATTACCTAGTGCCCACACGACAGCAAGGGCTTCTCGCTCGGTCGTGGAGTAGTTCTTCTCGGCACTGGTGAGAAGTCGACTCGCGTATTCGATAGGCCTCTCGTCGTGGCCCTCCCCCTGCATAAGAACAGCCCCAAGGCAATATGCGCTGCTGTCAGTGCAGAGAACAAACGGCTTCGACTCATATGCCTGACGCAATATTGGAGCGGACACTAGAAGAGGCTTAATGCGATCGAAAGCTTCCTATTGCTCGGCGTCCCATCGCCAAACACTCGACTTCTTCAGGAGGTTCGTGAGGGGTCTCGCGATATTCGCGTAATTATCAATGAAACGTCGGAACCAACTCGACGTTTGTAGGAAGCACTTTAAATGTTTCACGTTCTGAGGGACGTCCATCCTCTCGATGGCTGCAGTCTTGTCAGGGTCGACCTGGATTCCTCCTGGCATAATGACATGGCCTAGAAATTTGACAGTCTCCCTTGCGAAGAAATTCTTTTCCCTATTGATCCTCAGTTTGAACATGGCCGGGCGATCAAAGACTGCTTCCAGATCAGCTAGGTGCCTCTCGAAAGGTCCTGGAACTGACCTGATGATAGCCTGATCGAAAAGTGGTCATATACTCACTAGTTTTGGCTGCATGTAGAATATCTTCAATGCGTGGGAGTGGGTACCGGTCCGGCTCAGTTACCGCGTTAAGCTTCCGGTAATCGATACATAGCCGTAAACTTCCGTCTTTCTTACCTACAAGTACCACATTAGAGGCCCAAGGGGACTCGCACTCCTCGATAACGTCATCTTGCAGCAGCTTATCGAGCTCCTTCTGCAAGGCTTCTCTCCTATTCTGTGACATCCTGTATGGTGGACAAGCAATAGGTTCCTGGTGTGGACTCACCTTTATTCGGTGCGTAGCGTACTCAGTGGCCGGTCCACTGTGCTCGAACTGTGACGCGCGGTCTTCAATAATGACGTTAAGCGTACGCCGCTGCTCGGTGGTTAATTTGGTACCTTCGTCCGGTCGCAACGGTAACTCCGTGGATGCAGCTTGCATGATGTTCGCATCCGTCGGGGTAAGCGTGTAAGAGTACACAAAATCATAAAATTGCCCGGGGCTATCCGAGAATGTCCAGATGCCCTGGGCGACATCTATTATCATTTCAGCTCGTGCCAAAAAGTCTACACCTAAAAGGGTCCTATTATCACTGCCAGGTAACACTAACAGCTGACACGTCACCTTACGATTTTCAATAATAATATCTACCTCGGCTGTCAACAGGTTTCTCCACCCTTGTGTTCCATCAGCCAGGTGTACGAACCGTTTAGTCTCACTAAACTTAACTCCAGAGTCTACCAAGACTCGGTACAACAGCGGGCTCGCAATGCTATGCGACGCGCCAGTATCTACAATCGCCACGCCGCGCTACGGCCCATAACATTAATATTTACCATTGGGTAGGATTCGCGCGTATTTATGTTTGCTACCCGTATGCACGAAGTACCACCCATACTAACGTTATCGTTATAACAAAAATCTAAACCTAAATGCACACTATTGAATGAAGGAACTTATCGTCTGATTTGGACGATGTCGTCGCGCAAAAATCACATTTCGACCTCACTACGCCCTCTTTACCACAACCATAACATCGCAAAACCTTTTGCGTATTTTCAATTTTCGCGCCTTTAATATTATTACTACTGGCTTTATCGCGATTACGACACTCGTCGCTAACATGCCCAAATATTTTACAATAACTACAGCGCGGCCTATTCTTATTATTACTACGCCCCGTAGTCGACGCTCTCGTGGTGGGGGATGTCGATCGCGTGAGTTTGCCGTCATTGACCACATTGTTATTATTATTGACAACAGAATTTTTTACCTTATTTACGTTGTATGCATCCTCTGCGATCCTTGTTTTACACATAAGGTCGTCTAAACTACGAATGGTATCACGCGGCACTCTTTTTAGCACTCGTCTGTGTAACAACCCGTAACAGACGTCGATTTGTAACACTTCATCAAGCTTATACGGTAGCTTGGCTATTAATGCGCGCACTTTACTAAACAATGTCTCGGCCCGTTCGTCGTCGCGTTGCTCGGCGGCGTAGATCTCACGCAGAACCTTGTAGGCGGGCTGCGCCCTGCCGTACATAGCACGGAGGCTGGCGACCGCGTCGGACCACGTAGTCACCGACGCTTTGATGCCGCGCCACCATACTGCCGCGTCACTTCCAGCAACATTGGTAATCCTCGGAGGGCATGCTCGTCTCTTACGGATGCGCACTCCTTGAAGATCTCGACGGCGTCCAGGAAAGCTTCCAGGACCTCAGCGTCCTGGGATGACCCGTTGAATCTCGCCTTGCACTTTATAAAGTTTGCACTCGAGCTAGCGCTAGCGGCACTTCCGCTGTTCGCGCTCGTCGATGGAGGCACCCTGACTGGGGTGGAAGTACCAAAATCACCGTTAGACGTCATCAGCGAATTTATAAGACATCTATTCGCTTCTGCTTGCGTGCGCGTGATCGTCTCGATCAGCGTGGACAGGAACTGTTCTGTGGGGAGCTGGAACGCTGGTTGTTGTGTCGGCCTCGTGTTGACATTTGCAGGTTCGTCGGCGCGGTCGCGCTCGACAACGCTGGCCTCCGCTTCGGTGAACGTAACGTCGTCATCCTCTTCTGGCTGTTCACGGAGCGCTTCTCCCCGACTTCTCGTTATTGGCATCTTCACGTGTGTGATGATAACGAGTACGGTAGAATGTTCCCGGTTTTTCAAGCAAGGTAGATGTATAGTTCGTCACGAAAACACCGGATTACAGTTCGTACTATCACTCGTACGCGGTTCGAGCCACAAGTATGGGCGCCAGTTTAATGCGGTTACATTAAATATCGTTTATTACAATGAACTTAGGTACTAAAATACACAACAAACTTATAACATCGCGAGAGTCGCGGAGGATGCGTAAGTATATAGTACGTAGGCACGTCTTTACGTCTTTTCCCGTCGGTGATCAGAACTAAAACTCCTCGCTAGCAACAGCGACGGGCTTTTTATAATACTCAGAAAGTAGGTACTTCAAGCGATTCATTACTCTCGGTGTTGTAGCCTGACGACGCGAAGTCCAACATCCCCCACCCGACCTGCGGACCAATAGGCGATTTTCTTATTTAGCGAGCGATCCCCATAAGTAGGTGAAACAATAGGAGCGAGCGAGATAGAGAGCCGCTGCGCAGTCGTGCTCTTTCTAAGCCGTGGTAAGGCTCGCGGAACAACTTTATTTATTTTTTTTAGTTTGTTAGAGTTCTCGCGTTACATATATTATAATATTTTTTACTACGTACTTTTGTTTTAATTTTTATCAAAAATACTGAACTCGCGGCCCAGTCAGTAAATCTTACTTTTTTATTAGTATTTATGGGAGTGATTATTTTTAAATATTACAACGAAAGACTATGATAAACTCCCAAAGCTAGTATTTTATTATGTAATGCTCCAACAGCATCCAATGCAGTAAATAAATATTTATAAGTATGTACTTAGATCCTTTCAAAGCAGCCTGGGATAATCGTAGGTGTTCCTTGTAACAGTAAAATTTCAAGGTCGCTAGTTTCCGTAAGAATATGGTATTTAATCCATATAGCCAGCGGTTGAAATTTTTGGGTACCTACGTAATTTACGTAAGACTGATGAACTTCAAAAATACTAAAAACATGAATATATTACGCAGATAGTACTTAGAAAAGTTACCAAATTCGATTGCAAACTTCCAACTAACTTTACTCAATCATTATCAGTAAAATTAAAAAATAATACCTTCAAGCACCAAGATTAGTTAAGTTACGTATAAAACCGAGCGGACAGCGGTTTAAATGTGTGCGTGCGCGTAATGTCGTTGTGTTGCGATGCAGATACCTAAACTTGATCGAGTTCAAAATGTAACAGCGTCCTTAAGTGCGCTATTACAAAATCGAAGTGCACTGATTTAGGTAAATTTGACGGCGCAGATGCGCTTATGTGCGTCTAGTGAAGTACGCTACACAACAAGCAAACCGATAGGCGGCAGACGCGACGAACAAACAAACTTGATCCTTTCCACTTTACTTTCGAAATAAATCAAATTACTGTTATTTATAGTTCGTGAAATATTATTTGTATCGATGAATGTCATTACCTAGAAAGGCTTATCTATTGAGTTACGATAGGGTCATAACAATTTATGTGAATTTTAATTTATATTTTATACCACTAAACCGGCAAACTAGCTAAAACTACATCTACTGCTACTGGTAACATGTAACTGCAGTTACCGCGGCATAAAGACGCTTGTAATGATGTGCAGGCAGGATTTGTGGAATGCACAATGAAATGCGATGTATTTAATTGACTTTGTAATCAGTTTTAGCACAGATATTATTTTTTTTGTCAAAAAATGCCTTATCTGGTGAGGGCGCGTGCGAAAGAAAATTGTTAAGAGAAGAAGGGTCTAGCAGTTGCCAATTTTCAATACTTATTGTAATTTATTCAGCAGGTAATAATACAATGGTGCCGATTCTCTTGTACACCGAACTAAACTATCACAGATTCCTTACTTTTGTCTATGAGAATCTAATAGCTATTCTGCCAAAAGAAATCTCTAAATTTAAAAATTATTTAGACACAACTGAAATGGAATTTGTTTGCCCTACGCCGGGATTTTTTTTTTTGAGCCGCAGGCGCGCGTGTTCGGCAGTCTAGATGTGTTTTATATGGAATTTTTCACTTTTTGTATGGAAAATATGAAAAAAAATTACCTACATGTTGAGTATTAAGGGTTTATGAGTTTCATAAAGGGGGTTGAAATTTTTATTATTTTTGCGATAGGACCCACCATTTTTTCGAGATATAAGCAAAAGAAAATAAAAAAAGATACAGTACTATTTTGCAACTGTAGTCGAGGTGTTGGTTTGAGTTATCTATTAAACCGGGAAAAACGCTCTCCTCATAAAACTTTATTCATGTGGCAACATTTTCTGGTTCCAGAAATCATTATCTTTGCAAAGTTTTAGTGGGTATTCAGTACCAGTCCACACTGCAAATACACATTTTTATTGTAGGTATATTATGTTCATTTTCTATATATTCAAATTAGAGTATCAGTGGAAAATATTTATAAATTTCCATTACAACCATTCATATATTTTTTTTTTTTTATCACGTATCAAAGAGTGTTGAGTTGCGCTATATTCTTGAGATTACGCGGCGCACACAGGCGCACAACGTGTGTGCGCCGCGTGTCAGCGGGCGATACGTCCTCCCTCAGGAAGCGCTTGGCGCGGACTGAAGCTAAACTCCGCGCAGTCCGCGCGTCCCGAGATTTATATTAGGTCTTTACCTATGAAATTGCCGTTCTGCAGTACTGGCCATTTCAAATCAAAATAATTTTTGTTTGGCTAAGAATTCTAATTTCAAATTAATTTTATTTTAAAAACATGGATTTTTTTTTCCAAAAGTAGTCATTTCTTTATTGATTAGTGTTACATTTTCATCGCATTTCAATCTTTTTCGTCATCATGGATACGTTAAAAATTCGAGTAATTATGGAATATGAGTACCGTCGTGGCAGCAACGCGGCACAAGCGGCACGCAACATCAACGACGTTTACGGAGCTAACACTACAAACCAACGCACCACCTGTTATTGGTTTGTTCGCTTCCGTTCTGGAAATTTCGACCTGTAAAATGAACCTCGCGGTCGTCCGAAGACTTTGGTCGACAATGACGAATTAAAGGCGATTGTGGAAGCTGATGATACACAATCTACGGCTGAATTAGCAGCAGCTTTCGACGTTAGCGTCAAAACAATATTGGTCCATTTGCGTCAAATTGGCAAGGTAAAAAAGCTTGACAAATGGGTGCCCCACGAACTCAATGATCGCCAGCGCGAAGTACGCGTCGAGACGTGCCTTGCACTGCTCAACAGACACACAAATGAAGGAATTTTGAACCGCATTGTTACCTGCGATGAAAAATGGATTCTGTTTGATAACCGCAAGCGCTCAGCAAGTTGGTTGGATCCTGGTTCAGCACCTAAACAATGCCCTAAACGAAAACTTACCCCTAGAAAAGTGATGGTCACTGTTTGGTGGTCTAGCGCCGGTGTGATTCATCACAGCTTCTTACCAAACGGGGTGAGCATTACTGCAGATGTGTACTGTGAAGAACTGAACACAATGATGGAGAAGCTGGCGCATCTCCAACCAGCATTGGTCAATCGCTCGTCTCCGCTGCTCCTGCACGACAACGCGCGACCTCATACTGCACAGCAGACGGTCTCCAAGTTGCAAGAACTGGGGTTGGAAGCTCTCCGTCATCCGCCCTACTCACCAGACCTTGCGCCTACAGACTACTACTTTTTCCAGAATTTGGATAACTTCTTGGCGGGAAAAAAATTCAATACCCGAGAGGCAGTACAAAATGCCTTTGAAGAATTTGTTGCCTCCCGTCCATCTGATTTCTTTAAGAAGGGCATCAATAAACTGTCACTGCGATGGCAAAGATGCATTGATTGCATGGGTGATTACTTCGATTAATACAAATAAAAAATTCATGAAAAAAAATCGTTTAAATTTTTTCATACAAAACGGCAATTTCATAGGTAAAGACCTATTATTAATTTTTAGCATTGCAATTTGCATACAACAATTGTTTAAAAATATTATTTTACTCTAAAAAAGACAATTATTTTTTTGAAGCGTGGTGACATAATGGCCTTTGTTAGTAAATACTTTTTGTTTAAATTTGAAATGTATATTCATAGATAAAAATATAATTTCGGACGAAAAATTATCAATATCTATCTGTTTTACGGAATTATTTTTGGTGCATTACTGAATGAAACATAAAAAAATTACGTAAGCGCTCCAAAGTTCAAGATATAGTTGTACCATGGACATTTTTTTAAATGATTTATAAATGATTAAATTACTATATCTTCGATGTAACGCGTCAAAAGACGTTAATTTAAATTTTATGAAACAGCCTTTGCAAAGACAAGGTTTTTACTGATTTATGTAGAGAAATTGTTTTTTTTTTTAATGCTCTCCCAAGATAAATAATCAAACTTTCTCAGGCACTTTTTTTTTAATTTTGAGGCTATATCTAAACCTTAATCACACGTCAGAAATCGAGTATTTTTTTTTCTAATTTTCATGTTTTAGGGTTACTTATGCATAATTAATTTTAATGCACTTGGCCGGTTTTTATTATTAGTTAGGATTTACTTAGTTTGAATTTCCACGTATTATGTCTTGGCCGCAACCAGGCATTGATGGACGATCGAGAAAAATTAGTCCTTTTCTAATACCGGCCAGACACAGCAACACACATTTGAACACTTGTGAGACACAGGGGGCTTAAACCAGCCCCTAACCGCCGCCGCTGGAGACACCCTGGGCGTCGGGAATCCCAGGCGGATTCCCGGCCACCATAGGCGCGGGCTTGCGGACGGCGAGCAATGGGTAGCTCGCCGTCCGATAAGGACCAGGCCCGGGTCGATGCGCGTCACGCGCGCCTCAAAGAGATGTCAGCACACCTGACGGGGTCCGTTAGGACCGATGCCTGCCAGGGTTGCGGAATAGTCCGAAAGGGATACCGGGACCCTGGCAACAGGCAACTGAAGGAACACGGGTGGGTTTTAGTCAGTAAGAGACTGACACGCCCTTCCGCTCCGCCCAGAGCGGGAGAAGTCATATGATGATTTCCGCCCCAGAAAAACAAATTAAAAAAAAAATGGGCTTAAACCAGCCACTTTGGCAGAATCATAATAGGAAAATACCTATTATGAATCATCGCAAAATGTCACAAACAGACAATTATTCATAATACGATCTGCGTGCGATTCATATTACGAAATAATTCATCTGTTTGATAGTTTTCTATGAAGATTCGTAAAATGGTAAATACATTATTAATTGCTTTTGTGTCAAATAAGAGGAAATGCTAATGACACCTGGAAATTCAGGAAATGAACTGCTTTAGAGGAATTGCTAATGTGGCCGTTTTAGGCCCCCAGGTCAATCAATTTGCCTAGCCTTTTCCCAACTATGTTGGGGTCGGCTTCCAGTCTAACCGGATGCAGCTGAATATCAGTATTTTACATGGAGCGACTACCTATCTGACCTCCACAACCCAGCAACTAGGTAATACGATATCCCTTGGTTAAACTGGTTGTCAGACTTTCGGGCTTCTGACGACTCGTAACGACTGTCAAGTCCAAGTAATTTCTTCCTGGTTCATCAATAACATTATGTGCTAAACAATGACATAAGGTATGGTGGCTTGCTCTGTGGTGCAGTTAGTTCCAGGTTAGGCTATAGGTGGCGCTGGGGCCACTTCACGTGACGGAAGCGACATGATCTAACGGAAGACGTGTGAAAAGGACGATGTACTCTTTAGGCCCCCAGGTATTTGAGTATAAGTTCAAAGTTTGGTCACATATTTAGATAGGTACTTCACAAGTGTTCACATATGTGACTGTCTGGCGCCGGCTTTAGAGCCACTTTAGGCCGGCGCCAGACATAGCAACAACAATTGAACACTTATTTGAACACTTGTTTGAACACATGTGAGGCACGGGTGTTTGGGTATTTGATCACTTATTTCAACATTGCCATTCGGAGTCGATTTTCGAGCGCATATCAAACCCGGCGCCACACATTGCAACATTATTTGAACACGTGTTTGACACATGCAGGTGTGTTTGATTATTTGATCAAAGTTTGATCACTTATTTCGACTTTTTCATTCGGTGTCGGTTTTTCGAACGCACATCAAAGCGTTAAAAGTTCAAATGTGTGCGCAGAACATATCCAAACGTTCAAATTTTAAATGTGTGCGTAGGTAACCTGCAAGTCCAGTGTCTCGTAAATAAGGTACCCGCAAACAGCCGCGACTTGTCGTGTGACGTGGCGCTTGGCGATTCTGCGATATTATCGCCACGCAACACCTTTCACACTAGGCGCTGGGGCGATTCGCAGCGCGATACACCAAAGGAAGACTTTGTATGGCCGCGTCGTTATCACTACAAACCGCTAGTGTACGTACCATTTCTGTGTACTGGACGTTTGTGTATGTGAAAGACATTGGCTTCACGATATTTTTACCTACGATAGGTACACGATCAACCGAAATAAAACTGTAAGGTCCACGGGGCGGCCTCGCGCTCGCGATCGCGTTATGTACCTGAACGGGAGCGAGCGTGACACTCACGCATCAATCTGTAGCATCCGGGCGACTGAAGGGGTTGTTTTACCCTCGCCCCGCTGTGCGCACGCGGTTAGTGCCGCTATGACCTGCCGTGACCTGTGTTGTGCGCATATGCTTGCGGATAGGTACTTAGTGTCGCTCGGTCTCGCTTTTAAATATTTTTGGGACAAAATAACATGATGTAACAATTATTGGAATAGATTCAGTTACTTATTCTGAACAAACTATATTCAGGTTTCGCATAAATACTAAAAATTATGTTGTACATACTGACACTTAATTAATAGGTATACCACGTCCACAAAATCGTCATCCACCCTGGTTGATGTCTATTTGAGAACTGTGAAGCAAATTTGCTGCAAAGCATGTCGACAGGTAAAAAAAAAATTAGAGCCTATACAACCTCAAGTTGCTTAGCATGATCCTCCGTTAAGTCGTAAATACTGCAGCATTAATTTTGAAATAATTAAATATATGTTAAAGTTGAGGACTGACACAAGGTACCTACTATGTTTGACGAAAACAGGATCACATAAAATTTTCTCGATGAAAAAAAAAAAAAACAAAGTTAGCTCTAAGCGCCTGGCCACGGGAAATTCGCTACAGCGAATTTTCGGGCGGCGCGAATTGCGGTGCGTTTTACGGCAAAACAAAATGTATATAAATGTACTAAGCATGCCACGGGAACCGCGGCAGGCGGGGCGATTTGCGAATTTTGCCGAGCGGAAAAAACAAATGCGCATCAATACAGGGCAGCCTACTTTTTTTTTACAAGAAATAAAGTACGAAAGAGACGGAAAATAAACAGTATTTTGAAAAAATTAAAAGTGTTACATTTTTTAATGTTTTCAATAATTACATTATTTTTTGGTACTCCTCGCACATGTTAATTAATGTATCATCCATCATTTAGGCTTCGTAAGCCTCATCACATTTTCATGTAAAATTAAAGTAGGTAAATGAGAAGCTAATTTTTTATTAACTTTATTGTAGCTCTAATTCTGTCGTCCCGCCATTTTGTTTACATAAGTATATTTTTGTTTCACCATAGAGTCCGTTTTTAATCTCGTAAACTATTTTGACATTTCAAATTATTGTTGTTTGTTTTTTCAATTTGGAGTTTGACATGTGCACCTGTCAAATTAATCTACGGGATTAAAAAATGAACTTTGACTTTGACTTTAGACTTCGAAAATTTGACTTTTTAGGGTTTTTGTAAGAGAAGATAAAGGTGAATGTGAATCGTTTTCATTTTCTATTTTTGTGCACTAACTAACTAAGTAATCACAATTATGATAATAGGTTTAGTTGGAAAACTTGGAAACTAACGCAAAAACGAAGGCAAAAGCCCGAAAAAAGGTTATATTATCCGCGTGTATTTGCGTCAGTAGACATCACCGTCGCCGTCGGCAGACTGTCAGACGGACGGTGACCTCTTGACAAAATTTGACATTTGACAGAGACTTCTGAAATCCACCGCTAGCATTTATTTTCTTTAACTAATTTTATTAATGGTTCTATAAACAGTGAAAAAAGTATTTTTGAATACACAATCTCTTCCAAATATTGAACAAAAAAACCTACTCTCCAAGCAATATCGAGATAACTTAGATAAAGACATTTTGTTCTCGGTCTATATTAATCGCGGCGGCGAACGCTCTTCCCGTAGCTTCATTCCGTGCCGCTTGTTTTGCAGCCCCGCTTGCCGCACCGCAATTCGCGCCGCCTGTCCCGTGGCCAGGCGGTAAAGCGAATTATAAACCGCTGAAAAAAAAAAACTTCAAATTTGATCATGAGACTTTGCTTTATAACTGATGTAACTATAGAGCAGGTCTCATGTTTTTTTATTTTTTTACTAGCTGTGCCCCGCGGTTTCACCCGCGTAAGTATAGATCCCGTGGGAATATCGGGATAAAAATTATCCTATGTGTTAATCCAGGTTATAAACTATCTGTTTGCCAAATTTCATCCAAATCCATTCAGCCGTTTTTGCGTGATTGAGTAACAAACACACAAACTTTCACATTTATAATATTAGTAGGATTAGGTACCTACCTTTATTTTTACCCTAAAAAGCAATTACCTAAACTATTCGAGTCTTGGAGCCGCCAGCACCCCACTCCGTCCCGCTCTCACTCAGTCCGCGAGTAGTATGGTGCGAGCGAGATACAAAATGAATTTGTGCTGAGGTAGTACGCGCTCTTAAATGTGTGAGCAAAGTCTATCAAAGTGTTTGATCAAATATGTGACTGTGTCTGGCGCCGGCTTTGTTGAAAAATGTTTATTCATCACTCTTTTGTTCACATGGGATGATGCGTTTCAACCATGTCCATAGGTTTCAACGGACCACTACGAGAACACGCAGATTACTTATATTATATTATTATTATAATCATATTATGTTTATAAGTAGGTATAGGTAACCTTGATGTGTGGGGTAGCAATGTTTTTATGTACCTATGAATTCGGTACCTACTATTATAACAATTTGTTAGAATATCTGTTGTGTAGGTAATCTTGTAGGTATAAAGTGCTGCTAGTGTTACGCTACCTTTAAGATTTAGATCTAGCCCCGTGTCCTAATGGAGTACTCGGTGGCACCACCATTTCATTATTCATGGAGAATTTGTTCCTCCACTTTAATTCTTCGTCTTTCACACGAATACTTTCTATCGCACACGTAACAAATGCTTCAAAAAATTCTAAAAATGATAGTTGGATATCAAGATCCATAATTCTTTCGCCGTCACATAGGTTCGGAAATATGCTTGAAAATATTTTTATAATAGTTTTGCTCGTTAAATTGCCAAAGTTGAAAAGTTTCAAGTTTTCAATGTTTTCATTTATTTCAAAGGGTTCAGGGAGTTCATTATCATCTGCAACAAAAAGTAGGTAAGTAACGGCATTTGGTTTTGTTTAGCGCATAATGAAAGGTGAAAATATGTTTTAACAATATTATTTACCAACAACAAAGGTTAATTCATCTCCAAAAATATAAACGTTACGGCCTAGTGGCAGGCATACGTTGGGCACATCCACGAGGCCGGGTTGAGGATTTTCTGCGCAGTGTGGCGGACGACGGACGGCGCAAAGAAAAGTGCGCACTGTGTGTGGCTCTCCCAGGCTACGGTACAACTCATAGGTAGCTCGCAAAGGTATACATTTCCCATAACCATTTACCAAATGACCTTAAAACAAAATGACATTCCAATTTGGTTGTTTATTTAAACTTAAAAATAATCTCGTAACTACTTTCACCCTACCTCTTTGACGACTAGATCCCCGTATTACATCCCATTCCATAAAAGTTCTGAATGCACTTGCTAGAATTGTATCAGGTTTTGTACCTGGCAATTCTCTCTTTGCATATAATTTACTGGCAACTGATATCAGACTATGTAAGAACTGCCAAAAGTATACTTTCTCGAACGGGTTATGCGGGCTTCTTGCAAGCCATTCAGGATTCTGGTGATATATTTTGTCAATCTCGACAAGTGTCAAGCCTCTCTCGTGAACATTACAGTCGTAATACAATTGCCATAAAAACAAGCGAATCAGCACAGGCGTAAATGCTATGTCTTCGGTGTTGCAAATGGTCGCATACTTGTAATAAATATTCAACAAATCGATCTTATAACACTTCAATGTCTGGCGTAACGAAGTCTCCTCAAACATGATCAAGTCTTCGATGTTTTCTAGTCTATTTGCTTCCTCTAACGAATGCTCCTCTTTTCCAGTTGTTTGTGGAAAATCTTTTTCTGACAATTTATTATTTTCCAAGTAGTCATTTATTATATTCGTTCTTATTTCAGCTTGTTTATCTATATTTTTAAGTGCTTGATCTATATGATATATAAGGCCGACAGTACTGTCGCATATTTCAAATTGGTAGGGTTCATTTACAGTTCCAGTTTTCTTAGTGTCCTGACTGTACTTGATTTGGCTAATAGAATTCAAAGGTCCTAAGTTGTCATCAGTAAACAGTTTTCTATCTTGGATGATTAATCCATTATTTGTAACAAATTTTCCTACGCCATGTTTTTTATTGTCTTTAAACTCCCCCTTATAATGCGATCCTAAGCCGAGTCCTAGATTAAGTACACCATATCCATTTCGCCGACCTTTTTCCCACATACCACGAAATGCATTTATAGATGGCAGTGCCATGGTGTTATTATAACAAGCTTCCCATATGTAAATACCATAACCGGACATGACTCCATTCTGCCACCCTCCACGGTAAAACTAAAATAATAAAAACATTAATAAAGATATTGTTTTACAATAGAACTGCACATGAATGAATTTTGCCTAAAATTTCTAAATTATCTAAGTAATTAATAAATCGACGGTGAAAGGCGTCTGCATGAGATTGGTTGTCAATTCGGATGTTTATAAATACAGGGTGTAAGGGACAGCCCTCCGTAGACTGATGGGACAAATAAAGCATAACATACTAAGACGTCCGGTCACACCTGACACGCAATGTATCGTTACCGTAAACGCACGAAGCCACACTCCCCGCGAGGGGTGGGGGGTGGGGGGGGGGGCGTTCGCGCTACGTGGTTTATCAATGTAAATTCTGAGCTTCACGCGTCGTTCGCTATAGTATTTCAACATCCATTGCTGATTTTAGCTGTTTTATTTACATCAATGGAGTGTTGCGTACAGAGAATGTAATTTCATATTGAAATTAAGGAATAGTAACTGAAAAAACTATTAAAAAAATGAACATTTCCCTGAGAAAATTTCCGGTGGAATATGATTCAAAATAAGGAGCTGTATGCCCCATGTTAATTTGCGGAGGGCTGTCCCTTACACCCTGTTTATACATATATATTTTTGTATATTTGTTCGGGCTTAATTAACTCCGTTGTGTATAGATAGACTAGGATTTGCTATTTTTTATTTTGGTTGAAAGGGTATAGGTACTTCCAAAATGGTCCCAATGTCATCAGATCAGGATCAGATGATGGAATCCTGAAGAAATAAAGGGAACTCTTCAAATATTATAGGCACACCTATAGCGATTTCGGTATTTTTATAGTAGGTAGGTAACTCAGGTCGTGCAGTTGCTCTCGGAAACTGTCGGAAAGCACCATTTGGTGAAGTGGAACTGACTTTGAAGACCACAGATGGCGACCGGAACTACTCATTGGTAAATGTATTTCACGGGTTGCAATTCGATTACTTTAAATATGGTTGCCATGCAATTTACGCTCGTAACAATAAAATTATAGTTGTAAATAAACCGTTTTAAACCAAAATCCGTGAATTCAAAACCGATTTAAATTTGTTCAAGACGGTTTTTAAACCACGGATTAAAACGGTTTAGTTTAGTTACAACTATAGTCACAATGCATAAGGTGAAACCAGGAGAACTCCTCAAGGATTAACGTCCCTGCATCGGGTACGGCAATATTTTAAAAAAGGTGATGTGCAGTTGACGTTAGGCTATTGTAAAAACTTATTTAATTAAAGTCTTTGTAGTGTTTTTTGGAAGTCGTTATTTATTTTTGTAAAAAAAAAAAAAAAAAATTGTGTAAGTACTTACAGATAATAAATTATGGATCGTTTAGCACACGCCGATAATTTGAGACCTTTCCGAGCTTTGGTTTTACCTACCACATACGGTCGGGCAATTTCGACTGTGGGTAATTCTAACTACTGAGAATACCTATATAATTTAAATGGGTGCGTCTCCTAACATATAAAGTTATTTGGTTCAAGTATTTTCAGTTCAATAACGTTCACAAGATGTAACCCAGTCAGCACACAAGCCAGATAACTGGCCGACAATTTAACCTTATGCAGGGATAAGCTTTATTGGTATGTATAGAAGCTGTGTGTATTACGAAGTAGTGTATTAAAGTTTTTTTTTTGCTATAATAATACTATTAGCTGAGTTAGTTTAGTAATTTGCGGATTTTAATAATAATAATAATTAATTTCACCAAAATAAGAAACACATATTACAAAATTGAATATTGACAATATACAGTAAATAATGGCTTAAAGTTTGTAATATACAAAGTTTGGGACTATCTGCATCCGAACTAGGTGGTAAACCTGTATCTCGGATTACATTTGATCCCCATAAATAGATTGTGAATATTTAGTAGCCATGTTTAAAGTTGTAAACTTTATTAGATTGCCATGTAATAATGTATGTGGAATGGAAAGTAGGTATGCATAAAGTACGCGAAAAAAGAAAAAAAAAAGTAAGTGTAGTGTGAGTGTGTGTGTGTGTGTGTATGTGTGTTTTATTTCTTAAAACTGAATAATCATCATAAAAAGACCTGTTACTCAAGAGTTTGTGTAACCTTTTACATAACATGGGTATAAAATTCCATTATCAAGCATGATACTGGATAAGTTATATTCTGTTCTCTTTTAGTTTTATTACACACCACATCTTGACAGTTATTCAGCTGCTGTATAAAATAGGCGCTATTTCTGTTATGATGCATATAGTAACTTAACAGAAATTATGATAGCTGTTATAACTACTTAATACCGCTTTAAGTACGAAATTACCGTCATGTGCAGATAACTGTGGTTAAAGCAATAGTAATAGATTCATATGTAGAAGTTTGCTAGGTATTCACGAAAAGTAGACATTTTTTTAAGCTAGAAGAACTGTTCTGAAACTTGAGTCAGCATTTAAACGGCTAACTGCGCTCTGTTTTGTAGTGGTTGTGAGAAAATACCTACCTATAGGACTGAATCTTAATCGTTTGATTTACAGTACGAATGAGTGTGATTATAGAACAGTTATCGAAAATGTTGAGTGCAGACCACTTTTAACCAGAGCACAACTTAATAAGTGGATACATAAGGTCTGTTATGCAGACATAAGCCGGTAAGCCGCTGTGCAATCAGATTTTATTCAGAATGAGCGTCGCCATATCGAATAACATAACCTATTATAATGATGTGGAATTTTATACTCAAATACTCAATTTATTTATATAGGTATACTTTATTGTACACCAGAAAATACACAAATGCTTTCTGCGATCTCTTCCAGGCAACCTTAGAATGGACAGTGATTGCGTGGACATCAAAAATGGGGTTGTCATTGGTGCAAAATAATAAGTAGGAACTTAAACTTACCAATAGATACAATATACTATAATAGATATATATATATATATATATATATATATATATATATGCTATATAATATATACATACATACTGACTTTAAAAGAATATTATGTAAGCAACGAAAAATAAATGACGACTACAGATTATTACAGCTATGAGAACAAGATCACAACAGGAAGTAATGTTCCCTCACAAGTCTCTTAAATACAGGTAACGATTGCGCGCGTTTTATTTGAACTGGCAATGCATTCCACAAACGAGCGGCCTGAACAGAAAAGGATTTGTCGAAGAAAAGTTGTGGAATGCATTGGCATTTTAAGCTTCAAGTTATCTGATGACCTTAAAAAACTTTGTATGGGAGTCGCAAAGATACTCGAAACGTTTCTTAAGATAGAGAGGGGTGGAACGGGAGAAGAGCACATTATACAAAAGGGAAAGAATATGAGCATTCCGGCGAAGGCGAATTGGTAACCACTTGAGCTTCACACGAAATTCGGAAACATGGTCATATTTGCGCAAACCGAATATGAACCTTATACAAACATTTTGAAGCCGCTCAAGTTTATCGAGTTGGTTTTGAGTAAGGTCAAGATAGGCATCAGCATAATCAAGGATGGGTAGAAGAAGTGATTGTGTAAGCGCAATCTTAGTGGCAGTCGGTAGAAAATTGCGTAGTCTCTTCAAAGATGCAGCGGATGCAAATAGCTTGCGGCTAACTTCCTGTAGCTGGGCAGTCCAAGAGAAGTTCTTGTCAATGAATATCCCCAAGTTTTTAACTTTTTGGCTGAAGGGAATAATTCAATTTTAATAACGAAATTGGTATAATATTCTTATAAAAGTATTACAAGGTTATTTTTGAACCCCTAAACTGCATAAAAGATAAAAAAATATTTCACACGTAAAACATACCAATAGACGAAATTTTGTTTATTTCTCCAAAATCCGGGTTATCAGGTAGCGCGTGAAAATTTTACACGAAATGTATATATAAATACACGGTAAAGTTGCATGCGCACCAAGATTTACAAAAAAAAAAATCATTTGGTAAGCATAAATAAGGGTAAAAATTACTTACGATAGGTAATGTAATTTGGCCATCACTTAATTCACGCTGTTCGGATTTGTCAATTTCAATTTAATTTTGATAAAATATACTGAAATAAGCTAAACGCTGTGTAACACCTCAATATTTGAGCTTTGAAGGACTTAACCATATTAGTTCATTCATCATTCATTCATCATCTGGCTAACAGAGCTGTAATACTTGTATTAAAGAACAAAATGCTTTATGCAGAAGATACTCAGCTTGTCGTACAATTATTCAAAACTTATTCATCTGTTCCGTTGCTATTACACATCTATTAGCAGTTTATTTTTGTGCCCAAATTGCTTGAATAACGTCTGAGCAAGCGCCAAAATAGCTAATTACGATAGTCTGTTCAGCGATTAGTTTCTATGACTGCTGTTAAACAAAAAATACTCATAATGTTTGTGCTGGCTGGGAATAAGCGTGAGGTTATATTCCTTATTTTATTTTTAGATTTATTATTTAGAGATTCCAACTGTTTAAAATATTAAGTATATTCATACCATCATTATGGTTAACACTCCGATTCAGAGCAATCCGACTCGTATAGGTTAATATGTTAGAAGACTAAGGCGGGAGCGGCCGCCGAGCGCCAGATCCCTTCTGTTGTTGGTGAATCATATGGGTGGTAGGTGAGTATACCGTGTGGCGTGACTCGTGAGTATAGGTACCTACGTGATAATGATTTAAATGAGTACTTAAATAAAACTTACGTCATGATTCGGCCATACCATTAATCCTTTACCTTCCCTCTCGTTTCTATCCCATTCTCCTTTATATCCACTTAGTTGGCAGTATTCTCTAGATCCATACCCGTACCGTTCATTCTAAATTAATATTTTAATAATTATGTATAGAATCTGACAAAATCAACCAGCTCAATTTATTAAGGTGCTCAGTTGGACATAAACCTCTGGTGGGTTTGGCTAAATAAGTTACCTACTTATTATAGTTTACACCATGTTCATCATTCGGTCATGTTCAATGTTCATGTTCATGCCGGTTCATTTGGTTGAAGAGCGTGCGAACAGTTTATGGGTAAGTAAGATACAGAGGCGGAACTTAGCTTTAACTTTTGTATGATCTGTCAAAATCACGCCGAAATGCACTGATTTGAAGTATTATTTAGCTATGTTTGTTTTGTTGATAGATAGGTACCTACGCTAATTTTCTTCTCTGTACCTTAAGCCGGCGCCAGACATAGTCACATATTTGATCAAACATCTTTGATAGACTTTGCACATATATTTCACCACTGGCTAGGGGTGAGGCGTATGTACTTATATCGTAAGTCGTAACAGATAAAAATCACAGATATTAAAAAATAACAAATATCAATTTGTTCTTATCAATATAAAATACCCGTTACTTAAAATACTCTCAAGACTGTTACCGCGGCTGTTACTGTTAATACATCAAAACCATCCCCACACAAACTGTTACCACATACACACTCACACAAAGGAAGGAATTATAGCAGGGTTATCAATTTCTCTCTCTTCCTCATTAAAGAATGGAAGATATTCAATTGATGTAATTTTATTGTGCATGGCATCAAATGCAAACCATGATGGTCTGTAAATTTCTTCAGCACCAGATCCTGTCCTTGTAGACAGTTTTTTTTTTTACATTCACTTTAATTAATGGGTCAATAAAATGTTTCTCTTCTTTTTTAATTCGATAGAGCAATGTACCTACTGAGAATTTATCATTAATCCTGATCCAGGCGTCATTTACCAAATTCCAATTTTTTTAAATATTGTTTTTTACTTTTAGGGTTCCATAAATACATGGTTCTCCTTCAAGCAACTCAATAAATTCTAGGGCACTCGTTGCTCCATTCTATCTTGCGATTGAGCAAAGCGACCGTTCCGATCAGTTATTTACGAGACACTGGGCTTGCAGGCTACGCTACGCACACATTTGAAATTCGAACGCGCTATGCACACATTTGAACTTTAATCGCTTTGATGTGCGCTCGAAAAACCGACACCGAATGGAAAAGTTGAAATAAGTGATCAAACTTTGACGAAATACTCAAACACCCCTGCCACACGTGTCAAACAAATGTTCAAATATTATTGCTATGTCTGGCGCCGGCATTGATATGTGCTCAAACAAATGACAACGAATGACAAAGTTGAAATATGTGATCAAACTTTGATGAAATAGCCAAACACCCCTTCCACACATGTGTTCAAACATGTGATCAAACATGTGACCAAATATTGTTGCTATGTCTGGCGCCGGTATTACAATGTTACCCATTGGCTCAAATCCCCCTATTATTATAAGTCCTAAAATTAGGTAAGTACCTCAAATTGCTTATCATGATCCTGTTTTATCGGAAATACTGCAGCATTAATTTGGAAATAAATGTAAGGTAAAGTTGAGGATTATTGTTAGGTAAGTAGTTAGGTACTATGTTTGATGTAAAGACGATTCTATAAAATCTCTATAGAAAAAAAAAATACCTTGTTACTTCCAAACCGAACAATAAACAGATACTTAAAACGGGACCCTATTACTAAGGCTCCGCTGTCTGTCTGTCCGTCTGTCACCAGGGTCGATCTCATGAACCGTGATAGTTAGAAAGTTGAAATTTTCACAGATGATGTATTTCTGTTGCCGCTTTAATAGACTTACTAAAAACAGAATAAAATAAAAGGGGGTTCCCATACAACAAACGTAATTTTTTTGCTCGATATTGATAACGGCAGACGCTTGAAATATTCACAGAATATTTTGATAAATATTCACTTTAAAAATAAATAATTAAATTAAAATTAAATAAATATAAGGGGGGCTCCCATACAACACACATGATTTTTTTGCCGTTTTATAGATAATGGTACGGAACCCTTCGTGCGCGAGTCCGACTCGCACTTGGCCGGTTTTTTAGGTTTGACTTCGGAATAACTTCTTTAGGTGTATTACAGTACAGAAGAGTTCATTTTATACATACGTAGATCCATTGCCCGTCATATGAATTCTTAAAGTCCTTAGAATAGTATATTACTCCTTCTCCATGCTTAGTTCCACAATACCAGCCGCCAGTGTAGGAGCGTTGGCTGCGAGAGTCCACGAACAAACCTTTACCATGTCGTAGATTCCCGGCAAACTCGCCTTCGTACCAAGTGTCATTTTTCCACTGAATTATACCTTTTCCGTACATTTCATTATTTTGAAAATGTCCCTAAAATTTAGAATCGGACAACACTTAGTACCTACCTAAGTGAAGTCAAAGAATGGAACTTTTTATTTTTAACTTACTAAGTAGACGGTTCCGTCGGCCCATTGAAAACGACCTTCGCCATGCATACATTTTGACGAAATATTTCCTTCATACATATTGCCGTTTCGGAATCGTATAATAGCCTTTTCATCAGGACTTGACCACCAAATAGTTTGAGACAAGTCGTTCTGTGAATAATTAAACCGGCTAAGTAGGTAGATGATCTTCTCGAACTTGAGCAAATAGGTAGGTACTACCTAGTTGCGTAATTCACAGAAGGTTTGTTATAGCGCCATTTCAACACCATATCATCGCGGCGAGAATTTGACGACACGGCGCGGGCGAGACTATCGCCGAGATTCTGTTGCCCTTGGAGATGGCGCCTTTGGCTTTAGTATCATAATTTATTTATTTATTGATATGGGACTTATTCAATAAAACATACACAAACAAAAGTCACATACAGTTTAAGGTAATTATTGTAAATTCGTCACTTACAAAAGTGCACAGCACTAGCACAATTCAACTAAGTATAACGATATCTACAGGGTGAAATTTAATTCATGGGCATCCTCTTAAGGGGTCGTTGTACTCATTATTATGAACAACTTTCACTATGGCAAAAAATTTGAGGAACCGCCCTACATTTTGACACGCTATGCGAACCTACCTATACATATAGGGAACAGCTTACAGGGTGGGTCATATGTATACTAAAAGTTGTTCATAATGATGAGTCCTATATTGAACCCATAAGGAGGATGCCCATTAATTAAATTTGACCCTGTAGATATCGTTATAGTTGAATTACTTACGTTCAATCGTGTTTACGTGAATTCCAAACTGGAGATGCATATTCCATCCAGTAGACTATTCTTACAAGAGTATTGAAGAGCATGTTACATAATGACATATAGTCTATCAGCGAGTAGCCCAATCTGTTAGCATAGTTATACGCTGTGTTACTGGAAATGTCGGAATGAGTTTTGTCTATTTCCCAGTAATAAGCATATGTCGTAGTACGTAGTATATATATATATATATATCACTGAGAGTGATTCAGGATTGATTATAATATAGGTATAGGTACTTAGGTAGTACCTGTAGTTACTTAGTCAGGATTATCATCGACGATGGTGCACGCTTTATCACAATTACTTTAGAAGTGACATTCAATCCAAATTATTACTAAGGTACCATCATAAGATACAAATCTTGTAGGTCTAAAATATTTAAGAATACAGGTAATTACCTCACCCTGATCATCAACTCTTGAACGGCTTCGTTTCGGCGGTTTTGAAAGTCGTCGTGGAACTAAAAATATAATTATAAGTAGTAGATTGGGATAAAGCACAGTGCCTTATGGCGCGGGCGCTGTTTTGAATCCCTAACGCAACGAATGATTCTAGAGCGCCCGAGCGCAGCGAGGCGACTAGAATCCTGAGTGCAGCGAGGGATGTAAGCTCGCCCAAAAGTTATATGCAGTTTCGTACACTGTTTTATATTAATCATGCAATTTCATCAAAAATACAATAGGTTTATAATATGGTAAATATAACACAAACTGGTTAACATATTATTTAAAATATTATTTAAATCTAAAAATCTCTACACTATACGACCTTGGTTTTTGTTTTCCCTTAACTTCTAAAGAATAACATTGTTGGTACTCATCATGAACAACTTATAATAAGGGACCAACACAAGAAATCGCGACTTACGAGCAGATTTTTTCTTTTTGCCAAAAATTGTAGTGTCGCTAGATGTCTTCCCCAAATCCAGGGAAGGATGACGAGAGCTGTCGTCTGCTTTAGGTGGCTGAATAGTTTCCCATGACTCTACGATGCAGTCTAGCATTGAATCGAACATCATTGTTATCAATTCCTTTCTCACGGAACCCTTGGGACGGATTACCACAGAGGCGGTAGAATCATTTGTTAATGCTGCATTGGATTGCGGTATAGACCACGTTTCATAGTCCACATCTTGCCTTTTGTGCACAATCAGAGAACTGTCACGACGTGTAACTGTTCGCTGTGAATCGACATAAAACATGATGATATATAATTCAAAAACGTAATATTAAGTGCCTAATGGTAACAAGCAAACCGAAAAATAGTAAAAGTGAATGTTAAATTGAACCACTGTCCAATTAAACATGCAGACAAATCAGTGGACAAAACAATTGTCATTATGACAATGAGGAAGTAAGGAAGCATTTTTTTTCTGTTTTTTAACGAAATAGATTTGTAATATGTATGTCTATGCAGTATGCATCAAATTAATTTATTTTTTCTAATTAATTTAATTTTTCCATTTGGTTGGGAAGGGAACCCTAAAACAATTTAAGGGGTTACTTTGCTTTTTGTTCTGTGTCTGTAGGGTAAGGGATCTCGCGCACTAGACCCACGAGTATAGTCTTGGCCCCCAGGTAAACTGTAGAAACCGATACGAATCCCACACTTGGTCGCAACGGCCAACCAGCCGCAGCCCATACAATATACCACTAGACGGCCACTACTTCCCGGGAGATCCCTAACTTGTAAGAGTAGAACTTATTCCAGGGATAAAGTTTGGATACTATTGCCACGTCTGCGTCTCGTACTCGTCTCACATCGCTTGTGTGGACCTCGGCTTAGGGGGTGAAAAGGGGTATTTCGTTTGTTACATGAAGAATTACATTCCTTGGGATTATAGACTTGTACTTACATAAATAAATAGTAAGGTTTGATTTGACATTATTAATTCTTCATATCAACCCCCTAAAAGGGGCCGCACCTAACCGCCTCTGTGGTCTAGTGGTTAGACCACCTGTCTCAGACCCAGAGGTCCCGGGTACGATTCCCAGTGGGGGCAAAATTTTCTGCTCGGTTTGGTTGGTGGTAGGGCTTGTTCTAAGCTCGCTTCCACTACTGTAGCGATAAAAAAAAGGCTTGTCACTTGGAAAGCTGCCACGCCAAATGGAATTGCACTAGACACATCTGCCGCATGTCAGACGACCATGGGCCAACTTACGACCCAATGAGAACCGACACAGACCCGGACGGAGATTGCGGGATGAGCTGGAGTCATTCGCAAAGAACTGGTCCTTAGCAGCTTTAAACAGAGAGAAGTGGAAAGAGAGTAGGGAGGCCTTTGCCAAGTTTGGAAAAGATGGATATAGATTGTTTGTTTGAGGAATGCAGGGCCGTAGCTAGACTTGAATTTAAGGTAGGGCAGCTGTTGTTACAGGTAGGACGGAAGTAAAAATTTTCCTTGATCTTTTTGCTAATTGTATAATAACTTAATTTCGTAACCGATTAAGACTGTTCCTTTTGATAGTTCAAAAACATTCATTGCGTTATTTACGTTATTGAGCAGATTTTTTTTCGAACTTATGAAGCAATGGATTACCAATTTGTTTCAAACCGATTCAGATTCTTATTGATCGTGTATTACGCAATTAGGGTGCGGGACAATCGATTTTTGGCTATCTTGACTTGTGAACAGGTGTGAGTCAGTTAATACTTAATTGTCGGGGGTGATATAGGTATGTATAGATAAAAATACAAAAGTAGGTAATTTACTCTGACTTATATTTTATTATTGCTCCAATCATATTTAATACAACAAATAAAAAGTCCTTCCTTAAAGCAGCTGAATTATGCAATTCGCAATGTTATTATTAAAAATGCGAAGGACTTTATCAACTATGACTTGGTTCTTATTTTTTCAAACGCCAAATATTCTTTCGTGACCCCTTAATAGCCTCTGAGGCCTATTGATTGCAGTTAAAGTTGAAAATGTAGATGATTGAGAGATTCGTATACAGCATATTTTTTCAATGCTTTTTCCAGCCTAATTTAGCTTCATAGTAGGTACTTAGCTTATTATTAGTTGATGGTATTTAATTAAGGTTTTGGTTGGGCATTGGTATTTCAAGGTAGGGCATTGCCCCACAATGCCCCCCCTTAGCTACGGCCCTGGAGGAATGATATATTATGAAAGAGAAGGGAGTAAATGGGACATAGAGCAGGAACATGAAGATGAAATGACAATTAACACGAAGGATAAAACCTAGTTAATTTGCTTATCAATCAGGATCCCTAACTGGCTTGAAACTGGATTGAATAAAAAAAAAGTTTACATTTCAAACTGTTTTAATTTGAAAAGTAATTTTATTTTGTTTTTGAGCTTGCGTTTGGGTCTGTCACGATGATAATGTAGTCCACCATGTTCGCTCCCCTTCATCGCAGGGGAACGTGTAAACTTTTTATGAAACATTGAATGACCTGAAAGAAACAAACAACAGTTACAATACACCGCAGCTCTGCTGATGTTATTAGGTACACACGGCTACACATCAAGCTATAAATTTCCAGTTTATGCTGATCTCGCCTCGCATTGTGATTTTCTCATTGAATGAAATCATTAATTGACTTCTCCCGCTCTGGGCGGAGCGGAAGGGCGTGTCAGACTTTTACTGACTAAAGCCAACCCGTGTTCCTTCAGTTGCCTGTTGCCAAGTCCCGGTATCCCTTTCGGACTTTCCCGGCAGCTAGTGGATTCGTGAGAAATGCAGGCGCGGGGAGACTTTCGTCGTAGGTAACGACTGTTAGTTTAAATTATAATCAAAAGTAAACCGTAGGAATGTGAATGTTAGTACCTAGTTATAACATTTTACTAACCCCAGTCCCTGAACGGCCTCCATAATCGCCATATGCTAGCTTCTTGATCGAGGTCATTATCATCTGATATCCACTCATTGGAGTCCGAATCGAGTGTTTCGTTTGATGTACCTTCCGTCACCAGCCTTTGGGTCGAGTTCTCGTATGCACAGCACAAACTGAGGATGCACAATACTGCACAGGAAACCGATATCTTAAATGTTAGAAGAAATAGGTTTAATAATTATTATCAACAACATATTTAGAAAATGCCAAACATCCGACAAAAGTAGTAAGGTACTGATAATTCTCCTAATATTGGCTGTAAGTCATACATAGAGGTGGCGCCCTAAGTAGGTAGGTAGATGCAGATAACTACTGGCGGCAACCGAATCCTTCCGATCCATCTCGTTGTGTGAGATCGGATCCGGTCGGAGAAGTCAAAGAACATGGCAGCAGCGTTATAACTGTTATAAGACAATGAATCGGGGAAACCTTGTTCACTGGCCAGAGAGCGACAAGTAGACAGGTACTTTCCATCCCCATTATAATGTGGTCTATGGGCGCGGTGCGGAAATCTGTTGTCGTAAGAAGAATAAGGCATGAAATAGCATCCCCATAGGCAGTCCACTGCTAACCAGTGGTGACGCCTGATAAGATGCGGTTAGAAAATTCCTACTTCCTACTGTTCGAAGACAGAAATTGAAGATAAGTAGTACCTATTGACATACGCCAATAATAGGCACAAAGTACAATAAAGAGTTTAGACTTTCGTTTCGCACATAAATAAGACATAAAAAAATCACTTTTTTTTTTTTTGGCGTTTCAGCACTTTTTATGGTCACTTATTAACACAACATCATTTACCTTAGCAATCATTTTAACTCAAAATACATGTGATCTACGTGATCGAGGTTCGATTACTATTTTATTTGTAAACGTGAATGAATCAAACATGTACTTATATTGGTTATTTCAACTTCAACAATGTGGAGCGGACGAGGTTTCATGTTAGCACATACGATAATGTAAAAGCAATTTCAGTGATCCAAATAATCATTGTGTAAACCAGTTACGGAGTAGATATTAGGTATTATTTTGATACAGGTATCGAACGGTACCTACCTACACTTAGCTATTAATAGTTAGGTACATAAAGGATATATTATTTTTGTAATTAGCGAAGGTTCTTCGAATTGCAGGCTGAAGTTGCATTTCCGTTATTGTGTTTTATTATTACGATGATTAAGGGAATATGGCAAACAATAATATAGGTAGGTACCTACATAGTGTTGTAGGTATATTTTTAATAATAAGGGGATTTCTCCAGTCCCAAACTCACGTGTGGCCTATGTAGGTACACCCAGAGCCAGACCCGAATGGTACAACTAACTGTTGACATTCACAACACAATATTCTTAGTTCAGTACCGTCCGGGAATTGAACCTGCGAACTGCAGCGCATAACCTCAGCCACTGTATCAACTACGGAATATAAATATGTGGCGTATTATGTACTATGCCTTCCTTATTTTGGGGCTAGGCGCTTATTATAAGCATAACTATCGTAAATATTTACAGCATGTACTCTTTGTATATTAGGTACCGAATAGGGAATACTAATTAATAATAGGGCTTGCTTTGACTAATTTATTAAATTTCTTGGTAAAATTAAACCTGTGAAACTTTGTGGGCCCAGTGTTATTATGGAAGGCACCTCAAAACGTTTAGGGACAGGTGAAAATGCAGCAGGGTGATTACTGTGATTACTTAGTTATGTGTTTGCGTTTATGACGTGCGCTCGAGCGTGTGGTTCTGTGGTTTTGTTTCACGCTGTATAGCAGGGATGTTGCGTAGGTATGCAGATTTTTTCAGATGCTTAGACCAAAGAAACGATGGATGGACTGTGTGAAAGATGATATGGCTAGAAAGGGGGTGACTACCGAGATGACGACTAATAGAGAAGTAGGTAGGTACCTATGGAAGAAAGGGACATGTTTCGCCGTCCCCACATACATTGGGATATGGGCAGGAGGATGATGATGTCACTTAGCGCCTGTGCATGGCATAATAAATTCACTTTTATAATAATCTATCAGCTGCAGAAATCTCGCTTAGCACATAATGCTCACTGCATATTCACAATTTCAAAAGAACATTCGAAAACTGAAATGTTTACCTATACCTACAATGCACAACTATTATAAATATAATTCAACACGTTATGGCTGATTTACGAGAAACAAATGATTCACAATAACAAACGCCTAGGATCTTGTCACCGAACGAAATCTTCGCTCCTAATGGTCAATGAGCAAGTGCGTACAGCACGCGCCAGTCGCCTATTTTCCATCTTGTCACGACTTGTGCTTCATCCGCATCCGCATGAACATCCGCATTAATTATTGCGGATGCGGATGCAGATGTCTAAATCGATGCGGAAGCTCCGTGGTTGCAGATGCGGATGCCGATATTCGCAAGCGCAACATCCCTGCTGCATAGCACGCGCGAGGGGCTCACGGAGTCACGGCTTACCACTCACCACTAGGCACTAATTTACGGCATTGATTCATAGAACAGGTTTTACCGAACCATTCGATGGGTAGGTATACGGTCAGGAAATTTAAATTATAAGTAAAACATTTTTTTTTAAACGTTAACCGTTTTTAAAATAAACAACCCCCCCACACAAATTCGTATGCCACTATTTGATATGTAAACAACAGCGACCCAAAGTTTTATAACATCATCAACATACCAAGTGGATTAAATACTTACATAGGTACCTAACCTACCTACAGATGCTAATTTAAAAAATCGAAGAATAAATAAAATTTGTATTGGGGTAAAATTCAGCTGTTCTCTACATTTATATTCGCATAGCTCGTCAAAATGTAAAGTCGCCGCCAGACACAGTCAAATATTTGAACACTTATTTGAAAACTTGTTTGAACACTTGTGAGGAGGTACGGTTATAAATGTGAGATCAAACTTTGATCAAATACCCAAACACCCGTGCCTCACATGTAGTGGGGTATTTAGTGTCGTCAACCTTGCAAATCTTCAACAAAGGAAGCCGCTTGGCACAGGCGTACCTAGTGGTCATCAGCTGATTTAGCCCTGTACCCACGTGGTACCACCCTGCAGGTAGGTGGGGGAGGGGGGGGGGGAACCCATCTACCGCGTTGCACTCTTACGTCGATATCTGCAAAAGTTTCGCAAATAGGTCGTGTTTGGTATCGGTTTCGTGTAATTCAAGGACGAGGAATTCATTTCTGGAACAACATTTTCACTCGCGCTGGTATAAGGAACAACTGCTTTTTTTTCGCAATTTCTGTTTTGGTTCCATAGTGAAAGTTGTTCATAATGATGCGTGCAATGACCCTTTCGTGTATGATAGATAAGATACACCTTATTAAAGACCCGGGTATATACAGGGTTATTGGTAAAACACCAACAACCTCTTAAGGAGTCATTGTACTCATCATTATGAACAACTTATTTTATTTTATTTGGGATGACAAACAATTGTACAATGAGAATTCCATAATTAAAAAAATAAAATAAATCTAAGAATGGTTACAGTACAATCCACTGCGTTTCCACGGATAACAAGAATCAATTATGGTACAGTGAAGATACAATATTATGAATGTAATCAAAGCATGAAGTAAAAAATTAAAAAAAATGTTACTACAATATTATGGGGGTACCAAATTAAATTAAATCAAATTAAAATGTATAGAAAAAAAAAATAAAGATAAAACATATATAGAAATAATTAAACTAGAAATTAACAATTAAATAATTAGCTACACTATATTCTTGTAAATTATTGTTAATGAATCCTAAGATTAAGATTAAGACCGCTATCAGCATCAACATTCCTTATTTTAACACTGGCTTAAAGGGCTTTTTTAAATTTATGACGATGTAAGGCAAATATGTCTATTTTTTCAAAGTGTTCGTTGAATGTTTTAACTAATCGCTGGAGTGGCGCTCGCTCACCCGCATTCGTACGGCAGGGAGTAGTCGCGAAAAGCGGGTAGACGCGCACCTCACGTCTCATAACCGTTCTAGGCACAACATAAAATAGGTTATTGACCAAGTCTGCGCAATGAAACCTATTGTGGATCAACCCATGAAGCATCATGGCTTGTAATAATTGGCGCCTGGACTCAGGTGTTATTAAATTAAACTTCATAAGTGACTCTTCATACCGCAGACGAACCATGTGACATTTATACTGCATTCTTTTCAGAAACTTGCGCTGAACTCTTTCGACTATATTAACATATTTCGCATAATAAGGATCCCATATCATGCAGGCATACCTACTCTATTTGTGGACGGATCAAAGAATTAAACAAATATAGATATGTAGCAGGCCGTTTAAAATCAGAAGTGGCTCTAAAGACTAGGTTATACATTTGGAATGCTTTGGCAGTAATTTTGTCTATATGTAAATTTAAGTGCAATTTGGAGTCCAACAGTATACCTAAATCAGAAATCTGGGTGTCATTAGTTAGAAGAGCATTGCATAGAGAATACTTGAAATTAATAATATTTTTTTTTTGTTGTAAAATTGATGAATTTGCATTTATTAAGGTTTAACTGAAGTTTATTCCTGTCACAGTATTCAGACAATCTAATCAGGTCATCTTGAAGATGATTGCAGTCATCAACAGTTTTGATCGATTTGAAGACTTTTAGATCGTCGGCGTATAACAAGAACTTACTATTGAGAAAACAGTTGCCAATATCGTTGATGTAAATTATGAACAATAATGGGCCAAGGATAGACCCTTGAGGGACGCCCGATGTAGCCACGAATGCGTCCGAACAATAACCGTTACTTACGACAGTTTTGGTTACGATTAATAATATAAGACCAGAACCAACGAAGTAGATTGCCTCTAATGCCGTTGAATGCAATTTTCTCCAACAAGATTTTATGGTCAATTCTATCAAAAGCCTTTTTGAAGTCTGCATAGACAACATCCGTTTGCATTCCCGCATCCATGTTTGCAAACAAATTATCTGTAAAATTCATTAAATTTGTTACTGTTTATTTATGTCACATGAACACAATGTCAACTTATGAACACATGTGAGGCACGGGTGTTTGGGTATTTGATCAAAGTAGCACAAATAGCGCAATTCCAAGGGTTTCAAACAAATCAGCACTAAAATATTGCTGTATTGCCTTGTACAAAGCATCCTAGAGTACTGTAGCGTCGTATGGAGACCACATTACGCCACTCATAAACTTCTCTCAGAAAGGGTCCAGAAACGATTTTTATGGCACCTTGCTTTTTGAAAAGGGAAAAACAAGCAGCTGCCCTCCTATGTGTCCCGTCTGCAAACTTTCAAGATGCTCTCGTTATCGACTCGAAGAGAAGTTATGGATGCCCTGTTTCTGTAAAAACTCCTCAGAAAGCAAATAGACTGTCCACAGTTACTAAGTCTTATCAAGTTTTGTGCCCCAACCCACTGTCCTCGAAAACCCATCACTCCGCTCCACCCGCCCTTGCGTAAAACTTTCCTAGGTACTAACTCTCCTATACCGCGAATGTGCAAAATCCTAAACAGCTGTAGTCAACTGATTGACGTACACCACGATAGTAAAGGGACATTTTGAAAATTAATTATTAAATACTACTCGCACAACTAAGGCGTAACCTAAATTGCCAATTTATTAATTTACTTATTTAATTTAATTTAATTTTTAATTGTACCTATTGAATTTAATTTTCAGTCAACTTTTAATTTAATTTCTAATGTATGAAATACTAAACTTAGTTTAATTTTTACTTATTTATCTGCCACTATATCACTAATCTATTCGAGGAATGTACCTATATACTTATAGATTTTAATTAATTTAATTTATTCTTGATTTGTGTGTTATATTAGGTACTAAAGTTAAGCTTTGTATTAACATTATTTTTAATCAGCCTCTCATTCTCAATTATTAATTGCAGGAATAAACATGTAAAATGTAAATATATAGGTAGTGCACGTGGTGTTAGCCTGTAAATAATTGTTGCACTTATAAATGTATATTGCGTACTTTTAAATGAAACTGATATGTGTAAACAATTGTAGACTAACCTATTAATAAATTAAATAAAAAATTATGAACAACTTTTACTATGGGAACATATATGAAATCGCGAAAAAAAAGCAGCTGTTCAGTACATGTTCGCATAACTCGTCAAAATGTACGGAACAGCTGTTTTTTTTTTCGCGATTTCATATATGTTCCCATAGTAAAAGTTGTTCATAATGATGAGTACCTACAATGACTCCTTAAGAGGTTGTTGGTGTTTTACCAATAACCCTGTATAAAAGAACAGGGCATTTTCGTAAGACTCCCACAGTCCAAATCGCTAAAGATAGAAACTTGAATTTTGGGCAGTAGTTGTCAAGTATTTCAAATGCTAGGACTTATTTCCTTTTCCAGGAATTATTTCTTATCCTGGTAGTCTGACCCACGCCGAAACTCATAATTTTATTTAATATTAAGGGAAATAATTTGTAATAAATGTAGACACTACTTCATTTTTTAGGTTTTATTAAAACAAATATTAGATTTCACACCCTAATTATTAAAATAACATAACACTTATAATATAGAAACGTAAATACAATGAATCGTGAATGATAAGCAGGTCTTACCTACGTTACTGCTGTAATAATTTACAATATCGTACATTGTAGGCTTATTTATGCTATGTCAGCCTCTGTTACCCAAACATACCGAAAATAAATTACTTCCACAACACATTATAATTTACTTACATTTTAGCTTATTTACATAAATAAATACATGTATTGTGTTCATATCACAGTTGCATCATTTGGCTATAATTACACTAATCTCACATAAGTAAGTATATTATATCTACTTATGATGGCAAGATGTTGATGCTAAAGCTAGATAGGGTCATTATACAGTGTGCGTCATCTGATTTAACAAGGAGCTTAAATATGCTGGAGTCCCCGAACGACACAGCCGAACTCCTTTAGATTGAGCAACAAACCTTTGATTGGCTGTCAAGCTATCATCATAAACATCTAGTGATGGGGTTATTTATACTTATAGTATAGATCTCTTATAAACCACCACCTGAATGAGTATACAGGGATGAAATTTGGCAAGAAGCATGGTCTCACAGCACAAGTAAAGGGAAAAGTGCGTAAGTATTTAATTTGTAGATTTATAACATTAAAAAAAAATGCTATTACAAACTTACATTTGGACTTGGAGAATTGACCGTGTGACATATATCATGATAATTTTGTTCTCGGGATAAATTCATTCCAACTAGGGAACCCTTCATGGCCGGTTATTTTTACAATCTAGAATACCAAAATAGTTGTACACGCAGATTTACATTATTAACAATTTACTCTGTTACCTACTTACTATTTTAATTTTCCTACTTATAAATATGACAGAAATACTTTTAAGATGCTAGCTAGGAAAGTTATAACACTCTAATAATCTAAATATTTTTAAAGCCTAGTTAAGATTTGTGTCGATGTTACATCGAGTGTACTTAATCTTATCTATTCTAGTGTAATCTCATCTATTTACGCAATAAACTACTAGGCTACATGATTAAAATAATTCAATTATCTTTTATAGTTTATTTTTACTAAGCTTTCCATACTAACCCGATGAAGCTGCTTTTAGCTGCGTTAATGTTTAGCTGGCCTAAAAAAAAACAGATGGCCGCAATATAATTTAAGGAGTTACTATAAGGGAGAAATTCAATGAAGCCCAGTAAATATTCGAATATGCAATTTGCCACTTGCATGCAGCGTATTCCCTGTTTTGCCGACGCATTGACATTAAGATTACTTTATACTACGCAAGACAGTAATATCTACAAAACTAGTAATCCAAAATTTTTAGTAAACCACTTTATAACTACCAAAAACGTATAGAACGTTTTCATGAACATGTCTTTCAACACTTTACATCCAGGCGCTGGCTCTTAAATTGTCAACGATGGTGGCTCGTCGTCTGTGACACACGCGGATGCATGGCTCGAAGGCCAGTCGGCGCCAAGGTCACGAGTCGTGCAGCAGGCGCTGGTAGTGCGGGAACACCTCGTACGGCGGCACGTGCAACCCGAACTCTAACGCCACAAGGACGGCGAATTCGAATCGCATCAAATCTTTTCTATTCACTCTAAATGTGGTTTCAATGCGCTAAAAGAATAAACAAATCATTCCAATCAAGGTCATTATTAGGGACCGGATTATATGCATTTGCATATTTAAGCCATTATCAGCAGTATTAGCATGTATTACCTAATATCTAGTTATGATGCATATTATCGGTACATTTACAATATTTTTCCGAGTGCAGTGCACTCACCCTGCGTTCCGAAATGCGATAAAAGAAAACATATTGAACAATAACCCACCCAGGTTTTGAAAGTTTGTGTCAAATTGATAGTTTCATTTATGGGACGGCAGAACTTTTGCCAGAAACTATAAGTGCTAACATAGCACCCAAGTTCAAGTTCTGCCCAGTTACCTCAGTGGATGTGGAGCGATCCTTTTCCACTTATAAAAATATTCTAAATGATCGCAGACACAATCTTACCACTGAACATTTGGAACAATACATGATTGTTTATGTTTACAAAAATAGTAAACAATTTTAATGTCATGTACTGTTACCTACTGTACCTATTATTGCCTATTAAAAGATAATAAGTATACTAATTTTGAAAAAAAAAAAGAAAACTTAATTTTTTCTTTTTTTTTGGGTTCCTATAATTTCGCATATTCTGCCAATTTTCGTGCATATTTCAAGTATTTTTCATGCATATAACAAGCTTTTTAAGTTGCATATAATCCGGTCTTTAGTCATTATAAATATTAAACTATGTGTAACACATTGCCTTACTTCAATGAGCGCTTTCAATGCTTCTCCTTTCACATCATTAAGTTTGGCAGAAAGCAATAAACAAGCGCCTGCACACAACTTCCTATTATCTTTGTTGATCAGATTTGCCAGAATCAACTTCTCAAAGTAAACATAGGCCTGTGCTACTGACAGCAAATCCACTCCTCCATTGTCATGTTTGGCAATCTTCCGCATTTCTTTCTTGATGCTGCAAAATAAAGATACGGTTAAAATCCAAAATATCTTGAATCAATTATTATTGTAGAAATTTTACCTTCTTAATTTACTGAGAGTTAATTTGATGTGAGGGAACTTCTCCCTAAACTTGTCATTTAGTTCTTTTTTGAGATCTTGTGGTCGGACATAGTCAATAATAGACGTCATGTAGGATGTGAATGTTAGAAGTGTTCTGTGTTTTCCAGCAATCAACTCCGGATCGTCTAATACATTGGGACAGTATTGAACCTGAAAGAAAATAAATATTCAATATTAATATCCCTTCATATTCACATGTAATTTACTGTACATCAAAGGCATGAGGCTTATGTAGGCCTACATTTTGGGTTTTCCTATTAGGAATTTCTCAGTCAGGTCTGAGAATTTCCTAATAGGAAAACCCAGTCACACTTTGTGCTTGTGACTCAGCAATCTAACCCAGCAGTGCTTGGTACTGAGGATTATACATATACATTTTTTTTTTAAAGTAAGTTATAAATGTATTATAAAAAATCCAATGGATACATACATATTTTTGAGAGAGTAATGATCCTTCATCCCAGTCAAATGTTTTCATATCAACTGAGGAGTGTGGTGGTGATGATGGTATTGCTGTCCTTTGCGATGATTCATAAGAGAAACACCTACAAAGATATCAACTGTCATTATTCTACTAAACATATCTATTCTATGTGTGCAGGCTGTTATTACTTTGATGTTAGAACCAATTAAATCAGCATGCATTAAGAGAGAATCGGTAAGAAGTGGATTGGTAACATGCTCTAAAATTCTAAATACATAGGTCTTACTTAGTGTCTATATTATTGTACCCCTCCATCTCATTCTATGTTCCCAATGAAAATCATGCACACTTCTTAATGTTATATTAGGTTCTAGCAGTGACATCCAGATCACATAAAACCCCAGAAATTACATGGACATGTGATTAGTGGGTGAGGTGAGTTTTACATACATAGTATTTGAAGCCTGGATTTACATTTTACATAATATTAGGTATCAAGACAGTGATAAATACACTGAAGTTTTCATTAGAAACCAATTACTCCCAAATATCAAGCTTAGAAGTATTCACTGCACAACACCTAAAGTAACCTGGTAATGATTACTGACCAAAACTAAGCAGTATAAAATAGAACAAATTATCCTAATATATATGATTTGATATACAGATTGACTCCATAATTTTTAGCAGGGATGTAGTAGCATTAGCCAAATCTAAGTGTTGCATAGCAGATTTTAATCTGTTCAGTGTTTACCATTTTTTATCCTTGTGCCTCGTCAATAACTTAGTCCTGAAAGTCAAATTTGTTAGTGATGAAATGATTGTGAAGACTGCATGAATACAAAATGCATTTAATAATAAGTACTTGTTGGTAATAAATATGTAGAATAATCATGGAAATGTGTGTGTGAACATGTGAATAATTATAATATGTATTAACAGATAAATATGTAAGATATGGATGAGTGCATTGCAATTATATTTGTCAAGAGTTTGAGTTCATTGTAATCAATATTCAATATTCATAACTTGAATTACCAAACAGTGAATATTGTTTTTGTAAATCTAGTATAAGAATGAATTTGCAACATTAAATGTCTTTTTAATGTTGTAATACAATACTCTCTACATACTCACTAGGAAAATATTGTAGATAGAGATGATAGCACACACATATTATTGTAATGATAATAGTATTATTGAAGAAGTAAAACATTCAATAACGTGCACAGCATGGATCATGTAGAGATCTATCAGATCTTTGTCAAATTAAATTAATGTTAGACTTCAATAAGAAAGTGGCTGGAAATTAATTGATGGTTCTATTCTGCATATAAATGCTACCACTTGCATCAAAAGTTTCTAACTCCCAGACTTAAATAAAAGAGATTCACGCAAACCAAATTATAATTACCTTGCTATGACATGTGGATGGCGATTCACTAGTTTCCAATTAGACTTTTCAGTAATTTCCCCTTCATACATCTTTTTGTACTGTTCCCTTGTACAAACTTTGGAGGGCACCAATAATTTTGAATATGATATTTCTTGGCCATTTTCTTCTTTCTCTAGGCCAAGAAGGTCAAAGGGATCCATACCATTGTCAGTGATGGCAGAAAGGGGTCTTGGCCCTGATGTATTCCTCCTTCTAACACCATCTTTTCGTAGATCTGACCTAAATTAAATATTATGAATTTTAACATAATGTTACTAAGACAAGTAAAGTACCAACAAAAATGTTATAACATAAAATAAATTACCGAGCATTGCGAATAGTCTTAGAGTAAGGGATGGTGCTAAATATTACACAAGGAGCACCCTGTCCTGGCACTATTGCACATCTTTCATCCCTGAATGATACTCCTTTATTTGGACGTACCATGCGCACCTCTTTTATTAATGCATGATGTTCTGGGATGCATGTGTTACTTGTTCTGAATTTGCCTGTAAAAGTAATCACATTTACATTTAATACAGTGCTCAATTCGCTTTAATTGAATTTCAAGCCCATAAATAATATTGTTTGTTTTTAAATAGTATTTCATTCTAAACAATTTATTATTTACCAAAATTAAGGCTTTCTGAACTGCTTTTCTCATCTGCATTAGCACCAGTTAGGGTAACAAGATGAGTTTTTCTAGATCTAGATGAGCCATGCTTATCTTTAAAAGATTCTGTAGTTCCAGAAGAACACCTATAAAATAAGTATTACAATTTAAATGACACAGGTTTCAGCTGAAGAAAATTTTGCACAATAAATGGCTTCTAACTACTACAATATTATATAAAACATCATACATTATGTACAACATTAACATCAGCAAAGCATGGATAAGTATCAATTTTTTATGAATTGTTTTGTTAGCACTTTTTAGAAGAGAGCTGTTTATTTTCACTTTGCATTTTTAGTAAACACATAACAAAAACACTATTTAATAAAATTGATATTAGTAATAAATTTAAAATTAAATTAAAAATTAATAAATTTAAAATTAAAAATAGTAATTCCTAAGACATGCTGGGTAAAATCATGGATGCTTATGTAGTTAGACATGACATTGTCTATGAATTATAATAATCAAGTTTGTGCCCACAACTTCGTCTACGATCCAGAATGAAAAATAGCGCCCCTAAGACGACCCACTGACCAGCCCATGTCCTTCTCCAGGTCGTGGTCTACCCATGAGCCAAATTTCATTCAAATCCGATCAGCCGTTTTGTCGTGAAAGCGTAACAACGAAATAAACACAAACTCACTTTCGCATTTATAACATAATACTATATATATTATTATTATATAATATAAAATATATAAATATAAATAAAAAATTAAATAATATATATGTATAAGTTAGGATTAGGAGTTAGTATTAGGATAATGTTGTTAAAAGTACCTTTCTCTGATGAAAGATGTATTAACAACCTTCACAGGTGTAATAATGTTGTTTGTGTGTTCAGAGTCTGAACTTAAAGAATGATTATCAGCACCGATACGATGCACAGGACTCGAATTGAGTGCCTTATTTTTATTGCGAACACTATTTCGTAGAGTCGTTTCTTTATCCTTGTGAACATCAACCGCTTTGGACCCCGAATCAGTTTTGACTTTTTTCGGTGTTTTTTCCACTACCTGAACTAAATCAGGGTCTCTTATTTTGCCATCTAATGATATATTTGATAAAAATGTTACTGCAGCAAGACGTCTTCGAGCTTTTTCATATTTGTTGCGATTGCCAGACATCGTTGCGAAAATGATGTAAGCTCTACTTACTGAATGAAACCAGAACTGTCCAGAACTCACTCGAATCCTTCAATAATGAAGCACCTAAAATAAAAATATATCACCGCACGGTTCCGGACTTCAAAGAAGTAACACAATATTTATCAATTTTATTGAAGCATTTTGAAGCTAAATTTATCCACCTGTTCCACAGTTGATTGCATATTTTTGTCTTTTGGTCTTTTGACAGTATTGAAACTTCGACAAGTGACAGATCCGTACTGAGCACAGAGTGCAATAAATTACACTGAAGCTATTTAATCTGTGAATCTCGGCACGGGAGTGCTACCGCCAAGGCGATAAAACTTGTCCTGGGTCCGTACGTAGGAAACCGACCCCAACATAGTTCAGAAAAGGCTAGCTAGCTGTGCTAGCTAGGCACATAGTCTCTGTGGTCTGTGGCTAGGCAGATTTGCTTTACCGAATGTCAAAAGTACCTACCTAGTGATTGTGACATAGTATTGAAAAAAATGTACTCTGTGGTATTGAATAGGGAGAAACTAGAATTCGTCGATAAAACTGTTTTCCTGAGGATCACATGTGTTGAGTAACTTAACACGCGTGCTAGCACAGTTGTAGCTACTCACTTGGATGAAAAGAGTCACTCACTCATTTTATTTTGATGTGCTACCACACACCACATTTGCACAGATTAGCTACACACAAAACATTTTGTACTTGTGAGTTTTTAACGAAATGAGTCAGTTGATCGAGTCACTCACTCTTTTTGTGTATTTTGATCATTGATGATTGTCTTCGTTCAATGTTGCTAGCACAAACATACACCACAGATAGAACTGACCGCGCTTCTGCCTACTCAATTGCGTATGTGTGCCGTGTCGTGTCGCGTTGTCGTCACTACTCACTACTCACAACACACTAGAGATGGGTAGCACACCTTTTTAAAATGAGGATCGTGCCAGGCACTCTTTTTATAAAGTGTGGTAGCACAGTGTGCTAGCACGAATGAGGCGAGGCTGCGGTGGCATGGGAGCACGAACGTGCTGTGAGTGTCAGTGAGTCACGTGCTCGTCGACTCGGCGAGTCACCGCGCGAGTTGCGTGTGTACTGTGTGGTGTCACTTTGTTCTCACTTCGTTCAAAACTTACAAGTACAAAATGTTCTGTATGTAGCTAATCTGTGCCACTGTGGTGTGTGGTAGCACACCAAAATAAAATGAGTGAGTGACTCTTTTCATCCAAGTGAATAGCTACAACTGTGCTAGCACGTGTGGTGAGTTACTCAACACTACTACACACCACACAGCACAAACGCGACTCGCGCGGTGAGTTGGCGAGCACTTGACTCAGTGACACACTCACAGCACGTTCGTGCTCACGAGCCACCGCAGCCTCGCCTCATTCGTAGTAGCATAGTGTAGTACCACACTTTGTAGAAAGAGTGCCTCGCACGATCCTCATTTTAAAAAGGTGTGCTACCCATCTCTTGACAAACACACGACAATAAATATTGTGACAAATTGGAAAACGTTCCTGGACGAAATTCGACTGTCAAATACGTCAAACCAAAAGTTTTGACATTTACCTTTGAAGCTAGGTGGATTGAATTCATTGAATAAATAACTTTTTACAATCCTAAACAACTGCATATTATTGTTTCAATGGAACCTAATATACCTGGATCGTCAACATCTTCTAGGGCCACTAGATTTATGATGGAAGGGGTTGGGGCTCGTGTAATTCGGGGCCCAGATTGGAAATGGGGCAAACAGGTAGAAATAACACTGTTTATTTTTGTTAAACACTATTTTCTATTATGTTTCCAGAAATTCGAAACAATATTTGGTTTTGTTGGAAACACAGAAGATGTTCCTGTCGATTAGACAAAGAAATATCGCCACAACCTATTGCTTTTCTGTATATCTTTTCATTGATATTTTTACATAGTTGCATCTTCAGGTGTCGTACCTACCTTGTATTATTAAAATATAATTTATTTAGTTTCATCACTATTACAATATGTTGGTTTCTAAGTTAATGTGCTGTAGGGGCATAATTATTCTGATAAGAATTACAATAATGTAAACAAAAGTGGTATGAACATAAATATTGTTTGATTGTTTTTTTTTTTTAATATAAACTTCCAACCAATTGTTGACTGAATCAAGATAATTATGACTGTAAGTTATTGTACATAACACTTGAAGACTATTATTGTTTGCAGGATGGTGGGGAGGGTCACGTTGGTACCGTGAGGAACTTTGAATCTCCTGAGGAGGTGGTTGTGGTTTGGGACAATGGGACGGCTGCTAATTACAGATGCTCTGGAGCTTATGACTTGCGAATACTTGATAGTGCCCCAACTGGTGTCAAGCATGAAGGCACTATGTGTGACACTTGTAGACAGCAACCTATATTTGGTATACATTTTATTACTACAGACAGGCCATTTATGTAGAAACTTTTGTTTCACTGTTCAGGTTTATCTGATATTTTGTAAATAAACAGAAAAATAATGTGAATTGGAAACAAGATGATAAAATATTTTCTATGTATGTATTTGAATACATGAAAAATATTCTGAACTTTCTAGGCATTCGTTGGAAGTGTGCTGAGTGCAGTAACTACGATCTGTGTTCAGTTTGCTATCATGGTGACAAACACAATCTCAGACACAGATTTTACCGTATAAGTGCACCGGGGGCCCAGAGATGTCTTGTTGAACCCCGACGCAAGAGCAAAAAGCAAGCTGTTAGAGGCATCTTTCCAGGAGCAAGAGTTGTGAGAGGGGTATGTTAATTTATATTGGCTTAAGGTTTTTATAATGGAATGTATGAATCCTGTATTTAGTTATCTTTAAAAGCTCTAGTAAACCATAATTTGTAATTGAGAGTAGAAAACTTCTTTTGAGAATAGGCATGTAAGGCTAACATACAGGAAAAGTGCACCTTTAAATGAATTTGAGAAGAACTGTAAAATATTCTGTTTATATGAACAAAAGTTTTAATGTTTTTGTGAAAGGATGACAACTTATATTGAACACAATGCTTTATTTTATAGGTTGACTGGCAATGGGAAGATCAGGATGGTGGGAATGGAAGAAGAGGAAAGGTCAATGAGGTACAAGACTGGTCTGCTGCAAGTCCTAGATCTGCTGCTTATGTTGTATGGGACAATGGAGCTAAGAATCTCTATAGAGTTGGATTTGAGGGCATGGCAGACTTAAAGGTATTTCAATCCATTTTCCTCATTATTGTTATATAGACCAATGTAAAAATGATTATGTTTGAATTACTTTGTACAATTATTAATACATATATTTCAGTATGAGTGACTTATTCCTTTAAAAATAAAACATAGTTCCACAAAACCATGTAAATTTATATGATAGAATATTTATTGCATGCTTTCCTTAGTTACATTGTACACATGGGAATGTAGTACCTAAAAACATTAATCAAGTGGAAAAAATGTTTGGCTTTTCAGGTTGTAAATGATGTGAAAGGTCAAAATGTTTACAAGGAACATTTACCACTTTTGGGGGAGTTAGGCCCCGGGCGCACTGGGCCGCATGGCCTGCAAGTGGGTGATCAGGTGGGTGTATGTATATTAATGGATATTTTGTAAAAGAAACCATTTAAGCTGGAAGCACATCGCGCTCATTAATGTAAACATCCTAGATTTTTTATGATAAGTAATTCTATTTTTTTTTTATAGTCTTTTACTCTTTAGAAAAGGCTACACAAGTGAATGCAAAGATAGGCCAAAATTGTATGCGTGTATTTTATAGTGATATGTAAGTTCCGCAGCAACTATCTCTGATAGAAGATAACTGCATAAAATGGTTCTTTACCACATTTGAGTAATTCTGAATAATAGTGTGAATTTAAGAATTTATTTTATTTTCAGGTGAATGTGGACCTGGACCTTGAAATAGTACAGTCATTGCAACACGGTCATGGCGGCTGGACAGATGGCATGTTCGAGTGCCTCGGCACCACAGGCACGGTGGTCGGGATTGACGAAGATCACGACATCGTGGTCACGTACCCCAGTGGAAACAGATGGACGTTCAATCCTGCTGTGCTGACCAAGGTATGAAAGTACTAGTTACTGGAGAAAGTTAAAAATACATGAGAAATTGGTAAAACAAAAATAATGTGTACTGATGATTTATATTATTTTTATGTGTCGTTTACCAGTGCCTTGGGAGTAAAGTCGTGGTACTATTATATTATAAGAATATAACCATCATATTGTTGTAAACTATACAACAAGCAAGTGTTAAAATCAGGAAATTGGTAAAAACCGCAGAATCGAAACAAGGAAGGATGTCATAGCTAAAGATAAAGATGAATCACAGAAAGGAATGTAAATAATACTATTGATTTTTGCAATCAAACTAATAATAACTGTAGTATGTTGCTTGCGGTAATATTGACAATATATGTATATTGATAATCAATATTGTTAATATTAAAGTTATGACTGATGTTAATGTGCAGTTGGTTGTAAAAAGGTGGGTAGTCTTAGTAACTTGAAAGTCTTTGTTATTTAGGACCTGAATGGGCTGTCACAACATGCTAATGTATTCCAATAATAATTCGTCTGAATCACCGAAGTTCATAGCAATGTCGTAGGTATTGTTTTTCAATACAACGGCGTATGTGAGCCGTGAGTCCTGAATTCCTTTGATGTTGGGCGCGTACTTAATGCAACGAATATGTACCCAAATGTATGTTATGCATCGCAGGTTTGCAGCGGCAACCTGAGCGCGTCGGCATCCTCGACTGGCGCGAGTGGCGGTGGATTCGCGGTCGGCGACCTGGTGCAGGTGTGCGCCGACCAGGAGCGCGTCAAGACGCTGCAACGCGGGCACGGCGAGTGGGCAGAGGCCATGGCGCCCGTTAGTACTCTTTATTTAAACTTTATGTACCTACAAGTCGCAGGCGCGATCGCAGCCCAAGATTTTGGGGGGAGCCACCATTAGTGCCGAGGAATATTTTCAGGGAAATGGTTACCTAATTGATAAGTATTTTCATGCTTCTAGACCCAGTGGTTTAGGCTGCGCGTTGTCCGTCAGTAAATGAATGAATTAAAGTTTTTTTTTGAGTCGATTTTGTATATAAAGAGCCAAAAGGTCTCAATCCCATTTGGCATTCTCTACAATCTTTGAGTCTAAGAAAAAGTTTTGTATGAACAAGACAATAGTTGCTACGTATGTAAGCAGCAAAAGAACGCACGCTCCCTACCTATCGAGGGCTAAGTCAAGAGCACATTTTTCTCTAAAAAAAGTGTTTAGTCTTATAACAGAATACCCGCTGTCTTGTATTTATTCATTTCTTATAAGTAATTCACTATTGAAGAGGTCACCTTAAACAGCTAACCCCTGACTCAGTTTGCAGCTTACATCGATTGTAAAAATAAATATAGTTTAGTTGACCTCAATAATTATGTTATTCTTCACAGACACTGGGCAAAATTGGTCGTGTTCAACAAATATACCATGACAATGACCTCAAAGTGGAAGTGTGCAACACATCGTGGACGTACAATCCTAACGCTGTAACTAAAGTCGCGTCATCTGATGGAAGTATTCCTGGAAACTCGTCAGGTAACCTTTATTTGCTTCTTTGTCACTAATACGCATACATCGGTTTAATAAAAAGCGGATTTTGCTGTTTCAAATTATATTTATGCTTTAAACAAGGCCTGATCTAAAACATGCTTCTGCATATCGCCGTCCATGATGACATGTTTGGAGTAGCTCAGGCAAGAGCGTCAATAAATGGTTCGCTCGAGAGACACCGGTAGATCGAATCGGATGTCGTTCGCTCCGCACAACGCTCAGCTGCTTTATTTTTTATTTGGCTAAAGATACTTTTTTCGTGTAAGCCCCTTGTAATGAATGGCTTATGAGCGAAAAGAAACATTACACTTTCAGTACCGTGAATTGCATGGAAAAAAAGGGTGGCGGATGCGCCGACGGGACTCACACATGGAACAAGGTTAATTTTAGCGGCGATGAGGCAGATTTGCTCTTATTTTAAGTAAAAAGACTATCAATTAGAACGTGGGTCAGTCTCGGAAAAAAAATCTACAGTCAGGGGAAATGATTGTTAAGTAAATCAACTATCATTATCAACTGTCATTCTTTATCAATCGTATCAAAGGCTTTAGTGCGTCAATCTGCTTAACAATACATTTCCCTGACATAAAACATAAAAGCTCGTATAAAACAGGCAACTCAGTAACCGCATGAAATGTTAGTTGACCCGCTTTCTATGAGTGTCTATGTGATAGATTTAACAAATTTTGGTTTATGGTATTATAAAAACGTATCGTTATTGTAGGGGAACGTCTGTCGGCGTTGTTGAAGAAGTTGTTCGAATCTCACGTGACGGGTGACGCCAACGAGGAGCTGGTGAAGGCGGCCGCCAACGGCGACGCCACGCGCTGCGCCGAGATACTGGGCCGTACTGACGCGGCACATGTTGATGTCAACGGCTTCTATGGAGGACACACTGCCCTACAGGTATACTAGAATTTAAGTCTTAAAACCGGAACTATATTCAGTACTGTATTCAACAATATTAATTTCCCAACCGCTACCGTGACAGGCGGCAGCCCAGAACGGCCACGTGGAAGTGATCCTCGCGCTCGTGGAGGCGGGCGCCGACGTGGACGCGGAGGACCGCGACGGCGACCGCGCGGCGCACCACGCGGCCTTCGGCGACGAGCCGGGCGCCCTGCGCGCGCTGGCCGGCGCCGGCGCCGACCTCAGCGCGCGCAACCGGCGCCGCCAGACGCCGCTGCACATCGCCGTCAACAAGGGCCACCTCGGCGTCGTCAGGACGCTGTTGCAGCTCGCCGTGCATCCTAGTTTGCAGGTCAGATTTGGTTTATTTTGGTAATGTTTGCAACACTTCCATGGGAACAAGTTAGTTATTGCACAATGTACGAAAAGTTACAGACTAAGGCAAGGCTGAACTAAAAAGTACATGAACGTGTTAGGGCCCTTATAGCTTGCTTAATATTGTTACATAAAATTTCGGAATAGTAAGTGCGGTGATTTTATAAATTTTATTTATGGTACACCAGAAAAAAAAACACTACAAAACATAAAACGGGCGACCTTATCTCTCGGTTTTCGTAGTATTCGTACTGACATGACGTGCACTTGGCCGTATGAAAGAAAGAAAAATAAGTATGGATTGGTGGTATCCCAGAACTGAACTAGGAATGTCGTCAGTCGGCAAAAAGGCGAACGAAATTGTCGCCGGTCAAACATGCTTGAGACTAGCGTAGGAACGGAACGGGGGGGATTCGAAGCTCTTTAATAATTGTTCCAGCGCACAATCAAAGAGAGGCCTTGTCCAGCAGTGGGTGCTGTTGGGGTATAGATTATAATTACTGATTTGCGTCCCAGACATATGTACCATAATCGGTCCATTCGATTCGGAGCAAAATGGCTGTGACAGACGGACAGACACACGAGTGATCCTATATGGGTTCCGTGTTTTCACTCGGACGTACGTAATCTTCAAAATATATTCGATAACAGGTTCGCAAGCTCCCACTTTTTCTTTATTTATTTTTTTGAGTTTGTGAAATCGAATATGAATTCTCCCGCTCTGGGTGGAGCGGGAGAGCGTGTCAGACTTTACTGACTACAACCCACCCGTGTTCCTTCAGTTGCCTCTTGCCAAGGGTCTCGGTATCCCTTTCGGACTTTTCCGCAACCCTGGCAGGCATCGGTCCTAGCGGACCCCGTCAATTGTGCTGACATCTCTTTGAGGCGCACGTGGAACACATCGCGCCGTCGAGCCGGGCTTTGTCCTTATCGGACGGCGAGCTGCCCATTGCTCGCCGTCCGCAAGCCCGCGCCTATGGTGGCCGGGAATCCGCCTGGGACTTCCGACGCCTAGTGGGCTCCAGCGGCGGCTAGGGGCGTGAGGGCGCGAATTTTGCCTCTCCCTCACGCGTTCCACCTCCTCCTTCGCGAGCATTACTGCTTCGCAGAACGAGGTTACGGCTTCCCATGCCAGCTCGCTCGGTATCATGGCCTGGACCAGGGCCGGACGCGAGAGATCATCGCCGCCAATCGCCTCTACGAGGACACGGCGGTGCCAGACCGGACCTAAGCCGGGCAGACCTCCACCGTATGCTCCACCGTGTCCTCCGGGCGATCCAAACAGTGGTGACACCCGGCCGTTTCCTCTCGCTTAATCCTAAACAGGAACTTCCCGAAGCAGCCGTGTCCGTTGAGGACCTGCGTCAGGCGGAAGGTGTACTGTGTACTTAGGCATAGAAACAGAAATATTACTTCGTATACCGGAAGTGGGCGTATTAAAACGGCGCCCCGAAACTGTAGGGCAGTCGCGGGATTTTGAACGCATTCGGAGCCAGAGTTTCATTTCTATTGGAAGTATTTTTTTCCATGATAAAAATAGAAGGAGAATGGTCTGCAGAAAAAATCGCGTATGATGGTTCACCCGTGTTTCATGGCTATAAACCTAAAATAATTTTCAGTGCCATTTATCAAAATATAGTTTGGTTTTTACTTGTAAACAGCTACAGAGCACGAATAATCGAGTAAAGTAACCGTTTCTACGAAAATAATATTCCTTTTAGAATAATAAGTAGCTCAACAGCAGCTTCGTTCGCGTAAAGTTAGCACTCAAACTTTCCTCGTTGCTCTTTACTCAGAAGTGTGTGTCTGACTATCAGAAAGTGTTTGTGTTACGAACTGACTATGAATAAGACTTGTAATTTATTCATTCATTTCATAATTCCCGGGGAAAATGCTTCTGTGATAGTGGAATTGGAAATCTTTTTATTTTGATTTGATAATGAAATTCATTCTTATGCGTTATAAGTGCAAACCCAAAATGATCAAGACAAAGTTATTAGCTCGATTTTTAACTAGATGTGTGTATTTACCGGGATTCGGGCGCTTCAACTTCTTTCAACTTCGGCGAACCATTACAAAGGCACACAACGTAGTAACTTATACATCACTAAACTTAATCTACGTGTTATTCGTCTTTTCGACACGGATAATCCGACCTAAATAAACGGAAAAACTTTAGTAGGTACTTGCGATGAAGATGTTGATCATTTCCTTACTTGTAAAAAAATTAGTCTTTGACTTACTGGAACTCAATGTCCAGACTCCCTTTTTCTTCCCGTACGAGAGCTTTGTAACATGCTTAGTTATCAATCGTTTTTAAAGGTGTGTCCAAATATTGAGCGGCAATACGGAAGTGGATGCCGCGCGCTGCTTGCCGCGCTTTGTTTGGACGACTGCCGCGCGCGAACGATTCTATCTTCCTGTCACGCACAAAAATGTCTAGCAAACATTCGTCAGTAATTATGTTTGGACGAATTATAAGCAGAGCTACGACACACGCGACCGCTTTCATGCTAACTGAAGTGCGCGGTGTGTCTCGGATATGCCGCGCAATACTGCCGCGCAAACATTCTTCGGTTTAGTCCACACTAGAGCGCGGCAGAAATGTGTCCTGCAAACGCCGCGTGTTGCTGCCGCGCTCTTGCCGCGCAATGTTTGGACTATGCTTGCCATAGTCCAGTAGAAGTTTACGTCTGCCTCTATTCTTCACCACACCCGCAGAAAACCTATCTCCTCGATACGTACTGCAAAGCCTAGATAATATTTCAATATTATCTTGCTCCTGCTTTTGTACTTATCCTACGCTCTAATTTTGGTGGCCGCTGCAGAAATTATCTAATGCAATGGGATCACAGACAGACTTGAGCTTAGCCCTTTATGTTTTTTAAAACATAAAGGGCTAAGCTCAAGTCTGTCTGTGAGAAGAAACAGGTATTACTCACTGGGGTTTTAACCCCAGTGAGTAATACCTGTTTCTTCTCCATTAGGTCGATTACGGGTATATTGGTTCGAGAAACTTTAAGTTCTTCCATTATTTAACCACTCTTTTTGAAAAAGCTTATCCTTCTAAAGTAAATTGATCTTCGATGTAACGTATTTACTAGCATTATGTATTTACTAGCAGGACGGTATTATCCTGTCAGAATCCCATAAAGAGCAATACGAGGTAACTATAGTTGGGTAGGTACTTGTACATTCTGTGATAAGTTTCCCTGTATTTTCGCATTCGAACTAAGAGTACTCGAGAAGAGGGGAAATCTAACTACGTTATTTGTTTAGATGTTCTCGAACACGGAGCGAAGCAGTTGGCGTGGCACAGTTAGCTTGCTACTTATTAAACTTACCCGTTTGTTTTCAGACTTCGTGATTTAATTATCCTAAGACTTTTTTACTCGCTTTCGTTGAAAGTATTCAACGTCTCTGTTGGGTAAATGATGAACATTGTATAACGTTCCGTTTGAACCGAATAATTGATTACGTTGTTTAACCAAAGGGCACTTCAACTATCGGGGAAGTCTTAACTACGCTATTTGTTTAGACGCTGTCTCGAACATTAATCCCCATCTTATTCAGCGCTTGGCGTGGTATTTCCCGGGACCCGTGTCTCTTGGACTTTTAATCTAGACGAGTCGAGTTTCAGTCGGTAATGAGTGTAGCGACGCTCTCAGACATGCGGTCGCCATAATTGCCAAACTTTGTGCCGCCCTAGAACCCGCGCCCCTCTGCTTGTCGCGCGCCATTGTTCGCATGGTAACGCGTGCGGTAGATGCCTTTACTCAACGCCACTTGTAAGTTCACACTAAATTAAGGATGGTTATGTTCGATATAGTTATAAATTATCCTTCATATATCTTGTCTTACACGCACTAGACACTGACACACGTATGCGAAGCCTGTTGGGTTCATAGCTATCTAATGACAAAGTAATGAATGAAAAAGTGCCTTTAATGTGCCTATTAATTTGAAATAAATGATTTGACTTTCTCCCCAAACCGACCATGGCGTTTAGTTCCTTATTCTAACACCAGTATTTTTATTATTTATCCGCGGGTTCATTGAACTATTATCTACCTACCTTTGCCACAAGCACGTATTTAATTAAAGTTGCATAATATTCTGCATCTCATGTACCTACAGGTAAAAATAAAAACACTGATAAACATAATATTTGCTTGCCATCTGGATTTGTGAACGTAGTATAATGTCTATCCGTGTTAAGGTGGATATTGCTGGCCATCAACGTGTAATAATCCCCCAATCGCCTCTTACGACCCTCACGAGAATGGAGGGAGCGGCTTATGCTCATCCAGGTACCTGGCAACGTAAATACATTGTAAAAGCCGACTCTTGGTAGGCATAATTTGAAAATCAAGATTTCGTGAATAAAATCTACCTACATAAGTATTATATTCGTCTTTGTCCGCTTTGTTCTTCTAAACCACGCAACAGATTTTGACGTGGTTTTCACCATCGTTTAGAGAATTTATTCCAGAAGGTTTATGTGTATATTACGTTAATATTAAAGTTACACATAACTAAGAAATCTCGATGTGTTGTCAAGTCGTAAAAACCGTGCGAACCAGGAGCGGGTCCTGGCAGATCCTGGTGGCGTGGACCATTGACCTCCTGAACCAAACCAAATGAAAAAAAAACAAAACCAATCCCATCAAATGAGAGACTGTTGATTAAAACGGTCCATAGACTACAGAGCATATGCTTTCTAATACATGCTCGTTTTTAGGGTTCCGTAAGACTCCGCTGTCCGTCCGTCCGTCTGTCTGTCATCAGGCTGTATCTCATGAACCGTGATAGTTAGACAGTTGAAGTTTTCACAGATGATGTATATCTGTTGCCGCTATAACTACAAATACAAAAAAACCGGCCAAGTGCGAGTCGGACTCGCGCATGAAGGTTTCCGTACCATTATCTATAAAAACGGTAAAATCACGTTTGTTTTATGGGAGCCCTCTTAAATATTTATTTTATTCTGTTTTTTAGGGTTCCGTAGTCAACAAGGACCCCTTATAGTTTTGCCATGTCCGTCTGACCGCGGCTTAGCTCAGAGACCGTTGGTACTAGAAAGCTGTAATTTGGTATGGATATACATATAAATGACGCCGACAAAGTGGTAAAAAAAAAAGTAATTTTTTTTTTTTTTTAGGATACCTCCCCTGCACGTAAAGTGGGGATTAAAACCATTTTTGGATGCAGGGATCCGTTTGCGAAATATTAAGCTTTAAAGTGCAAATTTTTGTTAGAGCCAAGTGTCCTGCCAGCTAAATGGTTGGGTTTGGATATGTGAAAAAAATTCACGACAGTAGCATATATATCGAAATTAAAAGGAAAACTATCATCGCTACGTAGGCTCCACAAGTTACCGAGTAATACTCGACCAACTTAAATTTGCAGTTGTAAAAACATGTTCTCCCATACATTCTGTATCGGAGAACAAGTTTTTCAACCACAATGTTAAGTTTGTTTTATAAATTCATCTCAATTACGGAACCCTTCATTGTGCATGGTACGACATGCACTTGGCCGGTTTTTAGTATTTGTTGTTATAGCGGCAACAGAAATACGTCATCTGTAAAAATTTCAACTGTCCCATACAACAAATGCGATGTTTTTGCCGTTTCTATTAATAACTACCTTCCGCCCGCGGCTTCGCCCACGTGGTATGTCGATAAAAAGTAGCCTATGTCCTTTCTCAAGCTCTAGACTATCTGTGTACCAAATTTCATTTAAATCGGTTCAGTAGTTTTGGCGTGAAAGAGCGACAGCCAGACTAGAGTTACCTTCGCATTTATAATATTAGTAAGGATGGTACGGAACCCTTCGTGCGCGAGTCCGACTCGCACTTGGCCGGTTTTTTCTCCATAATGTAAAGAGGCCAATGAGATAGTTAGGCAGAGGCGTACCATAGTACACCCACATTACTAGGATACTGCAGATTGATATATGTAGAGAGCTATGTTTATAATTTCTGAACACTTATCTAAAGAAAGAATGAAAGAAAAAGTATTTATTGGTACCTAATTAGATAAAGTGTTCAGAAACAGAGCCCTGCCTGCTCTGTACGGCCGAATACTTTTGCTAAACAACAAAAAAAACTCACAGATTTCTAAAGAAAACTCTTTAGATCAAAGTTTTAAGTACCTAGGCACATACTTTAAATATTTGAGCTCTTGAATTTCTTAAATAGCTAATTAACGTTTATGAATCAGCAAAACTTTCTTTCTCGCTTTCCCATTATCTCTATTTAATGTTTTTTTTATTATTATAGGTACCTAATTAGATTTTTTTCATTTTCAGGCGTCAGATATAATTAATTTGGGCAAGATTACCTATTTTATTTTACATAGCTCATAAATATTTTCGGAACGTAAAACTGATGAACTTCGTTAAATTGTTTCGTGAAGTATTCCGATGCGAACTTATCTCTGAAATCTTTGTTTAATTATATAACTATTCTCTCGAGCTACAGCCATATTGAAGCGCAATTGGGCGTAAAGCTATTTAAATCTGAATAGGGCATTGTGAAGGCGTGTCACCTTGATTCAGCGAGGAGTCTCGTCCTTAATAAAGTTAGAGTGCCGTCGCTCGCGGACACCCATTCTGTCGTGAACCGTCGGCCGCCCACCGCTGCCTGCCTCGGGCGACTCTCGAAATCATCTTACGGGCTAAATGCCTTTCTCGAACCTCTTTACACTCCGCTACCTAGTTTATGTGCAATGGACCATGCGTATATGTATTAGACACACAAAGGGACAGTAATTACTTTGATTGTGTAGCCATAGATCTGTTGAGACTAATCGGATTTATTACAGTGTCACATATGCCATTAACTGTATCCGCCTTCGATCATTAAGAATACGCGGTTTTCAGTTTATTTTCCATAAAATATTTTTAGCGATGGCTAAGCATTTCAATTGTTTCTGAAACAAACAAAATTAGACCTTATTATGAAAAATAACAAAAAAATACTTTTAGCATCTATTCTCACAACAAATAGATTGTAATTGGGTTTCTGCCAGTCGGAGATGTATACGGTGCAGATTTGTTATGTGTACTCAATATTACATTGCTTTGTTACGCTTAGAAGTCGGTGTCAGAAGTCAGCAGAGGCGTCTGTTACGTAAATATCGGCTGGGCGTGTTGCGAATAGGACAGAATACACGATGAGGGGAGGACGAAAGTATGTCCCGTTTATTTTGTATAAGTAAATGTATTCAACAACGAGTTAAAATAAGTTTATGCTCACTTCTATACGTGACAGAAAACTCAATAGTGCGCCCAAGTGTTTTACTACGTTATTTAATGTCTTAACTGTGGTCGATCACAAGATTTGTCCTCATTATACTTAAATCAGTTTCAGATACGGCGTGAGAGACGTCAATATTGCTGACGTCTCATTAAAATCTAATCTGCGTTTAACTTTAACAGAGACTTTCAGTACTAAAGGCTTTTGTTTTACATTGCTACTGCTTCAACGACTTCACTTTTATGACGGTTTCCAAATTGCAAATTGCAAATTGAAATCTGGTGTCTAGCGAACAACTAGTTTATATTGAGAAAACTTCAGTTTTATTTTAATTAACAATAATTCAAATAATTTTCTATTTGTTTAAGGGTAAAAGTTGAGCCCGACCGTTCACCGCGAAGCGGAAATTCACAGCCCTTCCATTTCTGGTTATGCGTCGATTTATATTCTGCGCCCACTCGCCGCCTGAGAAATCTCATGTTGGAGGTGCTCTTTCAATTTGAATCGGAACACTCGGATCGGGGAATAATGTATTTCGGTATCGACCCTCCGCTCGGTACGGATCCTCCTGTTTATCGCAGCTCTCATTTATTCGGGCGTCGTCGCGCCTTTATTTTTTCAACACAAACTCTGTGTCGCGCAGTTTATCCGTCGCGCGATACTATTAGCAGGGTTTTTGTTTTGAGAGGCAGTCAGATTGCTTCGCCTTGACTAACGGTTAATTGAATTGGCACACTACAACATGTGTCCCATAACGGTATTTCTATGGTTATATTATAACAGTCATGTTATAGAACGGCGATTCCATTTGTGGAAATGTTTTTGTATCCCAATTTAGAGTTTAACGAATCTGAAGGTGGAAGTTTTATTGTAAATGATTGAACCGTATCTACTTATCAACCGCTTTCTAAATTATAAATAAGAAAAACGATGTTATATCCAAACGAAACCTAAATAACAAGCTACCTATTTAGTTTAAAAGGATAGGAAAAACTGCTATCAGTTATATACTACAGGTAAGAGGCCACTTTACTTAAGTCGACATTTACGGAGAGTCTCGAGGGTTTAAGTTTGTCTATGCGATCGTCTAAACGCGAAGAAAAACTACGTTGCCTGTTAGACGCCTTTATCGAACGATGCACTAAACTGCATATGCAATGTTCTGCGCTAGACATTTTTGTGACTACTTTGTGTACGTGGAGACGAAAAAGGTTAGTTTTTGGATAATGTAAGGAGAATGAGAGCAGTTCGGCAATTGCCTCATCTAGCATTCGAGTCGCGCTGCGGATACCCCGCGGACCCTTAACCCGCGCCCTATTTCTCCTATTCCGAGGACTATTTACGTCGTTTTGTTTGATAATCTGCTATTGTTTCGTTGGGCAACGCGGCGTCCCTGTGAGAATTATGCTAGCTATCTATACAGAACGTGGACGGCGTGCGAATATGTAATGAACTAGGAACCCATCCGCGCTCCGCCTGCGTGCTTACGTTTTTTATGGCTATTTGTGTTTGTACATTGATGTAGGTATTGGAGAATGCGTTTGTACTTGTAGGGTCTAATAAATGCAGAATGCGTAATGAAATGCTACTCAAAACCACAGGTGTGTATCAATTTTATTCTAAACTTCTTCTTTTATAGTTTATACTTTAGCAAAAAGCAAAAAGGAACATTTTTGGAATCAGTTCGGTGTCCATCCACCTGTCTGTCAGTATATGCGATTTTCTCTAAAACTATTCAACTTTCAATCTAAATACTGCAAAGCACAAACGCAGATTGTGGTTGACTATTATTTTTGACGTAAAAGTATAAATTAATTTCTACTGAGAGGCAATTCAGCAGGTGAATTAGAAAATGGATTTTTTTCCCAGTGCCGTAGTGTGGGCATTAGTAGTGAACCTACGTATATATTGAACATAATGATAACATGTTGTTGTCGGTGTGTGTTACTTACATAAAATAAAGATCGAGCTCGACTAGCTTTCACGCTCAATTTTTCTTACAATAAATTCTTTTGTAATCTCCTCCCTTGACAAACTGTCCTCCGATGTGACTCGTCCATACGATTCATGAAGCCATTTCATTTCCGTTTATATGCCTATTTGTATTCTCTCTTCCTTCGCGGTTAGAGAAATCTCTATACTGAGATGCTCTTTCAATTTGAATCGAAACGGCCGAATTGGGGGAATAATTTATTTGGAAACCTACTTTTTTATTCAGAACAGCTCTCTATGCTTAACGTCCCCGGGTGTTTTCCTTGTTGTTAGTTATTTGGTCACTGTTTGAAGCCAACATTGATATAAGTGAACCTATTTAAGTTTCGAGTACCCTAAAATAATTTTACATTCTAACTAAGGTACACCTACCCAAAGATGTTAACTTAAGTTGAAATACATACTATGTGTATGTATATTGTTCCAATTTATTTCGGTCGTTTCGGACTCGAGAGCCTAAATTAAATTGCGACCCCAAAGCTGTTGTTTATTTATATTATGCTACTTCTATGTATTAACTTCTACCTTTTATATTTAGTATAGGTATATTCAAATGTAATTTAATCGGGTACAAAACGCGTAACTGTTTCAGTTGAGGGTTGAAAATTGTTTCAGTAAATACTACATGCATATACGGTAGCTATAATTTGTACATGTATCAGCTTAACATAGGATTAAATGTTTGTTTAATGTGTGCGTACGTAGTGAGAGGCGCAGATCTCACAGCGCTCGCTCGTCGCCGGGTTGCTGACATTGCATTAAAAGGTGGAGCGTGACCGTCTGCGCATTACCCGGCTTCGACTTAGGTTTGTTCCATGCCTCGACTCAAGCGTCTTATTGAAATCTAATTTTCGTTAATCCTCGGAACGAGTCCGCCCGGCGAAGCGAAGCCATTGCCAATAATATTGTCGTTGTTATTACTCTGTGGAATGCATTTCATTCCGTCCGCTACATCGAAATGCTATGATAATGTTTGTACCACACGTTTATTTACTCTGCACGACACGGACGGGGTGCTTATGTTTGGTGGGGACTTCAATATGAAGTACTGATTGTTTTTGTAATTTACTTATTTATCACAATGTCACGGCGTTACGAATTCTATCGTTCGACTAATAATGTTATTTTGGATAGATACTTCCAATATTCAAATAGGTAGACCTGCCCAGCAGACTTACTTTTTTATTATCATTAAGAACGTGGCCTCTTTTTAATAAATTGTTATAATTTTTGGGCATTTATTCATCATGAATAATTTAAAGTACATCTTATCACAATAATTTGTATAATTTGTTAGGTTGTGGGCTTTTTATTTAATACTTAAAGCCGATTGGTTTAATTTGTACCGCTGGTATGCCGCCTTGTCTGCAATAGGACGTATGACAGGCGCTTAATTTAGCCGCGGCTCCTCTGCGTGCTGCTCCGAGCGGTCTTGCGGCGCGAGGCGCTACAGTCTGATTTATGTTATTTGCACGTAAAGCGGAATTAATGGCTTTATTACTCTTCTCTGTTTGCTGATCTGGGATGCCGAGCTCCGTCCGCGTCCACAACTCCGTTTGAACAGCCGAAAAGCCCTTTTGAATCAGCGGTTTGGCAAATACCTACGTAATGTATTCGTAGGTATGTAATGTTTCAGCAATTTTCAACATTTACGCTTCTTCCTGAAAGTCTTAAGATTATTCATTCTTGTGCCAAGTTTTATGTTATAGGAACAAGGAAATACGTACCTACTAACTTAAAATATACCGCACATAACGTTAAATTCAGCCAAGGTGTTGTAGTGGGTCTGGTAAGTTAGCCAGAGTTTCATTATAGAACGTCATAATTCATGTGTGAGTAATATCTTGTGTGGCACACATTCTCTGGCGGCGCCGGTGCGCAGCCCCAGGTGAAAAATTTGAGCGTGGCCTCGTTGTGCCGCGAGCTTAGTGTTTTATCTCGGCTTAGCGTTACGAGGATTTGTGGCTCGCTAAGTAACGTTTTATGTCCCTGGAACGGCTGCAAGTTAGCTCCCTTGATAAATATCCATCTTTGATGCTCTGCGCATCAACTTTACGTAACGAAAATGTTCTCTTCGTACATTTGTTAAATGCACAATAAACCAGTAAAGCAAACAATAAAAATTAAAGTCTGTGAAAATGCTTGGGGAACAACATCAAGCTGCAGGTGGATTTCCTGCAAAATCCTAGTTGCGCCGGAATCACTGGTCGTAAATAACACGTCGCATTCGTGCTTCCTTTCTTCTGCTTGTAGTAGCGACCTTCGAATTTGCTAGCTAAAGTAATAAATCATTTAACTTTATCTGTGCACTGTTTGTGCATATATTTTAAAGATCATTTTTCATATCTTTTTGGAGAACCACACATCACTGCTATTCGAAAATCACATGAATCGTCAATAATCGTATCCGAGACACCCTTTTCTCAATAATGATATATACACATTGCAAGTTTATGGATAAACATTTTTGACATCACGATTATTTAATTTGTGAGAATAGATCCACATTGTTTTATTGAAATTGCAACCTTTGGAGCATTTTATTACCTATTTTCCTGAAAAACCTCTCAAAACTGTATCTCCAATGCGATTTGTGATACCCAAAACGGACCCAACAGCTTTGAACAAAGATTGCTTCGTTTTCCATAATTTTTATTTTTGCCCACTTATTGTGTTAGGTTTCGTAACTTACTTTAAATTCCTTTCTGCATACGGAAAAGCTACTATGAAAAGTATTCTGTAGTTTATTTGCGCTAGGAATCGAATTGGTAATAAAACCCGGTATATCCACATAAAATTGGACTGGAAGTGTTGTATCGAAGCAGCGGAGTGGAATGCAGGCGACGCGACGTGCCACTCAGTGTTGTGTCGGCGTTGTCGGTTAGAGAGCGCGCAGGCGACAAACCATGCTTGCAGCTGCAAGCGTACGTACGGAATGCGGAATAGTCTACGGTTACACCTCGCATCGTCCAAATAATTTATACCCAAGCCATTGTCGGGTAGGCACACACGTGAAATTGATGTCAACCGGTGGTTTATTGTTACATTGCCGTACCTACCTGAGCTCGTGGAGTTATCATGGAAACGTGAATTAACATTTTCAAATAAACCTCAGCTTCCAAATAAGATTTCAGCTGAACCGCTAAAAAGGAAGAAAATTGTATAGGAACGAATAATATACAAGTGTGAACGCATGAGCACAAAAGCCGAAGATCAATTGAACATAGCTTGACCAGTTGACCAATTTCATTTTCTAGAACTATAAAAAAATTGTCTATCCTGCTTCCATCGTTAAGACAAACAGACATGCATGGATAGGATGCACGTTTGTTTAGATTTCATGGAGGGTAAAGACAGTAGAATAAAATAATCAAATTCATCAGCCCTTTGTCTTGGAGCCGCTCTGTTAGCCGCTCGTCGGACGCGAGTCTGTGTCGATTGTTTACTTCGTTAGCCGAGTCTCTATCTCTACCCGCACACACGTTGCTTCAACGAACTTTGATCGTGTTATATTCCTAAGTAAATATTTTTTCCGAGAAGTGAGAGCATCGTGTAGAAATGTTGGCTCAAATCGATTCAAGTTTTCTCTATAAAAGTGTGATGTGCCAACACAGAGATATATAGCGATATTTACACCAAATTTATTATTAACGTACCGCTTCCTAGTCGTGGATATAGGCTTTCTCTCAAAGCTCGTATATGGCACCACCTGTGCCCAGCACAAGCTCGTCTCGCGTAAATTTATGAACGCTTTCAACGTGTGCCACCTGACCTGGCGAACGACATTTTGCCGGACAAATGGCTCTTTGCCTCCATTTCTATGGGATACTTATTCTAACTCGGTTACGATTCGTAAACAAATAACTGAGATCTACGACATCGATAGGAATTCATCCTTATGATTTAGGGTTCCGTACCTATTTGACTTTTTTTTGAAATGGTTTGTTCCCTCCTGATTTTCCAGATTAATGTTTTTTATTTATTTATTTCTTTATATATTGTACACCAGATATTTATTTATTTCTTTATATATTGTATACTTTATTGTACACCAGAAAATACATAGCGAAAATAAACAAATTTAACACTACAAAACATACAAAAACAAGTCTTAAACAAGTTCTTATTGAATCTAGTCGGGGTATCGGGCAAAAGCCACTTTTGTGGATTACAAACTGCTTTTTGTTGTTGATTTGAGTGAAAGTGCGAAAAATCCTCAAAAAAGTTAAAATAAAGACATGATGGTTATTAACTACTATATACCGTAATTAATAGTTACATCAAAATTGACAACATTCTTAAACTGATTGCGCGAACCGGTCACGTTCTTGGCTCTGTGTTTTTCCTATTTATAAATATTCTTCTATGTATAAGCAATTTACTCCTCAAAGCAAAATGAAATAAAAATTGCGGTATTCACAAACACCGTTATAATTGCAACAATATTTATGGCGAAGAAATAGCAGTACACAAGAATTGTATTTCTATTTTGCGGACAACGTCTTTGATACTTTCGTTACCTACCCATTTTATCTTCTTAAAATATTGTTTGAAGAAATGCTGAAATTCAATGAAAAACATTAGCGTTCTTTGGAATTTTACTTTACGGCTGCGTTTAATTGCAATGGAATCCTCGCTCTCTTCTTAGACGAGGTCCTTATAGGAAAACTTTTTTAATATCAAGCGTTACAGGCTGTCCCTCCGATCGGAAACACCTATCTGAGACAGTGAAAACAAAAGGCTTTTTGTATGAAAGAATCGCAAGTAGAATTGTGTTCCCGGCCGAGCTGAGGATAAATTTATAGCGAAATGTAATGCCGTCCTGGGGGACACTACTTGTGAGGTTCGGCCCTCCCTTTGCACGACACTATCTCGCATCTTATGGTCCAGGCTTGCGTTTCTATTTAATAAATTAACTTTAAATCCATTAAAGCTAATGTACCTACATTTATTTCAAGATAGCTTTATGTCTAATTTTATCTTATATCGGAGTGGAGTTTAGAAAGGTCCGCAAGGGGCGCGCGATTTTCGAAGGTAGGCATTTTCCCATTTCCATTTGATTTCCTCAAAAAAGACTAGGCACATATTTACTTTTTTTATGTTTCTTATTTTGAAGGTTGAAGAAGTTTCATGTAAGACGCTGTTGTGTCATAAATTGTGAAATGCTTTTTGTTACTTGACGCCTACGACTACTCAGGTATTGCGAAAAAATAAAACGATAAACTTTCTGCTTCATTTTCTTTCACACTCTAGCGTAGGTAGGCGTAAATATCTTAAAGTATGAGATTATTATAATCATTTCTAGTAACCGAAAAGATATTTATGAGACCAAAATAGGGCATCCAAAATGGTTAGGATCAAAAACCTTGACTATTTTGTTTCTTTATTGGTCTCATTTATTTTTGTACTGTGTTACTTTTCTGTCCCATAAATAAGATAAAAACGTTATTCTTGAGTTAGGAAAGTAATAAAAACTGTTATAACATTGATATAAAAAGTATTTGAAGCTATCTACTAACATAAACTAAAACTATAATCGAAGTATAAAAGTACTTTCGAAAATTGGATATATAGCGGGTAGATAGTGATACCGCAAAATGTGCCAAGAGAGGAGTATTATTGTGGCGCTACAGTCACAGCCGGTGCGTGAAACAAGAGGTAGTAGGAAAGCGATTGTGGAGCTATCCTGCCCGTGCCGGCTAGATTTAGTTTACAGAGATACGCTCCACTTTAATGTCCAACCTCTTGGTACGGAACGTTGGTTCGTCGCTATCTAGCTACACTACAGCTTTATGTACACGTCTGCTTTGAACACGTTTTCTTTTTATTGTATTAGCTATCGCTTGAGGTAAATTACTACACAATTTGTTTATATTATAATTATGTTCTAATTCTGAATATTTATTAAGATAAGTTACTGCTTACTAGCTTAGGTTGTTCATATCAATTTGCATGCGGTGAATGTTATATGGTGATATTCACAGCGACTTTGTAACGATGTTCGTGCCATCTTTTGGGATTGTTGCTGCTGGAAGTACCTAAATAACCTAGTGCAAAATTACTCCGTAACTAGCAAAACGTAGGATAATATCCGTACCTAGGCACACATTTTAAGTACGCTGTCACGGGCAATACAGCGTGCCGCTTTAATGGTGACATTAATTTAACACACGTATAGGATTTCGCGTATTCATTTTATGAAAATATTTGAATTTCAATAAACGTTATTACTTATTGATTCATTTACAATTTTCTAAATTACCATCTTGGAGCAACCTGTACTTAAAGAACTGTAGCGAAGAGGTCATTTGCCGGGGTCAAGGATCATATGAAGGAAATAGAAGGAAAGCCGCGCAATTTCTTAGAAGTTATGCTGACAAAGAATCGGGCCGATAGAACGTAAGCCAGCTGGTAGGTAGCTTCATGAATGAATCTTTTACAAAGAGTTATCTCAATTTTGATTATGTTTTTATTATTTAGTTTATTTGAATTTTTTTTTATTTTTATTGACCAATTATTTTATTTTATTATAATTTTTATGATTACTGGCCACTAGCCCTACCCGTGTGTTAAATTAATGTCGCCATTGTAGCGGTACGTTGTATATTCAATGAATGCAGTGTTGACAGTGCAAACCAGGCAGAGACATTAACCCAATACTCCCGGCGAATATAATAGAAAATAGGCATATTCATATTCAAATATATTCTATTTAGTTTCGCATAGGTTGAGCAATATATTCTTTGTGTCACAGTCCTCCCTCCTACATAATAGAATACATGTATAACTTTATCTATAAAACGCTAGTTTCGCCTACATAAATGTTGAGCACTTGTTACAAAAGCTTTGGTGGATAAAATGTGCTTTACCGTCGAAATATACATATGCGGCTAAGACAGTATGAAATAAGGGTTCCGTTTTTTTATTCGGACATACCCTAATAAATGATGTCTAATTAAATATTATAAAACATTTCTATAATATTTGATATAATATTTGCTCTATATACATCGTGTGTCGCGCGTTACCTGTTCCATTTACGTGAGTGTACTTTCAATGTTTATAATTTCCATTAGAGTTTTAGCGAGTTGAACTTTACAAGTTTAGTTAACGAGAAGTTGTTTTAAGTATTCCCTTACCGAAGAGTTGTCGGAGGCTGGTGTGTTTGTGAGGCGCGCGGCGGCGGCCAGGCGGCTCCGACACCACGCCTCGGGAAACATCGCCCGAGATGCCACAAAAACTTCACCCCCGTTTTATTATTACTACGATGCTAATTAAAATAGCTCCGAATAGATTACGGGCAGCTTCTGGCAGAGGCGCTTAATGCGCTGGCTTTACGACGTCACGCTTTATGCTCTCTCATTAGCGCCGTCTCCTAACTCACCGTTTTTATGGATACACATTTTCCCTCATCCTATATTTCCTTTTTTGTTTGATTAGTTTCTTCTTGTGAGCTGGACACAAAACAGTTATTTGGACCTCAGGTAAACTCACAAACAAAAGCACCTCTATGTTTACTGCGTCGTTGTGTCTAAGCTGTTCATGACCCTCAAATTATTAAAATACAGACACGAGAAAACGCAACGCTTCCGTTTTTTCATTCGGATGTACGGAACCCTAAAAAATAACGATATTTAGGTAGATTTAGTAGAGCTCATCCCTAAGTATCATGAGTGCCGCTGAAATGACAGAGACATGAGACTTTTTCACTTTATCTCTAAGATATATGCAATCCCCTGGGTGGTGCAGATGTCCACCCACGGACTTCGGTAAGTAACAGATGTTTATGAGGGGGTAGTCGGCCTGTTCGCTATCCTTTAACAAAAAGAACATCAAGCAAACTTATACATACAGAAAGCTCTTGATTAAGTTATTAAGAAAACTAGCTTTTGCGCGCGCCTTCGCCCGCGTGGATGGGAATTAAAAGTACCCTATGTGTTAAACTAGGTTATAAACTAACTGTGTGCTAAACATCCAAATTCGTTCAGCCGGTTTTGCGCCAATCCGGTACATACAATTAGACAAACGAACAACAATTCTTCGTTACTATTTTATTATATCTATAAATAAATAAATAAATATAAACACGACAAACATAGGGTTTATTTGGAAGTAGTGAACATTATACGAAAATTACATATATACCACCATATAATAATTTTCCTGATAATAATACGGTCTGATATTTACGCGGGCAATGAATGGACACTACGATAGTAACAATAAAATAATCCAGTTTCAGAGGCGTGTGATAATGACGCGACCAGCTCGTTAGCCACGTGGGGATTACCTATTGTAAATGTTTTAATTTGTTTCTGCCCCCGTATACAGCCCTTCGTTATGTCGTTTTACGAGTAGGAAGCTACATGTTCGAATATAATTCATGTATGTATGTTTAATAATAATCAGTTTATGATTGCGATGTAAAAAAATCTACTCCAAACTTTTGTAATTTCTTTTTACAAGCTTTTTTTTGTATTTGATTTCGCATGGTGACGTGGTACAGAAAGGTTTTGTTTAATCCCAGGGCGGCAAAGCTAATATTTTAATACACGGAACATATTTATTTGTTTAGTGGTATTGACGGAGCCCGACCTCGTTTCCACATGTGTTGCTAGGAGTTTTCGGGCACACGTAACTTTGCCTTTTCGTAGCCATTTTCAGTGAGAGCTGGTGCCGGCCGCTGCCGCAGCCCCCTCGCCGCAAACTCACACCCTATTGTGTCCATTACAACCCTTTACAACTTCTAGTTTTTACTCACCTCAGTTTACGTGGCACAAAACGAGCGTAAACGCCTTACATTGTTAAGTATAGTTGTTACCTCGGGTTGTATTTTGTAGCGTTATGTTTGGTAAGGTTTAGTTACATTGATAGCTGGATACTTATGTTCTCGAATTAATCCAAGAAGCTATTGATCGAATAAAAGAGGAATTACTTTTATGACACTAACAATGTTGGTTTTAAATAAAAATCACTTTTTTTCAGTTTTATGTTATCAATAATCTTTATGAACTTTCCTTACAAATATCTTTCATATAAGTACGTTTCAGCATCGTTTGTTCGTCTTCAGTGATGAAATACAGAATGAGTCCCCATTTCCCAGAACCCTAGCCTTTGTGCTTTACTGTCGGTTTGTTTATTTTAGGGGCCTGACTCGTAAACACTCACAGACCGATACACTAAATTTAAATTCCCTTCTTTATATTCTCTCCAGAAATTCATTTTTAGACGGAAGATGGTCTTCCTTTCCTAGAAAAATCGTACTTTTTTAGTTAAAACTTTTTATTACGTAATCCATTAGTTTAAATTAATGTTTCGATTTTCTAAATGGTTCTACATAATTGCAGAAGGAGAGCTAAATACAAATAAACAACGAACTGTAAATTATATAATACGCGTACATACGACGTAGCTGTGCAAACTGGAAACTGATATAAGTGCACTTGCAACATTAAAAGGTTTCCTGGTTGGTTGCGGTGTTAGATAGTGTACGATGCTCGCGTAAGATAGCTGGCTCGAGCCGCGTCCCTCGTCCGTGCCCGTACCTACTTAATTTACTGCCACGGTAACGCCACAAGCACGCTCCATATCCACCGCGTTATTGCCAACTTGAAAGCAAGAATAGCATACACATTTCCTTCATATCTCCTGAATTTAAGCGTCTGCCCACTCTAACATTACATTATATTCTTTTTATACAACTCGTTCCAGACGCGAGTTTTGTACAGAATTTTCCATGGTCTATATTTTTATTGGGGTGGTTTCGCTGGTTGATGGTTTTTATATTAATATTAATAAATTAATAAAACATTTGTGGGCGTATAAAGTACCTATTGTAGGTACTATTTTACTATTAACGTAACTTATATGTAGTGCAAAATTGTTTTTTTTTATGTTTATAATGTTTCACATAATTTTCATACCGGTTTGGTTGATCTGTCTCTCCAAATATGTGATACCACGAGGGTTATTGTTATTATTCCGAAGAGCATCGCTAGTCGGCGGTATGCAGGTCGCGAGTCGCGAGGCGTGGCGGGCGCATGCCACGTGTGCGACACTTTTATTACACCGCAGCTGGAGGCCGCGAGCGAACGTTTTGTCACCTCTTCGAGAGGCTTACACCGTAAAAAGGAGAGGGTATTTTTCATGACTTTTCCACGCGGATGCATTTCACCGCTTTGCTTCAATGGGTTTGCGAGGTACCTAACCTTTGCTGCTGAGTTATATCAAAGTGCTTTCGTTTCCACGTTCGCACTGGAAAGGTTTAATTCATGACTGCTAGAAAATATTCTTTCGCTGTAGTTGGAGAGAGGAAAAATCTGTTAAGTTCTGAAAATACGTGAATGTGGTTTTAACTTCGTGACTTAATTACTTCCAAGAGCGAATATAACTTGGTAATATAAGCAATTAGAAACTTATTTGACGCTGCCGGTCCGCCTGTTCCGCCTCGGGCGCAGGAATCGTGAGCGGGATGAGCCATTACGTGCTTTCGCAGAACTTTTCCTTTTAAAAGTCGTCTCTTACTCTTTTGAAACTTATTATATTGGATAATTCGGCCCAAAATATGAATATGATGGCCACAACTTTCGTAATTTTAGCGAAAGGCAAAAAATTCTGACGATTACGCCATGAAAAACGGTCTCCTACGGCGTTTAGCCCAGATTAAGGCTTTATGAGAATCCTCTTTATTATAACGTTAGCATGAGGTGGCGCCGACTACTTTACGGATAAAGTTTGCACAGTAAAGGCATTATAACAAAACTTGTCACATACAACATTTACACAGCTGATTCCCCTTAATTGTTTTATAAAACATAAACGTAACAGTGGTGATGTATAATATGTAAAATTGGACTTATCTAAAAACAAATCATACTCGGTGCTGTTTATGCAAACGGTTACAGCATATCCGATATATGTATTTAATCGGTGCCAAATGCAAATAAATAGAAATAGGTACCTACATGACTTTCCCTTCGACTGTTTTTCGGAACATACAAAAAAAAAACACCCAAGATCAGTCGTGGAACCTATATAACTACAAGTAATTCCATACCCCGTCGATTAATGACAATTCGCTCGGCATCGCATACTAATCACTTCAATTTGTGACTGGGCTCTATTGGGAACATGGAAAAACGAATGTCGATTTTTCACATTCAGCTGTCTACCTAATATAAAAAGTTAAAAACCTGACCAAATGCTAAAAGGTAGTATTCGTATTTTTTCTAATTTTATTTATTTGTTCTATTTTAATCAGCTTAGGTCGAATTCAACCATACTTTTATACCTTATCCTGCGAATAAATATGGGATTAGTACAGCGTTTCCATAAAAAAACATGTGCGGTCGGGGGATGTTACGGATAGTTGTATTTCGCTTTGAAATATTAAATAAAAAGCTGTCACCTGTAAAGTACACAGCTATTATTACGTTATTTATTATTTTAATTTATAGTGAATCACTCTTGCAATTATTTATTCATTTTACAAATCACAATAAGTCAATTTAGTCACAGAGAACATAACAACATTGACCACTTGTTAACTTTATGTTAAACTCACATCCATAGTGCACGCATTTTCAAGATTGTATTATACCTATTGTTTCGCACGCTCGGTCACTTCTCCATTTTTTGACACACAAAAACTAGATCAACAGTCATACTACAGCGGACAATACACAAGATACAGAAGGTTGCTCTTCTTCAACTGTAAGCGTATCAATTAAAACACAAGTACGAGAAGAAATCATCCAGTTTATGAGTCAGTCATCTTATGCGCAGCGATCGACTTCTTCAAAAAATTATTTAGACACCACAATTCGAGTAGAGATGGCACTATTTGATGAGAATGGTCAGGGACGCAGGAATTTAGAAAGGGTTTAAAATCTACTTTTATCAATACCACCAACCAGCGTTAAAACAGTAAGACTATTCTCTGCTACAGGATATTTATGTAACCATATAAGAAGTTCTATGAAAGAAGATTCATTAGATAGGCTTTTTAAGATCACAATACCAGAATTTGGAAAAAAATAATTTAAGAATTACGTAATATTATACTGGGTGTTAGGGTAGACACCGTTATCCTTGAAACTAGTGGTTTGGTGTCATCTATAATATACTTTTTCTATGGGAACAAGCGTGAAATCGCGAAAAAAAAAAACAGCTGTTCCATACATTTGTGTTCACTTAAATCGACAAAATGTATGGAACAGCTGATTTTTTTTTCGCGATTTCAATGTTGGTTCCATAGTAAAAGTTGTTCAAAATGATGAGTACAATGACCCCTTTTCGGGTTTAGCATAAAGAAAAACTAACGTTGTAGTTTCGCCATGTTCGTCTGTCCGCGGCTTAGCTCAGAGACCGTTGGTACTAGGAAGCTGTAATTTGGCATGGATATACATATAAACAACGCCGACAAAGTGGTAAAAAAAATCGTAATAAATATTTTTGTTTACGGTACCTCCCCTGCACGTAAAGTGGGGATGGTTTTTTTTTTTCTCGTCGATCCCATAGTGTGGGGTATCGTTAGAAAGGTCGTATAAAAATAATGTGAGTTTGTTCAAACCATTTTTGGATGCAGGGATCCGTTTGCAAAATATTAAGCTTTAAAGTGCAAATTTTTGTTAGAGCCAAGTGTCCCCCCCTCCCTGCCAGCTAAATGGTTGGGTTTGGATATGTGAAAAAATTCACAGCAGTAGTATATATAACGAAATTAAAAGGAAAACTATCACCGCTACTTAGGCTTCACAAGTTACCGAGTAATAATCGACCAACTTAAATTTGCAGTTGTAAAATCATGTTCTCCCATACATTCTGTATCGGAGAACAAGTTTTTCAACTACAATGTTAAGTTTGTGTTATAAATTCATCCCAACTACGGAACCCTTCATTGTGCATGGTACGACATGCACTTGGCCGGTTTTTAGTAAGAGGCGAGTTCTTTTTGAATGCAATTGCTGATCTCCCAAACTATTCATACCAGAGGATCACGTCACATTGTCGAGGAAGCTCATGCTTTTGTTCTTGCCCAATACGCGGAAAATTAACTTTTAAGAATAGGTACATGTATACTGCTTAGGTATTTCTGTAAGAGTTCATTATTTAATTGAAATAGCTAAAACGCTTTGGAATATGCAATTATCTGACTCAGTATTTAGATTGCTTCGCAAAAGATTTGATAAGAAACAAAAAAAAAGGTAAATAAACTATGCCTCAAAACAACTGCGCTCGCGATTCATTTTGGTATCGGATTACACAGGAACCTCTTCGGGGCATTCTGACACCGTAATGTATTTGGGAAAATTAACGTAATCGTGCCCATATATTTATTTATTTACAAAAACGATCATAATAAAATAGAGGGGCTTGTGTTAAGTAATAACAGCCGCAAGGGTTGATCGAGCGATCGGGTTACGCTACGGTTGGCCCGGTCGGTCCTTGGATGGATGACCATCCTTACATACTAAGACCCCTCCGTGCCTTGGAAAGCCCGCTAAGCCGTTGGTCCCGGCTGTCAGTCGTGGATCTTTGACAGTTACGGTTCATCAGAAGCCCGAAAGTCTGCCAACTAGTCTTACCAAAGGGTATATTACGCAGTAACTGGGTTCTGGAGGTCAGATAGGCAGTCGCTCCATATAAAATACTGGTATTTAGCTGCATCCGGTTAGACTGGAAGCCGATCCCAACATAGTTGGGCAAAGGCTAGGCAGATGATGAACGATCATCAAAAATCGAGCAAATCTGTAGGTACCGCCATAACTCCCAACGTAACCTAACCTTAAAAGTCAATATAAAGAGTTATTTCTGTAAGTTTTTGGTGAGATTTAATTCTGAGTTAACAAAGACGATTTCTTTATTATATTACTGGGTAGCCAAAGGTACAAATTAATACAAACGAAAACATAATATTTTGTGGTCGGAGTAATCTTTGAGCATTGAAGCTATACGCACAGTTGTACTTGCTGTGCTTCTGTATCTACGTACTTGTATCACCAATTATGCAAAGCGTCTTCTGCGTTGCGGTGCGCGGGCGGGGCATCGCGGGGTGCAGGCAGGGCGGCCGCTGTCGCGCTCTTTCCTCACTCGTAGCGAAATAACGACCTCAATTTGCATAACAATGCTCGTCACCCCTTATTCCCCACCAGCGACTTTCACAGGCTACGCGGCTGTGTCCCACCGGACCCGACACCTTTTTTTACTCAAAATCTGTCCAGCGACAAGTTTTATTGACATTAACACAAAGCTAATAAATTTTCCATAACTACGAATACACAGTTAAGCTAGTTTTCCATAAATCCGTAGTATATAGGTACAATAAACGTTCAGGAACTAACGGAACTGAGTTTAAGTTTTGATTTAGTGGTGGTAGTGCGCCGACAGCGTCTCGCGGCAGCCTCCTCCGCCGGGCGGCGCGCCGGCCGCGCTGCGCCTGCCGCTGAGCGCGATACCCAACCGAACACTTTCGGCCGCGCTCGTAACTTCTTCGTCCAACTTTCTGTTTTAATTGAATCAAAGTTTTCGGCTTTTTGCGGCGAGCGTGCCAGCCACGCACGCTTCCTAAACTTTCTTTATTAAATTATTGGAAGTTCAGAAACGTTCGCCTTTGAACGTGAATTCTGAAACAAAATTGGGGATAGTCGTGAGTTAGAGAAAAGTATTTATCCTCTACGGACTCACGGCAGAAGTAGAGTTTAAAGCTATAAATAAGTAATGACTTCGCGTCTGCTGTACCGAGTGTACCGTTCAAATTCCGGACAAAAGAACAGTAGGTAACGACAATTACGAAAGACAATTCAAAATCCGACGAGTAAACAGTTCATAAAGATGTACGATTCTCTTTGCTAACGACTAAAGCATTCGTCCGGGGCATTGTTTTGCGGCGTAGCTTTATCTGGCGCGGAACGAGTTGTCGTTTCAGTAATTTATAGATCTTTCCCCGCCCCGGGCTCAGAGTAACGATTCGGCCAGAGGAACTAGTCTGCTAGCTGCGGCTCTGCCCGGTCCCCGCCTGAACGCTATTAAAGGTCACGTAATAGACTGACTCCTCACGTCCCGGATTCAAATTTGAGTAAATATGTCGCCGCCGACCTCTTATTGTACTACGCCTTTGTATTTACATTTACTTTGGGGCTATTTTGAATTTGAACGTGAACGTCCGCTTGTTATCTCGTATTGTTTGTATGCATTGTGAAGGTCGTTTAAATTGTGTGTTCTGGATTCACCATATATTTAGGTTCTTTTTATATACCTACACAGACATTTATATTGAGTCAACCTAAAGAAAATTATTGGAGGGAAAAGCAATTTTGCTTAGATAATACTCATAGTACGGTACTTTAAATGTCGTAATTAGTAACGTAATATTGCTATTATGTTTCTGACCTTAAAATAATTCCATGAATGCTAAATATGTGTTCACATATTCTGTAAGAGTTTCCTGAAACAATGATAATCTGATATGCCTTATTCATACGTAACATTGGAACTATATTCATGCATGTGGCTTTTCTGAAGCCGATAGCGACGGATATTGGAGATTTACCTAAGTGTGACGAGATCCGGAGAAGACTTTGTGCCGGAGCTTTAGTATCGGATCCCGGCGTCACATACAATGGCTGTTAGAACATCTAGTAATAGTTCGCTTCCCCCTATTCATCTTTTACTTGTATTATTTTGCGCTGACAATTTCGTAGCACTTGCGTTATCAAATTTTCGAAAACACTGTAATTTTGTTCATCATTAGAGTTTTAAGATAATATCTAACCTATAATTAAATTGCTAACGCAACAAATCTTGTCTTACCTATCAATTTTTTTTAATAAGGTTAACATAATCATGTTCCCCAAAAAAGCATAAACACTACAAAGATATAGATAACGGTAGGGTAAGTGCAAGCGGCAGGTACGTGCGCGATGACAGTGCTATGGCTCCCAGTGGAACCCTTCTGCGATCCTCGTAAATTGCGAATATTAGATTATAAGTACGGAGTGCGGGCCGGCGCCGGCGCCCGGCAGCACGGGGGCCATCAGCCGAATATCGAACTCGTGCGCTGGTTAACACAGCGCCGTGATCTGAATCTGCTTTTTAGTTAATCCCAGTTGCGTCGTTATACTCTTGCTTTACTTTTTGCTAGTTAACACTTCGAATATAAATGCATTATAAGGACCTAATCAAAGAAATCTTGTTGAATTGAGTATTTATAGCAGTTCTTCTTTTTCTTTCGTATAGGCACAAGCTCATGCCGTGGTAAATATATTAGCCAGTCTGCAAGGTCAGTTTATTCACAATATTTTTTTACGAAGTCTGACTGAAAATAGACAGTAATTTAAATCCCTAATCTCTAATACGAAAAGTTCTCTTGTTAAAGAAGCTTTGAATCTTAAGTAGGTAATTTTCTAAGAAGCGTATTATTTTGAAATGCCCTCTATATAGTGATGATAACAATAACAACAGCTGTGCCGGTGTGAGCCGGTGTTGGTTTTCCCATTGCTCGCTTCGTTACGGCTTCATTAGGACAGCGGGTGCGGGCTCCGGGGCTCAGCGACACACGCTACGATCGTCCCCGTGCCGCTAAAGACAGCGTGATTGCACACAGTGCCTCGTAATGTTTCTATTAATTCAATACACTCACAAACATTCAATATAATTACTTAAAGATTCTCCAAAAGAAGATTTGAATGACGTGTCTGTTTGAAACAGTATAAAGTATTTAATATTACAGCGCGCAAAAACGTCTTACAAATTAAAATTACTCTTCACTTTGATACCAGCTTTGCCGTTTATTATGAGTTGCGCCTCAGGCAAATTTCAAGTCTCTTATATGCGTCTGCAGTCATTATAGCTCCCGAAATCTCTAACTGTTCTTCGTTCAATTAAAGTAAGTTAAGCTTTATAGCTTTTATCTACCCTCTATTACATTTATTTTTCGTTAACGGCCAATTTATACATGAACGAAACATTTGAAGAACAAACGATAGCTTAACTCCAATTTAATGAGAAGCAAATAGGTACGCACGGGGTGAAAGAATAAAAATATCGATTTATTGAAAGCTGAGTACCTGGATGTCTCAGAAATGAATAGACTATTTAGGTATATGATTTAGAGAATAAGTGTCACCTAAGAGCACGCTATCATAAAATACAAGCGACAAAATATAACGGCATAATATATACAGACGACGCCTGTAGAGTACATATTGGCAATGCATTAGACACTTTGCAACTGTGCCTACTGCGCGCCTGCTCTTCGGCCTCGCGGCCTTTGTGAGCCGCGCCGTGTAATTACTCGGGGACTATGGGAAATAGCTCACCGGGCGCGAAAGCACTTTTGTGTTATTACAGTAAATTAAACCAGATAAAAAATAACGAGATTTTTTTCGTATCTCTAGATATAACAATTGCTCACGGAAAAAGACTCGATATTAAAAAGATCGTTACATATTTAATTAAGAAGATGTTTACAAAACTGTGGTGCCGAGTTTTCCCATGCTAGTCAATACAAATAAATCTGAGAAATAATGTCTAACACGTGTCTATCTAAGCGTAGATTGGGTTGGACGTTTCTTATACGTAACAACTGAAAGTTATCGTCATATCTGAGTTGGGAAGTTTCGCAAAGACAAATTGGAGTGGAGGCGGTAAATAAAGTTTTACGATATGCGCGGTTATCAGAAGTGTGCGTCGAACGGGGGTGTAGGAGGGAGATGTATTTATCTACGGCGCGAGCTCCATCTCGCTATGAGGTTACTTCCCGTACACCTGTACGTATTAAATACCTCTCGTTGCTACTCGTTATCTTTCGCCCCCTCTACAAATTAAGAGCTTTGTATGTGTTCCCGCGTGGCGAATAAAATAGTAACTTAATTTATCATCTCACATCAAGTTATATTCGTGAGAGCTGATTGTAATACTTTGTCGGATGGAGGTGAAAATCGATCGAATTTAGAAAATCGAGAATGCATTTTTACCATGAATCTTGTTCAGATGTTATTCCATAGTCTTTTTTTTAACTTAGATGCACACAATTTTATTATGTATATATTAAATTACCTCTTGAGCGCTGCAAGTATTTAAATTATTTAGTACCTATGACGTTGGTATGTTTATACATGGAGTTTAAGTTCAAAGTCTGTCTGCAGGGTACGATGTGAAGTATCTTTTAAAAATTCTTTTTATATACGGCAACCTGGGAAAAGTTCCACTTAGTTTCGTCTGTCGCCGTACCGTATCTAAGTAAGAACTACGCGAGTGGTTGGGAAAGTCCAGGAACGCTTTTAAGACGTTTCATAATAAATGTAAGATGAGAATTATATTATATCATTTGTCCCTAATTCATATGGTAATTCGGAAGTGCCTTCAAAGCGATCCCTTGATTTATAAGCATTCGTTATGTTTAAAGTGTAGTGGGCAAATTAATTGGCCGTAGTGTAATATACAAAGAAGGATCGAGCATTCATTATCATACACTTGTTCCATCGTTTCTTCTAAGAAGTAGATATTGCTGTCTTCAGATATTGTTCTCTTTTTGAATTCGTTAAAAAGAAACACAGTAGGTAGATTTTTCAGAGAATTTAAGAAAATATCTCCTTCCGCGATGTGTGTACTTACTTAACGCATATCAGGTAACGCTTTGCAGATATTTATCTCAACTGTACGTGGATTCTTATGGATCAAACCGCTTCCAAGTTCGGTACAGAGAAAAGTCCACATCTCGTGCCCGCACCCCTCGTCGCACCGCTCGCCCCGCCGCCGCCGCCCGCGTTCTCCCTACACGGCCACGAGCTCGAAAACCGACTCCGTGAGCGTAGAGATAAAACGTATGTTCATTTTATTTCCACATTTGTCAGCGTTCGTTTTGTGCCCACTAACATAAATTGGACGTGGAGGGAAACCTCGCAGGTGAATGTAAAATAGCCGGGTTTTCCCAAGATAATACCGCCGAAATTTTACGACACCATTATGCGATTTATTGGTCGTGTCACATTCAGAAAGAATGATATTTCCTAAAATATTTTCATAAAATATGTCGTTTAAAACGGTGTCACATTATCATACATATCCATATTATCCATTATAATATTTAAAAAAAACGATCTAAGTACTGTATTTTATTTTAAATACCTACACAAGTATGTAACTGCTAATAATGTATTGCCGATTTATGTAAATAAAAACAAATGAAACATAAAACCGCACAAACAAAACTCGTATATCCGTCGAGGGAGCATATAACCTAATGTTTCGGAGCCGCGCTACGAAATGCTACGAGTATGTGTCACTAAGTGCTACGTCAGTAGATGGCAACATTTCGATAAGCGGTACGTAGCGCGACATGCGTCCCGATCTGTGTGTTCGGACGTCGAGCTACTGCCAATAAACTGTTGTCCTGTACGGTAATGACTGAAACAGGCGTTCAATTAAACGAGCCAATTAACATGGAGTTCTGTTATACGTGTGATGCACACTGAAATAAGTCTGAAGCCAAAATCAATTTTTCTATGCAAGTAGAATAGATACCCCTTTGTGGAAAAACTTTTGCTTTACTTTCATTAAAACTACAATCTTCTTTATAGAAACAGAAGATCTTTTTTAAACAGTCCAAGTTATCCTAGCTAGAACTGTAGGCTAATAATTAGCTAATGAAAATCGCGCCCGGCGCTGTTCTACCTACTTCATAAATATTTTCCTTATTGCCTGTTACCACGAGCTGTCGATAAATTTATGGAAGGGCCGACGTCATCTGTAATTTTATGGTTTCTTTCTTCGGCACTCACCTTTTATATTTAGAACTTGGGTAGTTTTTATCTTAACATAGAAATATATGAGTAAAATTTAAAATTTATACATTATGTACCTACTTATTATATGTACCTTTCCATTTTTATTTCCATTATTTACCATAATGTTATATAATCTGTCTCATTTTTAGCTAGAAACGTTTCTGAATATGAAGTTCATTCAGTTATTGTTATTAAAAACAAGCTATAAGGTACATGCCATCACGAATAGAGAATGCAATCTCTAGTCGCGATTGGCACAGTCGGGATCTCGCGGATTTCATCTACTTTTTTTTTTTTTTTTTTTTTAAACTTAATGGGTGCAACAACAGAATTTTGTTTTATTGACAAAACATTAAATAATTGTTCTCGAAACAATGTTTATTAAAGTAATAATCATTTGCACTACACCTAAATAACGCAACAAACACGCATCACGCACACTATAAATCCGTTAATTATTATTTTGAAAATGGCTCCTCAAGAAGCATAGTGTGCCAAGTCGCGCGCGCACAATCTGAGATATCGAACGAGATTTTCTGTCCACAAGATTTAATCTCATAAAAAAAATCGAGATTACATTCCCTATCACGCCTCTATTCCCATATGGATAAGCATATGTGTAGAGAAGGTAATCCAATTAACTGGGCTTTTATCCAAGCCCATGGCTCCTACTCAAAAATTCCCTTTAGTAAGAAATTAAATAAATAACAAAATTAAAACTTGAAGAACATTTAAGTAAATACAGTTTTTTATACACATTCATGCCCCGTTTAGTAACGTACTAAAATAGCTGCGCTTAAATAAGACGCTGAGTTGGTGTTTTTGTGCCGAAGCGCGATTTGTGCCTCATTACCGACACCTGTGCGTGGCCCGCAGCGTTAGGACGGAAAAACTATCCTCGCACCGTAATGTCACACACTCGCAAAGGGCCAATATTCACCTAATAAATACTTTCCTTCTCCAATATTCACAGTGCCACTATCGATAGTTCCAGAACTATTATTGAAACCGTGGATCCGAATATTTTACGTGTCTACCTACTTCATACTTTTATTGTGATTGTTTATGGTTTCAAGCTTAAATAAAAGCATTATTAAATGGGATCGCATTTTAAATTTGGTATTTTAATTTATTTTATTTTCTCGGTCTCATAATAACGAAGTAACCTAAGTGTATAACTAAGCTTAATTACAAGAATATGATAATTTATGAAATATTATTTTCCGCTAGGGAGCACTGGTTTGTTTGTATTTGTATATTCTGTCCAGCTATATATAATCAAAGCGGTGGGTCGTATTACAGTAGCACGGGGTTGCGCATAGCGGCAGTTCACCGCTCAGGCTAAATCTCACCAAGTACGAGTACATTAGCTTTTTCCGATATCTAAAGTATAGCGCTCGCTGCGGCTGCGGTCCAGTTGAATAACAAAGAATTGCGTGGTTGAGATATCGGAACACTAATGGACTGCGGAATTTATGAAGCTTTCCAGAAGCTTGTCGTCGTTATGAACATTGTATGTATAAGTAATGAGCTGTGCGTGGCAGAACTAGTGTTTCATACATTTCGTAATATAATATCCATGAGTGAGTGAACGTGGATGCGGACCGAAAGCTGGCTTTATTTCCGCACAATCAATCAAGGCGACTTATGAGGGTGCACTCTGTTAGTGTAAAATCCGCACTATGTAATTTTGTGAGTCTATTGATATATTTGTTATCGATATGGACCGGCAAACTAATCCAGTTATTCTGCAACTCCCACATTGAATGTTAACGTTCAACAAACACTTTTAATCTTGTTAAACATTTACATTAAAAAAACAAATATTCCTTGTTCGCAATTTAACGCGACATGCCGATTGCGAAATGTATTTTTCGACATGACTCTGGAGTTTATACTCCTGAAACTGTCATAATGCCATAGGTGTATGTTTCCTTACAATTTTATAACTAGCTGCGCCCCGCGGTTTCACCCGCATAAGTCTCGATCACGTGGGAATATCAGGATAAAAGTATATTATTTCCTTACCCAGGTCATGGTCTATCCTTGTGCCAAATTTCATCCAAATCCGTTCAGCCATTTTAGCGTGAAAGCGTAATAAACAAGCAAAAAATAAAATACATTATGTACAAGTCGTTTAATAAACATTTTTCTAGCTAGAAAACACTAAGATACTACTATAGAAAGCAACGATAAATGCAACAATATTTTCGTGGAGATTTGAAATAGTCGACATTCACATTGATTGTTTCACCGACCATTAACTATTGCGGTCGTTATTCACTTTTGTACAATCAATAATGGATGTTTCAGCGGTATCCAGCCTGTCACAGAAATATTTGGTGATAAATAGAGCTGGCATTTCCAGTCCAGAAATTAGGCCTTTGTGTGTGTAATGTATCGTGCTCAAACGATAGTTAGAAGTGAATGGGGAGTATAGTGTCAAAAGTAGGTATTACCGGTCGGAGGCGGCAGCGGTGGCGCGATGGCGGTGTGGCGCGCCGCGCCCTGCGCTGATGCTGCGGTATATGGCCCGTGAGTAATCCACCCGTAATACTCGACTTAATGGCTTGGAATTAAACAATTAGTTGTTTTCTTTCTGCCCCGTCAATGATGAAGTTTCGCCTGAATACCACTGAATAGGTACCGTTGTTTGAGAAGATTTTCCATTCGTAGTATTTTCATATTTTTTTTAGCTTTTCAAGATTGGAAACGTTAATTTATTCAAAATAATGCGGCAAGAAGTGTGCACTTAAATTGTTTAATATTAAATGTTATAAGTTATTATTTGCAACCGCTGCTTTATAGTGTCTGTTTTAGGGTAAACTTATTCTTACTGTTTCGTGTATTAATTCGTCTGATAAGGCGGCTCTTTGTTCATCCACAGTAAGGCGACGAGCAGACGTTTTAATCAAGGCTAACGAATTTTTAACCTTAGTAAGAGGCTGCGCGATATCAGCCGCCGCCCGCCCGCCTCCACGAGCACGCCTCGCCACTTCTCGTGCTCGACGCGTTGTTCTTATCTTTGAGTAATTACCTTGTTGTTTTGTTTTTATTGTTCGGGCTTCCAAGTCGCTTTCTGTTTTATTACATGATCACTAGCACCGCGGTAATGGTTTCCTTTTCTACAATATCCCTATAGGTATAAAAAACTAAGTGTTTTTAAAGACAACTTTCATAGAATGGACAATTAATATTTTATAATTTAATATTCAGCCGGAAATTAGGCTTTGTAGATTTTATCCGTCTCCAACATTAACCTAGCATTTTTAAATAAACCTATGTAACATAAAAGTGGTGATTGGGGTTGTCAGGTCCCACGTGTATGAGCTTTAAATTAAAATATGTGAACGCCGAGTGTTATGAGGCCGTCAACTAGGCGGCTATAATATTCGTAAGAATATTTATATCGCGGCCCGGCTTGCAGGTGCACCTCGCGTGCACCTGCGGATATTGCCGCGTAAATCAAATTTCTTATTTCGCCTCAACACTTATTTCTGGGCGTGTTTGCCTGGTGCGGTGTCCTCGCATATCAACGTGTTATATTAAAATTGTTATTAAATCTTGTGTGGCGAATAACTATAATTATGTCAGGATATCCTGTTCTTATTCTTTATCGTACACAATAATAGGTAATAACAAAATGGTTTTAGAGAGATTTTGGTTTTAGACAGATATGGGTGTATTTATATTATAGACTAAAATTATTCATTTGCACAGCTTATTTGAAACAAAATAGAGCAGTCCAGAGTTTTTGGATCGCGACGCTAATACGAAACCGTTCTAAAGAGGATCTAATGAAAAAAAATGTGTTCTTCGTTTCATCTTATCTAAAAAGTACTCCGTTCATAATATTACTAGTCCTGTTCTAAACAGTAACGCTACATACATATAATGATGTACAATCATATAATTAGCGCTGCATGTAATGCATACACCGCAACACGATGTCATGAATTACAGACCGTAATGACCATCTATATGCCAATACGATTAATATTTAATGCTGCTATTCTGCGCGGAATTACCCCGTGTCTGTGGTTGAGCTTGCACTGAATTACTGCATCTGAATGGGTGTCGGATGCTTTGTCATTCCTCTGATATACCTGTGACTGTGGTTTGATATTTATCTCGCTGTATTAAATCTAAGCTCGGTGCTTCTATTGTGGGTAGTAAATTAGGTTGACTAGATTAGGTTAGACAACAATAACATACAACGAATTTCGTTGTTATTTTAATAAAATTTCTGGAAGATGGTTCCGCCTTATGATTTTATGTGTGGTACGTTCACAAAGCAAGTTATGGGTTGTTGATATAAACAATAATGTATGTTTTTGTATCTTAAAATCACTAAGAAGGCCTATACCCGGATGAACGCTATTACATCAAAGTGATAACACTCATCTTACGGACCCTTGCAAATTAATTGCAGGAATGACAGAGCACAACGCCCGGCTCTCTTAATGCACGCTCACAAAGCAAAACGGCTTGGGCGGCGCCGCCGCGGCACGCAGCAGTGGTGATTATGATAATGACGCGGTAGCCGCGCTTTTTGCGCCGTTCGTCCTATATTACTGAACTCGACACCATTCTCTGATATCTGTCGCGCGCCCAGCAGCGCGCCGGCACCCGCTCGGCTTTGCCTTTCGCTGCTCGCCTCAACCACTCCGAGACGCTTATAAATTATGCAAGTCGCCATAATCCACGCCCTAAACGCCTTCTCCGCCGCCTCAATTATTCATTCGAGCGGTTTGATGTTTTAGAAAATTGTCGCGATACTCAAGACGGGCTGTGCTTTATAATTCAGAAGCGAATATCGTCACAGCTGGCGCCGGCTCGCCTTTATCTACTGATTAAAGTGCATCTGACCTAATTCGTCCATAGGTGCGCTACTACTATCCCTCGCAGTGAATCTATGTATAGAAGCCTAAATTAATATTGTATTGTATTTTCCTGTTACAGGATTCCGAAGGCGACACCCCCTTACATGATGCCATTTCGAAGAAACGTGACGACATGTTGACTTTATTGTTGGAGCATGGAGCCGACATGACTCTCACGAATAACAATGGTTTCAACGCGTTACACCATGCGGCTCTGCGAGGAAATCCAAGGTAACATAAAACATTAAAGTCTAGCTCCCAAATAGATTATTCTTTTCAGCTTCAAAACAAACACAAGCCGTAAACTAAGTTGGTAACTTCTATTATTGCTCAACATTCTCTACAAAATACTTTTTACTCGATACTAAAGGCATTGTTTTGCCAACAATACTTTCCAAATGAAAACAACAACTCTATGATCGTTGATTAATATAAGATGTTCGGGTAAAGATAATATTCGGCCACTTGTGCACGAGACCTTTATAACGCGGACCTAGTCTGAAATAAACATAACGTCGCTTGTCCGACATTATCCCGGGGAGAATGGGTAGTTATGAGCGAGCCTGCCTCACAATAAACTACTTACACGTCTAATACCGTGCGCCGAGAGGATGTGTGGCCCAGCCTTGTGTGATGTCTTTATTGCTGCCGACATGCCGGGCAGGTTTTCCCAAAAAACGATATGTACTACAATTTTGACATTGATAAGTTTATAAGCTATCATAGAACTATTCTTACATTTTTCTCAACATATAATTTTACAAACTATCTATGGTCTACGTTATTTAGTAGAACGAAAGAACGTATGTTAGTAGCGTTTTATAAGATCGAGGATTGAGCTTAATGTCATTCAATGGAGAGGCTAGTGTCCAACACTGGACTGTTAATAGGCTTTTACCCAGCAGTGGACTGCTAATAGTTAATAAGTATTATTTATTTGTGTTAAGGCTGACACTACACCGAGGTGGAGCAGAGAAAAATTAATCAATACCCTTTATTTTAAATTTTGCTTCTCCTCTTAACATTCATGATGAAACCTATTTATTACTGATTTATTTTTTCACTGTGGAGTGTCAGCCAACACCCCAAATGATTGCTGTGCAGACGTGAGGCTGATAGCCTACGGCGTAGCACTCGCGTAGCCTACGACGTAGCGCTCGCTTAGCATACGGCGTAGCACTCGCGTAGACTACGGCTTAGTACTCGCGTAGCCTACGGCGTAGCACTCGCGTAGCCTTCTAGCAGATAGCAAGCGGCGTAGCAAAGTAACGCGTATCGTAGCAACGCAGCCCGTGCAGGCTGCGTAGCAGTGTAGCGGACAGCGTAGGTCTGACGGAATTTTAATGCAGTGGGTATTGCAGGAGGCTTTCATTTCTTGCGATAGCAGTAGTAACACATTCAAAAACTTACTTCCGTTTTTACACTTCATAGCGCCAGGGTCACGACGTAAAGATTAGTTTTTATTAGTTTGCAGCAATGGTTTTAGTTTATTTGAAATCGTAGTCCATCTCACATACAATCAAGTCCTACGGGGTAGATATCAGATAATTGCTTAGTCATCGCGTATAAATAACAAATTGTCATTCCAAAACAAGGACCACTTTATTATACAAAAGAATTTAAAAGCTTCCGGTCATGCCATATATTTGGATCGAAAAACCCAGGGACCCGTAAGGGTGGTCAGATAAAACTGATCCATGAAAAAGAAAACTTTGGTAATGTATTATGAATCGGTAAGAGTTAGAATAATGAATCTCCGCTGGCGAATCGTGCGTAAAGCGGTTTATTTGTGGAGGGTCCGAGGAGACGCTGGATCGCGGAGGCCCACATTTATTCAAGTCACGTGACGCGTCCCACGGAAATAATACGAAATGTGGCTACGTGACCAGTTCATTATGCGGCGGCACAGAGCCCGGCCGGGCCCGGCAGGCCCCAGCAGCACCTCGCCACCAAGCGACACTTTTCGTATGTCCGTCGGCGGCGCGTATTACAAACAACAGAACGTGTTACCACGCACAGACCCTCCCGGATTTCTTTTAAATCACTGTTCGGCGTCGATTTTGTTGAGCACGGGTTATTTTTAAAGCCGGAAAATAACAATTTCCTTTGTTGGGACATTTAATTCAAAGGTATCCTGCCAATACCAAAATAGTTTTTTTTTAAACGGCTATATTGTTATAGATCTATCTAAAATCGTATAGATTTTGTAATTGATATACAAAAAACGCCGAGCACGATTTTTTCTTAAGATTGTTGTTTAACGGAAGGTAATCGAATAGAAGATTGTCGTAAAACGTTCCTGATTTTATCGCGGAATGAGAAGTCGCTCGCGACTTTTCCCATTCGACAAAAACGTTCGTTTCCCCCTGGAGATGTAAAATCGTTTTATTTTATTACTTCCGCCAGTATATCGTTATATCAGAAGCACCCGTCCTGCTAGGTTCGGGGAGATATTTACTGTATTAAACGGGTTGAATAGCATCCAGTTTCTTAATTACAACGTGTTTATCTTCGATCGTATTTTGCTACTTCTAAGTATACTCCTAAAAAGTTACCGCGAAGGTACGTTATTAGGGTTAATTTCAATCGTCGGTTTTGTGTGTCAAGAATAAACACGCTTATTTAAACAAGGTTATAGCGGCGACGGTGATAGAGGCCACCGTGTTATTACGCCTGATTAGAAACAGTTATCAGTTGTGTCTATCGTTACAGCCCTACTAAAGAGCCCCTGTAAAACTCCTGTAGCATTATCATGATACATTACTGTGACTCGATGAACTGATGGTAAATTCACGACGTAGGTTTATTTACAGCTGAATGGGACACTGACTCGCATGAAAAATTGATGGCTTTGATACTCATATTTTGAAATAACTGGTGTTATAAAATACTGTAATATTTAGCATGTGGTTTCATATGTCCTGTGTTTGTATTTATAATGTTTACATGGGTTAGTCGTTTAAAAGAAATTAAACAACTCTGTATTCAACTTTAGTTGCAGAACATAAGATAAGAATTTATTAATATGTTCTTAGGATGGACCGATTGTCGGCATGGTGAACATCTGCGTTTGTGACGCCGCACGCCGCTACTCATTCGATAAGACGCGTATCCGCGCCTGGCATTAATCGTGAGCTTAAATATTTTAACGCGTCGTAACATTGATTTATTCGGAGCGTAATCTCAGCTCGCGGCTTGTTTGTTCTTAGGCTCGAGACGTATAGGTAAGATTAAGCTACGCGCCCTCAATCCATACCCACGAACCCACCCGATCTCCGTACTCTTTCCTTTACATAAATTGCTATTTACCATTTCTAATTGGCTTCATTTCAATCAATGTTATTTCTGTTATCAATCTTGTGTTAGTAGTAACGAATAATGTACATTACTAGAGTATAAGCTGGACTGCGTCGACAAGCACTACGTGGAATATAGAACGAACAGAGCATTCGCAGAAGATTTATATGGTCATTGTGTAGCGTTAATTGCAGCGAGTGGAGCGAAGTACGATGGTATCGTACCATCCGAACGAGAAATGTAATGCCCCGTCGACTGCTTCAGTGTGTAGCTCATGAGAATAATGTGTGCGATGTAAACACGTGAACCGCGCAATACACGACGTCCTATTTCAGATATTAACATTCACGTTTGTGTTGTGCGGTATTTAAATTGATAAATTGTTGCTTTGATGACATACACTCTTTCAAGCAAAAAATTATGGCGCGATATAAAGGGGGCTGCCTATACAAGGGGAGATAGTAAAAGGGCACGTCTGACGGACCACTGGGTTTAACTGAATCGAAACAGCGGGTACACTGACATTGAAAACCTATTGGCACAGATATCGGCGTCCGTCACACGACTGGCCGGCAGCGTAGCACATTTCAGTGTGGCAGATTTATGAGAACCGACCGACGGCTATAGAGGCATGGGGAGGCTTATAACTGTGGGACTGTGGAGAAGGGTCGGGCAGTCGCGGGAGGCGCTGTTATTGTGCGACGTTTGATTTACGCACGTACCGCTATCACCCTTTTGTTAGGCCGGATACCGACTGCTGTGCCAGTTCCGCCAGCCCGAATGCAGGCTCTCTTTACTGATGTTCACCTCTCTCGCCCCCTTGTGACTATCATTTCAGGCTTCACCATTTTAATTAAATTATGTACATTTTTATGCTCGCATTGTTTAACATTTTTAAGCCTAAAGCTTCATAAATATTTTCAAAGCTTCATATGGTCTTTATTCCATTCTGTAAATAATACAGTAATAAAGTGATGTTCTTGCGGTAAACATTAATTATATTGGAAATAATCATAAATCTTGAGTAAGTATTCACGTTTAGTTGCGGAATACGAAGTGCAAAGTTTATTTTATATTCATGAAAGCGTGCGACATATACCGATCGGATGGCGCGCGGTGATTTGGTGGTAGGTGCATCGGGCGCGAGCGTGCGGCGCGGCGGCAGCGCGCTGCGGCGGTTGGCTCGTCGTTACCCGCAATTAGCGGCTCTACACACGCGGATAATCCGCGCGACGCGCCGCCCGCGCCTCACGAGCCCGCACACGATTGCACTACGGATTCAGCGAATAAATTCATTTGTACGCAAATTGTATCGGCGCTTGCAATTAAAACTTTGTTGGCGCTTCGAGCTAAGATAAATAACACTAATACATTCTGCTTATTGCGGGAAGTTGCCGGATACAGAGGATATATTAATGTTGTTCATAATTTGTTTGGGCGGATTAACCTTGTTGGTCTGTAAACTTATATTTAACAATAGTCCCGCGCTGTCCCTTATTACACATTCAAAGTTACGGTTTCAAAAATGTTATGTAATAAGTGTACAATGGGAATATGTTTACATAATTTTATTATATTTACATAATATAGCAACTGTGTAGTCCAAGACTGGCTCCGTTATAATTAGGCTACTAAATTAATAACAATAATTGTAATTCTAATGCTAATTTTAACTTACCTATAGCCCTAACTGACGAGACTCCACGCTCGTCTCCGATATTATGTTGCATTCGGTTCGGTATATTACGATTCGCATCTCACTTGACTAAGCTATTAAAATAAGTTCGACTGAAACTTGCCTGGAGTCGATCGTAAATTTCTCAACAAATCCTAGCCCCTTGGGTAGTTTCATATAAAGTTACAGGCATAATCGTACGACTGGACGTAGCCAAATATGTGGACCGGCAATGATTACCTAAGACAAATACGTGGATCTGCAATGTTACATTGCTGCAAGTTTTGATCAAGAATGCGGGTGTCGGTCCATGTGTGTGTACAATCGACAAAAGTTTCAGTTCCTACCACAAGTTAATATTTCCAGCGGATCGCGGGATGCTCTGTGACATATCTGGTGGCGCAGAATTATTCCTCTCAACGATTTGACGAAGCGGAACTTTGTTCGATGATATATAAGGTAGCTTTATTTGTTCGCGGCACCAACATGCAGCCCGCCCTCGCATACAAGGTTTTGTCAGCGCGTTCCGTCTCTTTGTGTGCCTTGCCATTGTTCCATTCGCTAATGTTGTTAGTGCACTTTTTCAGCGACTACGCTAATTTAAATACCTCTCCTTCCTTTTGTAAAGAGACTCGTCTTCCGTTTTCCGCGAGTGGCGGGTTCCCTTTGCGTTTGAGAAGTCCGCGTTGGGAGACTGCATTTAAATGAGACACTTAATCACCCGAGTTGGCCCCGCATTTCTTAAAGTCGTTTGTTCTCTTCATTCATTACATCCTTTCTACAGATTTATCAAGAGCTAGAAAGATTTTATTGCTTGATCATAAAGTTAATTTCTTAAATTAATCTTTGACATACCCGTTCCCATTTCCTCCAGGTGTATTATACTTGTAGATTACAAATAAAACGCAAATTACTTTGCTAATACTGAATTTAATAATCAACTTCAGTAAATATTTTACATTTGTAAAATACACGTACACAACAGTAATCATCAACCTCACAAATCGGTCCAGGTGATAAGCAATTCTTTGCCGAAGGTATCATTCCAACAACCGTCAGTCACCGTCATTAAAAGTTAGTAGTTCGATATTTGCACGCTAACAGCCTCTGTGTCCTGTAATATGCATGTTTTAACTTTTCAACTATCAGTAAGAAATACACTCTGGAACTCCTAAATCGAGCCACCGTGCATTTTTATGTTTATAGGCCTAAGACATCAAAATAATGATAAGTCAGAGGAAAAGTTTTTATGCAGTTTTGAAGCTGACTGGCCATCATAACATCACTATTGTTCCGAATTCACAAATTTAAAAAAGTCGGAGTTTGGTCGCTCTTAAAGAAGCAATAAGCTTTGGTTAGAGCATCTTATTTCGTTGTTTGTTTTGTTTTGCACAAAAAGAGTATCGAAATAGTTTTTCCTTTTTTTTTTTATCCGTTCTGACGTTCAAATTATGGATACTGCACCTGAAGTAGCCGCGCAAGCTGGTGGCACTTCATTAGTCTGGGCTTAGTCAGCGAAACATAAGTGCACAACTGCATGCAAGTCGTTCTGCCGTTCAAAGAATTTACCATCGATACCTGGAGATTGGCGGCTCGGTGCGCCATCCAGGAGGACCACGAAACCGGGTCACTACAGCACGACAAGATCGATTTGTCGTCTCTACCAGCCTGCGTAATCGCCACCTGACTTCAACACAGGTCCAAGAACAGCTTCGAGACTTTCATGAATTGACTGTTTGCGGTCGAACTGATAGAAGGACACTCGAAGAACGTGACCTGAAACCTCATAAGCCAGCCAATGGTCCCAAACTGACACGGGCTCACAGAATGGCGGGCCTATAGTTTGCACGCGAACATTTGCATTGGACTCAACGTCAATGGAGCCAGATTCTTTTTACGGATGAAATATGAAACAAAGGTTTTGCTATATGGCAATGTGACGTAGGAAAGTCTGCCGAAGAGAGGGAGAACGTTTTCAGCAATGTTGCATTGAAGTGAAGGTGAGTTAGGGCGGACGGTCTGGGGCGGAATTTCCACCGAAGCACACTGCACTGGCATTGAAGTTGAGACGGGACCACATTTGTCACCACTAAATAGCGACCGATACATTCTTCAATGTCTAGAGGCTCATGTGATGCCGTATGCTGAGTTTGTGGACCAGGATTTCATTTTTATGCATGATAATGCAAGGGCTGCTCACTGCAAGAATTATTCGAGAATACCTACATGACGTTAGTATCGCAGTAATGTAAGGCCAGCAAGAAGCCTTGATATGAATCCAACAGACCACTTATGGGATGAGTTCAAAAGGCGTGTTCGAACTAACCTAACAGCCACACAAACTTTCAGGAGCTTTACATTTCACAGAACGTCATAGTGGCATCAATTAATTCCATGCCGAACCGCAAGACGGCCATCGTAAATGCTAGGAGACAATAGTTACTAGATAAACGTTTTCTGTATTACCATTATATAGTATACCATTGTTTTCTTCAAATATTCCACGCTAATTTTGCCCCTCAGAAACGCGAAAAAACGACTTATTGCACGACTTATTAAACTGTTTTTTTTTTTGTATTCCGATTTCAAATTTGGAACAACGATAAACGAAAATGATAGTGAGAGAGGCTTCAAAACCACGTATTTTTTTTTCTTTGTAGTAGTACTACCATTATTGAAAAAGATAGAGATATTTAAACAAAAATATGCAGAGAGGCTCGATACAGGTGGGTAGGTATTCGTCTCTTTTTGGATGTATAAAAGGGTTTGGCATCCGAGTTTTCAAAGAAGTTTGTAAGACTGCGATGTCGGGTGACAAGACCGCTAACACCCACTCAAATTGTGTAAATATGAGGAAGGTAATAAACTCTTGGCGAGTGGCGTGCTCGGATTTGCCTGGAGTTTGGTACGTGTCCCCCCCCCCCCCCCCCCACCACAGCCGCAGCGTAGCCGCGTCTCTTCGCGCTAGTGCGCTACTTACTTTACCTTGTGCCTCGTTCACATTATCAAAGTTAGCGATCCTTTGAGACGTTTGTTATTTTAGTTTTGCAAGTTACATGCACAAGTCTTTAAACTACCTTATAATTTTTTAAACAGCCTTTACCGTTGATTTTGAACCGCTATGACGTTTGCCGTCCATAAAGGTGGCTTAAACCATAAATGGTCTAACACCAGGTAGACTGATATATGAACCAGTTTTATTTCGAGACCATGAAGTTAGATTGTAGCATCATCGATGAAAATGGGGTATACTAGTGCGGTGTCGTTTTTAACCCGTCGCAATATAGCACGTGAGGCCACGTATTAATATCTTTACTAAGCTGAGTGGATCACAGCGTCAGCGTGGCTTGGCCGAACGTAGCCTATGATGCATGGCGTGGCCTGACGGAGCTCGCTTAATTAAATATTCGCACGGAGAGTGAAACAGACACGGCCATCATTTACAGGTGAAGTCAGTGTGCCAACCATTCGCTAATTTCTTTGTTGAGGGTGAACAAATAATTTAAAATTTTAAATAAATTCATTATAAACGATAGTCAAACTCAGTTGACTTATGACTACATAAGTTAAATGAAAATATTTCAACGTGTTTTTAGATACTAATCTAAAATTATGTTGAAATATTTTATTAACTTTCATAATTATTAAGTTAAAACTAAAGACTATGGTGATCATAGAGATGATATTGAGTAAACAAAATTAAATAATGTCTGATAATGTAGTTATATTAGTACTTAAATAATTAAAATAAACTTAGACTTGTTCATCAATATTACACCAATACTTAGTCGGTATAATATTGATAACTTTATTGATTTTAATGTAAGATCTACTCGCAAGTGAATCTTGGAGGAGATGAGATGGAGTAAAGAATAGAACCTTTTAACGGGTCACGTATATACCATAACTTTGTTGCTAACGTTATTACGTCAGACGTGAAAACAGTAACTGAACGACGTGACCGCAATAGCAATAATCAATTGGCTGGTGTTTTATTACTCACAATACACCAGTATTCTCGCGGAACTGTGATTTTCTCTATAACATTGAAGGTCTATATGATATAAATTCCTTCCAACTCCTTCTAACATTTAATTTATTGATCGTTGTCTATTTCCGTTTTGACGTAGGTGTTACCATCTTAGTTATGCATTTACAATGCAAATAACCGGTACATTATAAACAAAATATTGCTACTTTCCGATAAAATAAGCTGTATACACAAGTGACGATATGCGCACATAATATTGGAATTTTAATATTTATGGTTATTCACCTTACTAGGCACGTCTCGACGTAATCCTTGTAATAAGGAGAGGTCTACAAAGAGGAGCACAATAGCTGTTGGCATGCAGAGCGGAGCATGACGCAGGCGTTATTTTACCATCACTCAAGATGACAGTTGTATTTTTCGCGGCCAGCGGCCGACGCTCAGGCGCCGGCTCCGTGTCGTTTATCATCGCTTCGTGATCGTGTCCAAACCTTAGTTATTTATGGATATGTAGATAAAATAGTCAAGAAATATTTTTTATTAAAAAATTACGAAAATATGTACATACATAAGTAATAAAACTAGTACCTGCTGGGTAACTTGGTGCGTGTCAAACGGCAATCTATTATTCACTGTAGCTCACCCATTCGAATGATGTTTCTAAAATCAGCGAAATGTTTCATGTTAAGATTTATCGTGGTGTCGGTCGTAGAGGTATATTGTGGATGGAAGTCGGAGGCGCTGGCGATGCATCCGGAGACGGCGTCAGCAGTACGTGCGGCCGTAGTGCGGCGCACTCGACTCGCTCCACGTTTATTATCGAGTGATTGCCTCCCTGCGTGATCCGACTTGCCAACTATCTTTTGAACCGATCTGAACGTTCTTTTCCTGAGATTAGCTGCTTTTATTTCTATTTTACAATCCTCGTGATTACTACTCGATCGCTGGGTAATTTATCGAAGACTAGCAATATCGATCGTGTTTTTCAATTTATTCTATACAGCGTAATAGCGTAAGTTTATCCAGATATATATTTAGCCGTCAAAACTTTTTCTTGTGAACGAACAACTAAAAGGTTTGTTTACGCTTATTTCTGAAGATACAAAATTATGATAAACTGCTTATAGCATACTCGGTACCATACCGTACATGTTTGTGTGCAGCGCATGCAGAGTTCTTGCCGACACTTTGACAGTTAGTAGGGGCAAGTCTGAAATATCGGTGTGCGCGGCTTAATCGCTCAGCGTGCGATATTGGCGTTACATCATGTTGTCAGCGGAGAGAAAAATTGCCGCACTCCGTCCCCCCCGCGCCCGTCCGCGCCGAGCCGCGCGTTCCACACGCCTCGCTCGCCGATGTCGACAGCGCGTTTATATTACTTGGGGATTTATTGTAGTTTTACGAACCCACATTTATCTGTTTCCATAGGAAAAATTACATGTCACGTATTATGCTACTTTAATTATTCTCATAAATATCGATTAAGTAATTAGACTCCTTAGTAGAATTTTCTTAAGTACATTGTCACGCAGACATAGAGGACATTTTCTCGCAGACTGAGGCTGTTCGGAGTCAGTGCCAAGCCAATTAGGCAACTAATTATTACATAGGTAAGTAAAAGGTTACGTATATCTACTTACTTGAGAGGTACATATATTTTAAAAAATCTCCTGTTACAATCTAGTACACCTTCGGGACTACAACTTTAAAATAATCTTTTTGCAACAATTCAAAAGTTTTCGCTTTGTCCATCGCAGTCTGCACTATAGATAAGTACAAAGAAAAAGTTCATTCAAAATCTTATTTGCTGATCTAGAAAATGTAAGGAAAATATGTATGTATATTCTGATTAGTATATTGATTTAATCAGATGCAAAAGCGTAAAATAACTCATAAGGAAAAGAGCCTCAAACCAAGCTCTTCAAAACACATGACTGAACCTCAGTTGGAAGTATTGGTGAAGAAAATTCAAATATGACATTTCTGGATTGCGGTGACGCATGATATTATCGGCGTACAATTTTACTGGCTTAAATATTCTAGTTCCGTTGACATACTTCTTCTTCTTCTTCTAATATATAAAAATTTTGTGTCACAGTGTTAGTTGCCATACTCCTCCGAAACGGCTTGACCGATTTTTATGAAATTTTATATGTATATTCGGTACGTCTGAGAATCGGTCTAAATCGGTCGAATCTATTTTTCATACCCCTAGGGCAGATAGGGTAGGTAGGTAGGGTAGTCTTAGTGCTACCCGTGCGAAGCCGGGACGGGCAGCTAGTACTTTTATATTAATATCACCCGATTCGTAACCACTTACTGCAATTATCGTAATAAGTGTTTAATTTGTTAACTTAGCTTTACGACCCTGGACAAATTTAATTAAATGTGTCTTCCAAAACAACGTTATCGTCAAACATATAACATTAAAGTAATTTAACACCCTCAAGAGCAAATTATATAATCAAGATCCAAGACCAAGATGTAGACCAAACTTTGGCATTCGTTACATTTTACTTTTAAGACCATCATAAAAATTGTGGCAGGCGTGCATTTGTAATACATTATTGAAATTGAAAATTGAATGATTAAGACTTATGTTCTGAAAAAAAAAAAAAAAAAAACTTTTTCTCTATTTTTACCCGAGCAGAGCTCGGTCGATCAGGTACTAATAATAATATGTCCAAAAAAATTATATAACGTAATACGCATAGACATGCTGAATAATCGCAGTTTTCAATTACACAGTTCGTTACTTTCTGAAACATAGAAGATGACAGGAAAATAGGTTTAAAAACCTACACTACGTTTTGTAGCATAGATGACTCAGACAATATAAATAGTTCATTACATTATATTACAATCAATCTTGGCACCTATAACTAAACTAAGTGTACCTTAACGAAGACAGTACTTGTCTTGATTAAATATCTATCTAAAGACAGATTTATATTTCTCATATATATATAGCTATTATTGTAGTCTCTCGTTGTCGGAGTCTATTCAATAACAGGCGCACACCTGCTTGATTTACGAGCTGCGCAAATTCATTGTTATTTTCAACCAACGAGTTTGGCTCAGAACTATTCTATTCTATCTGATGAAATAATTATGACCATACTATGCAAAAGATCACACAAGGTACTTAGTGGAATATATCACTGTACTCGATTCATAAGTTGCACGACACATGTGCTGCGCACCATTCTGTTTCTAGCTAGAGGGGTGTGGGTAATTGTACTAGTAGATTGTCGTGGTCGAGTGTTCGACATGGTCCACGAGGCACAAGATTGCGGAGGCGGTGTTTGCTCTTTGGTGAAGCCCGCAACGGGCTTACGGTTCAGCGAGTCGTGCGGCGAGCGCGCGGCCTCTCGGGTCGCGTCTCCGGCCAAATTGAAATATCCCCGCTGCCACGACGTCCACCACTCGCATAGAGAACCATGCCAGTCGCTCGCCTGCGGCCTCCCGCTTCACACATACATATCCTCAAAATGAACTGATAAAGTTCACATTAACATTATGTACTCTTTATTTCCTCTAAGATATATATATATATATATATATCTTAGAGGAATATATCTTCAAACTCACATTTTATACGTCGTGGCAAAAAATCCAAATACTAAATGGCTAAGAGCTTTATTCGCTCTTATGCCGCTCGGTAGTAATAATTTCATAATTCAAGTAGGTAGGTAGACCCGAAATGGGTCGGGTCATATTTCGCTAAAAATTATATATTGGCATGGTTCTCGAACGATTCAATTTCCGTGCGCAGACAGCAGCGGAATTTACGTGCGCAGATTTACATGCCAACGAAATTATTTGCAAATGGTACCTCGAGCGATTCATCTATATTTTATGATTCGTACCGAGCACACTTTAAGGTTTCTCTCTTCGAAATGAAATTATCACTTTATATTTCAAAAGAAAAGATATTTTTTGTGTAAAATATGGAAATATAATCAGATGTTTGGCAGATTGTTAAGAACAGACTTTGAAATTGGACAAAGTTTATTTATAAGTAAGGATAGCGATATATTTTGGATATTTGTTTTATGTATTCCGTAACACTTCAATTTCACAATGTCCTGAAACTGGTGTGAATTGACCAACATACATAATATGCATGCAATTATTGGTCCGCTATGTTTTTCGTTTAAGCGTATTTGTGTATGTGTATATATTTGTGTATGTGTATTTGTTGTTATTGCAATGTCTAACCAATTCTCTATATTTGTATCTGCGACCCGTGTGAAAAAGAGAAAATAAATAAGTGAAGTAAGTGACGCGTGCACACATTGTTTAAATCGATAACCTTTGTAGAGGTGGTTGCCTTACGAAGCCCCTTTGCAGGTAATCCTGCCCACTTGGAGTTATTGCCGCCGAGGGAAGGAAAGATTACCTCGGCGGGAGATAAGGAGGTCGACGGGGCTTCGAGTGCGATTGTCCCCGAGTCAGGCGTCGAATTGTGTCAAGTGAAGCGGCAAATTAAACGGCCAGGCCTTCTGCGCGCCCTGCTCACTAATCGTCACATAAACTGCTGCCGCCCGAACGTTTAATTACGCAAAACGCTTTCTTCTACATGTACTTTATTAACCGTACCTAGCCGCTAACTTAGAGCTTTTGTTTCTGTGGCCAGTGCCATACTACAGCGGCCATAAAAATCAGCAGTCGTTGTTGCCATATAAACATAAATGTTAATACTCATTATGATAATATGTCTTTATAAATATTAAAACAATTCAAATAAGAAATTAAAACAATCAACTAAAATATATAATCGTGCCTACCCGAATAGGATAAGTCATGAAGATATTGCCCGTATGTAAGGATACATTTTCGACTGACAGATAAGATTTCAGCCGTCGGTAGTCATACGGCATCCGACCTACTTTCTGATAAAACGAAATACATTTTCATGTTACGCATTCGTAATAAAATACTAATAATGATACTTAACATCAACCACAGTCCCAAGACGCCGACAATAAAAAACAGTGTACACGACAATATGTCAGCCAGCAAACAAAATCCCTTACATCAAAAAGGTTTATTGTTATGAAAACCAGTTCCTACTACCTAATTGTATTTTATCATATTGGGAACATTACGCGAAAAAACAACAAAATAATTATTTTTAGACAAACGTTAGTTAAAATCTAAATACAGAATAATATTTTCAATTACATTTCGCTATTTAAGTAATAAATAACACTATGTAAGATTAAAAACATTTGCTACAAATGGCTACGTAGAGCTACGCGTGGATCTCGTAGTACTTGCGTAGCACTAAATAATGGTTTTGAAATATTATGCATTTCGTCAAAAGTTTTTAATTTAAAAACTAACTACCATGTTCTCTACTAATAATTATACAGCATAATGTATAATCCATGTTTAATTTGATACCTTTATTAACCTTAAAAAAAGTCTAGGGTGACTGTAAACTGTCTCGTGAGATGACATGATTACGTTTCTATATTAATTAAATAGACACGGTAAACGATAGCGACAATGTGAATCGGTGGCAGGAAGCAAATTGTGAGTGACGCTAATGATAGGGCGCTCAGCAGTCGTAGTGCCACGTAGCGTCTTTCCAATTACGCTACGGCGGCGTAGCGGGGCCGGAGTCACGCTGCGCTCCATTCGTTACCGGGACGTGCCACCAACATCTGGACCATCCGTGTTATAACTCCGATAACTTGTTGCTACACAAAATTGGTTTTAGTTTTTCTCATAGTATATTGTAAGTTGTGTGGGTGTACCTTATTTATTAAATGAATACGGTTAAGCGATACTGCTATGATACTCTTGCTACTAGTTAAGATAGAAAAGACAGTTACGTTTTACTTAAGAAATATAATGTATTTGTAAAATGTACCACCATTGGGAAATCCGTTTAATAGGTATACTTAGTTTAGTTATTGTTAAAACTTAACCTTAAATTGGGTACCTGTGAACTGTTTGCTAAGGGTGGGTAGTTAGCAACTCGACAAAATCAGTTGATTGGGATAGTTTTCGAAGGCCCTCTTTTCGCAGTGGAAGTTTACCTACTCGTATCTCGCTAAAATTATTTCAAGCAAAAACGTTTCAAATATTAATCTTGGATTTCAAAATGACAGTCTCGAGCGGGTATTAAATAAACTTTAAACTTATATAAAAATGTTCTTGCTCTGTTTATAAAGTTCATACAAATATCGTTTCAAGGCTTGAAATTGTTGCGACGTGATATATACATAATGCCAAAAGTTTGATGGTCACAGAATAAAGTAGAGTATTCCGACAAAACACTCCACGTGGAATGCTGTGATAAGGCGAAACTTTGTCTTGCTAACAAATTACACTCTGAATTTCGGTTGATAGAGAAACTTGTTCAAATGAAATCATTTGAACGGTCGCCACGTATCGTCTGTGGTATTTACTCGGTTTTATACATTGTTTGCGGCATTGTTATTCTTTTTGGGTGTATGAGTAATCAATTATTATTACCTAAACACCTTGGATGTCCGTGATAAAGCCAGTATCAGACGCTTCACTCGAGTGAATGCTCATTTTTGTTTCATTCTATGTTCACACGACGCCGACAAAAATATATAGGAATGAACGTTCTGCACCTTTCATTTCATTTTTGGATCTTTCGGTAGGTGAGCGAAAGATGTAGAATGCCGACATTGGTTCACTAAGGAATTCATTTTTCAATTTTGATTCATTTTGTGTTCGGACGTTTCATTTCGATTGAATGCCGAATGAAAGGCAATAAAAGAACAAAAAGTGAAGCGTCTGATATCGGTTTAAACGAACACATAATGCTTTATTGTAATATGATGTAATTTCATTTTGATTTAAATCTATGCCTTCCACATAACATAAGTCAGTGAAGCCATCTGGTGCCCAGTTACTACAGTCACAGTTACCCCTCCATACCAGATGGGTGATGAAAATTGTAAAAGGTGCAATAACAATAATAGGTTTAAGGTTTTTATTTATATCATACCCAGACATTCACGGTCACGGAAGGCTTACGATTTTAGTAACCGAACGGAGCTTTTATCACGCGATGACACGTTGTGGGTTAAACTGATAACAATCGTACAAAAAAATACAAATCTTGTTTCATCACAACTTATATTGCTTGCTTATTACTTATATATTTACCTTTTTAAGTACGATAGTTTTATTGACCCGCGGATTTCAGATTAGTCTTAAATCTAAAATGATATTCGAGTAAACTTACACTATAAAATTTCTCAAAACGATAAACCACCTTTGAAAGCGGTTACTCTTAGTAAATAAAGCATAATATAACTTTGTCATAATATGCCTCACGTCATGGCGCACCTTTGATCTTTATCTGTAGTGCGGTGGGCATCTCAGAACAAACCACCGCATCGTGTCAACATCCAGGAAGCTTCTGTTACTTAATAGTTAGTTTTATTACTATTAATGACACATAACACTAATGTGTCTTAATAATTCTATTTTATGAACCGTTATTCGTATGAAGCAATACGGAGATTTACGTCCATTTACCGTTAGTCAATATACTAACAGCTTGTTGAATGTTGCATTCACCTACTCATATAATAACCGCGGTGCTCCATTATGATATTGCCCTCTGAGTGAATTCGGTTTCATATCTTCCTACATAAAAGTGGCTTTTTGAGCTTTACGAAGCGCGAACATGATTCAACGCAACTCTTACTTAATTTTCCCTCAGTATCCAATCATATTTATGCTAAGTAACCATATTGTAGTTTTATTCGAAAAATGTTGAAATAATTGTTTCGAGAAAGAATAGTAGATTGTTGCATCGAGCGCAAAGTGAGTTATATATATAATTACTCACTTTAGCAAGGTGCGTAATCTGCTTTTCTTTCAGCTACCAATGGACCTACCGTGATAAAATATACCTACTCAAGTTAATGAAAACAAAGTTATCCCGCGACTCAATCACTAACTCACTCACTCAGACAACAGTCAGTCAGTCAGACGAGCCTTAGTAATAGGGTCCCGATTTACCCTTTGGGTATGGAACCCTAAAAACAGTGCATTAATGAAAAACAGTGCAATAATGAAATTTGATACAACTTTACTGCACTGTTTTGGTTAGTAAGCAAAAAATACGTCCTTTGTGAACGGTTTTGTAGTGATTAATGATAACATTACTACGTAGTTGAAAGATAAATATTTAACTACCAGTCCACCTACATATTATGTATATTTTGTGGTTTAAGGAACTAACTAGGTTTTAATGAAAAATAGTTATTTGTTATGCAAGGCTGCAAAGTCGTTTTTTCGCGCGAGTACCTGTATCGAATCCTGAGCGTTGCGAGGGTTTCAAAGGTACGAGACCCAGAAAAACTTTGCTGCCGAGCGAACACACAACTTTTCACCTACCTACAGCGAGGAAAATGCTAGGTGTCTCCATGAATTGAACAAAAATACTGTACTTAAGCTTTTATGTACTTTTCGCGCAATTTTTCCGGAAGAAAGCTCAATTCGGCATTATGTACCGCTTGCACTACCTCTGCACTGCTAAACAAACCCAAATGGTGGAAAGTGAATTGAATAAACAGAAGAAAATTATATAAAGTTTTTTAATGTGAAAACTTCTTTAGGCGCGTTGAGCGATTTTTTTTCGTGCTGGCCAGTGCGATTATTCTTAAAATGAGGTTGGCGCTCTGACATAAAATAAGTATTGATGCATTATCAGTCGACCCGGCGTTATAGAAAATTGTTGAATAGAAAGGTTCGAATTTTAAAAACCCTTTCCACGCTAGCGGGGAAAATTCGCTTTTCCACGCAGATTTCGAATGACAAACAGAATCTTTCCGAGCTTTTGAGGTGAAAATAGTTATTTGTGCAACAAGAGAGCAAAGTTGTTTTTTGGTGCGAGTGTTGATTTTGAATCACGAGTAAGCGAAGGATTCTATAATTGAATCACGAGCGTAGCGAGTGATTCTAGGTTAGAATCCTGCGCACAACAACATACAACTTTTCACCTCAACAGCGAGAACATATTAGATATTAGAACATATTAGGGGAACATATTAGGGGCCTCAATATGAATTTGCCGTTTTGTACTGAAGAACGGAAACCATTTTTTGACTTAACAAACTGAGTGAAGGCATTTTGTATTGAAACCCCTTCATTTCTGTACAGGTTCAACAAGGTAGGTAAGGCAAGCTTCAACACGCGGTTCTCTCTGCAAATCAGTCATATCATGGGGCACCTATTTTGCAAGCTTTTTGTCTCACCGATTGATCATTATTTTGGATATGCTTAAGCTAACATCAAACTGTGCCGCTAGTTCTTTGGTAGTTTGATATGGAGCGGCTTCTACCATCGCATCTAATTCATCGTTATTTACCTTAGAGGCTGGTCTTTCTCGGGGTTCATTCTTCAAATCGAAGTTTCCACTACGAAAGCGATTAAACCAAAAACGTACGGTGCGTTCATTAGCCGTATCCTCTCCAAACACAACATAGATATTGCGAGCTGTTTCCGCTGCGTTAGTTCCACGTCGGAACTCGTATTCAAAAATTACTCTAATTTTCAATATAAGTACAGTACGACCCAACTCACATGTAGCATCGGCAAAATTCGTAAAAGCCTTCAAAATTCTAAATACACCAATATTAATGCTTTAGGTGAAAATGATCTTTACGCAAACGCAATAACTTGTAAAGTTATATAACTAAATACATCCGTAAAATTGAAATTAATTAATGCAAATTTTCACATTTATGCTACATCTAAGTTGTGTCGTACTGTATCTTATTTCGTTCTGTTATCTTTACTGTTAAAATCTGAATGCAAAAACAAAAATCGAATCTTGTGAAAAAAGTTTCACTCTGGAATCTCACACCGTGATGCAAGTTTCATTTTAATTCAAAGTGGCCAGTACGTTTAAACGGCAATTTCATATTTAAAACCATATTATTGCCTAAAGGTAAAAAATACAACATGGTAAACGTAAACCACATGGTAAACAAACCACATGTATATTTGTAAAACGAACAATATAAAAAAAAAAATAAGCTAAATTACTTATTACATTTAAAACCTGTATGTGCATCCGAACGTTTTATTGTTTGTTTCTTTTTTGGGCCTACTAGATATCGAAATTAAAATCGAACTTCGAATCGACTTCTTTCTATCTCTCGCTTTTTTCGTATCGAAGTAAAAGTGACAGAACAAAGTGAAATTCGAATATTTTGAATTTTGTGAGTAGACCCAAGTTTTCGGAATTTAGGAAAAAAACACTGTCTGTAGACAGCAAAACCTGCTTGTTTGAGGTGCTTAGGTGAAAATGTTTTTATTAATCCAATAATGAGCTTGGCCGCGTGCAAAAACTTAACTGATTAGCTTGCAGCTTTTTTTAAATGTATTTTGAAGCAACAGATCGCTCTGATAAGCTTCATAGGTACATTTACTTCATTATTACCTATCTTTAGCAAAACCAGCACCATAGAACATTATAGCCGTAGCCGGTTAAGTTGTCAATCAGGTACATAATTGACGGTGTGGCACTTACCACGCCACAGCGCCATTCAGTTGGGGCTCGCTGACACAGCGCCGCACTTGACGCGCCGCACGTGCCGATCACCGCCACTCTTCGCGATACTATCGTACACGCGCCGCTGATCATATACCACTACATGCTTACACTATTCGCACTAGGTATCCTATAAGCCTTAGAGAACCTAAGGCATTAAAGCTGTCGTTGTATCTGCCATGAGAATATAGTACATTCAACTAATTCTTTTAAGTACAAACAATTCTACTCTAAGAACCGTAAATACACAATTTCACGCAAATAATAATTTACGCTTGGTGAAGTCCGGATGGTATGGAGAGTGTTATTCCGTTACGGAATCCCCACACTAAAATTAATCAAATTAAGAAAGTTTGCTGCAACAAAACAACACATCGACCCTTATTTAGCGAAGGTAATTTCGCTGGCGGTCCGTTAACTGACGCGACGCGACAATTATTTTCATATAACATAATCCTGGGGCGTTGCGAGGTGTGTTCTCTTGGGACGCGTGATTTGGAGGTACCGGTCGTCCGGGCATCCGGGCGTCCGGCGCCCGGCGTTCGGGCGCGGCGGGCCGGACCCGACGCCTACAGAACATCGCTCGTTGACACGCCGCCGCGCTGCCTCGTCACTGTCTCCGGAAAACTCGTATTAATGTAAATTAGAGTAACCTGTCCTTGCTCTCCCTCGTCAGCAGAGGCCACCCTCGTCATTATATTTTTACTAACTTATTTTTATAAAGAGCAGCACAATTCTTTCCAATTACATTTTCTCGGGTGTTTTTATGATTTGGAAGATTATCTTGGCAGTTTTCTTTTGTGTTTTGCTAATGTGAACATTTTACGGGTGTTGAAAGACCTGAAGGGAAAAACGAAATTGTACCTACCTATTTCCTGTCATGCCTGTCCTCGATCATGCATGCTAGAACTTACCACGATAGATAGTTGATCTGTGTTTTTAGATTTTATACTTTATCTCAACCTGGTTGGTCATTAGATCCTAAAATCTATATATTCAAAGTACCAAACATAGTTAAAAATTGAACTTACGTTTTATGTGGAACTCTAAGTTCGTCTTATGAGCAGTTTCTTCATTGGTGTAGAAAAAAAATAGCAATAAATTTTTTTTTTCAATAAATAAATAATTTTTAAATGATCTCGTTTCTAACCTATTATTTATAAATTTTTATTTACTATCTGTCTTTTTATTTTCAGGTAAGCGAAACACAAAACGGTGAGTCTATTGTAAATAGTCGCGGCCGCCTTATTCATAAACATCATACAGTGGTGTAATGGTCTCATGCCCTCTTAGCAAGGAAAGGTATGCGGCCACAGTGGGCGAGTGTATGACAAAAACCTTATAGATATAAGTTAACCATACCAACACACTATCTCTGGACATAAATCTCAAAGTTCGGATTAAAATCGGCATTATTTTCTGTCAGAAATTTCTCCAGATACTACGGCGTGCTCGCTTGAAACTCTAGAGAAGGGAGACATTTGATTTTAAGCCTCGCGGACTATAAGTGTTATTTCTTCGAGAGAAGTATTATTCTGCGACAGGAGCGCAGCTCCGCCGTCTCGAATGCTCCATTTAGTTCCAAAGTTTTTCTCGTTTATCACCGTTGGGCTCTCAGAGGCGGAGATTTTTCCTTTAGATTTGTTGTCACGCCAGACCTTTTTAATGTACCTTTCTTATCGTGGCTCGATTAAGAAGGAACTTGTTTTAGATCTTACTCTTCTTGGCTACTTTATTACTTCCTTGTAATTAACAACAAGGAGGGAAAAAATAAATGGAACCCATAAAGTACCTAAGTCAATGTAAAAAACAAAAAAAAAGTATAAACCGTCTCCCTCAAATCTATACAAATATTTGTGTAGATTTGAGAACCTTCGTTTACATAGGCGTACTTGCCAATCCCGGACAGAAAAACCCTTTTTTATTTTAGTTTATTTGTTTGATTTGGGTATCCACTACTTATTCGATGTGTGACATAGTAATTATGTAGGACTTTTTAGCGTTGACTCAGATTGGACTTGCTTTTTGGTTCAACTTTTTAGCGATTTATTTATTTTTATTGCAAGTCCCTAGTCCATATGTTTAGATGTTCCTACAACGTGTTAATGGTGTTATTATTTTATGGTTCTGTCATGCCATTGGAAGAAAAATGTACGTTTATATACGTTTTTTATGGGAGTGTTAGTACAGGACGATTTAAAATGCTATCAGCTAGAGAGAAACTAACAAACAACTAAGTAAACTTAATACGTCAGTTTGGTAAGGTTGGTGAAGCGAGCGGTTCGTTAATTAAGCGACTGAAACGCGCCCATAATAAAAAGAGGGCAGATTAAGCTCGGCTCGGCTCAAGTGTGGCCGAACAGGTGCGAGAGGCGGTAAACTACAGGCACATTCTCCCAACTCCACCGCGTGCTGCGCTTAGATAAAAGGATTAGCAGACTTTCTACTCCCCTCTACAAAGTACTCACAATTACATTACGTCTACCACTCAGCAAATTCGTGCGTATTTTACAGTATCGAATATCAAAACCAAAATATTTCTTGCCAATGTTTTCGTTCCCCATCGCATAAAACCTAACAGTACAAAATGTTTTTATAATTTTACGAAAAGATAATGTTTGTTTTTGTATGATTATGTACCCTGGAGCGGAGTGAAGGTGAGTTTGTATCCCGTGACGGTTCAGCGCCGCGCCATAATGACTCAGCGCGAGCCGTCGACGTCGGCCCTCGCTCAGAGATTGGAAAATGCCTCCACAACTTTTCTACTTATACAAAAAGTTAACGTGAAAACTTTGTTAACGTTTCGATGGCTTAAGGGCTATTTTTATTGTTAGGAGCAGAGTTTGTCACATTAATTTTATGGTGCTTAGTATTTTTAAACCTTTTTCATTGCTACATTAGAAATATCATCAAATAAAAAGGCCATAGAAACTATCTGCAAAACGACTGCTTAGTTTTAGGTCATTAAACATTTAGTTATTTTACGAAATACCTAAAAACCGTGTTGCTTAGTTACGTAAGAACTTATGCAGTATGGATGACTTTATTCTAATAATAAACATTATCTTCCGATAGAGCAATGAGATCAAAACAGTATTTTAGAAACATCGAGTCTCTTCTCTCAGTTGATGGCGTAAAATTTGCATAAAAATATAGTTAAAATGATTTGTGTTGTAGAAAATGTCTGACTTCGGGCAAATGGTGCTGTAAAAATGTTGGTAGATCGGGATAGGCAGGCTCGCGTAAACAGCTCGGTAAATCACGAGAATTGCGCGCCGCAGCTCGACTTGGACAATATTTGTGCCAATAAAATCCTCCCTAACAAAGCTGTTGTTGTCAACGAAAAGCCGCCTGACCTGTTTTTAGTCTATCATGGATTTCGTTGTCATCGTTTCCGAAGCTTAATATAGATGTTGAGTGTTTTTAGATGCACATAATTACGACGCCTCCCAGACCTGCAATGATGAACAAAATAGAAGCTAAGTTTAACGAGCTATATTTTTAAGGTTCCGTAACTAGAAAAGTATCGAAGATCCTATCCTATAACCAAACCAATAAGTCCGTTTGTATTTCTGCCCTAAGTTCACATGGCTCTATTACAGTATCTATCGGTAAGAGGTAGCTGACATTTTCAATGTGTTGTGGTGAAAATGAATAAAACATCAGCAATTCAATGTCGAATTTATAAAGATCCTTCATTTAGGAGAAGTCTATTTCATGTATATAGTAGCACATACTGGACGTCTTCTTGACTTCTCAATAACTTGAAAACTATCACCGGCAGCTTTCGCGGGCGGGTAACTAATAAAGTAAGTTGGAGAGGAAAAGTAAACTAATATCGGGTTGTTCTGGCGACGGCGCTGGCCGGTGCTGGAGCCCGACCGAGACGTCATCTTCGCTACAGATTTATTACTTTTAATATGTGCACTCCATTTACGAATGTCAACTACTTAAGTATGTTTTTACCCCATATTGGAGGTTATATAAAGTTTCTAAGATTTATGTTTTCGCAACCTTACTTACGTCTGGGTGCTAACATGCTACTTCCTTCTTTAAACAAATAATCATCAAATAAATAGATGATCCAACAAACTGTAATGAATTGCCATAAATAAGAAACGTAACTGTAATCATTAGCACTGTGCCCATCTTTCTCACTTCAAAAGTCGTTTTGAAGTTTCTTAAAATTTGCGAAAAAGTTTCGGTACAAATTAAGAGCAAATTTTACTCCGTCCGTTTAGCCATCAGTAATTTCAAAGTTCTAATGAATTTTCTTCTCTGACATTGAAAAATGAATTTCTACCCCTTATTTCAGCCGCTCTGGGACATCGGTAAGCACCGATCGGGAGCAAACTCGCCCACATCATTTAAATATGTACATAAATAATTTTTTTATGATTTCGAATTCAGCTAGTCTATGATGCAAGTGTGTTTTAATTAATAAACCTATGTACAGAATAGCAACGTATTTGTTAGACTTGAAATAGAAATAATTTCAGCTGTCTGGGCTTAGGCATAGTAAGGCAAAAGGCGAGGTCCGCCCGATCCCCGCGCCCCTCATTACCCCCTAACGGTGCCCCATTAAGCGCACGGGCCGAAGTGCCCCGGACCGTAGTTAATCCACGTCCTCATTCACTGTTATTTCGAAGGTCTGATCTAATCTAAACAGGGCTTAGGATCCTACAATGCCAGTATTTCGCGCGACTCATCCCTTTTATGTATTTGACTATCCTCATACCGGCCCCGCCGCCGGTTGGTTGACGTTTGCCTTTGCTATAAAAGGAAATAACACTTCCGAAACTTCCGATGTGATTTCGCGTTAATGCCTTTGTATGAAAATTAATTTACTTGTAGACATTTAGGTCGCAACAGTAACAAATTGTTTATTCCAAAAAACTTACGCACATTATTTATGGCTTAAAACATAGCATACTGAAGAAAAAGACTATTGGCCATGAAATGTAGTGATAATGCTGACGCGAGCGGCGGCTAAGGCCGAAGTGGAAGGGTCAATTTGGAAGCTATTATACGGCGGCGGTTAGAGGCCTACTTCCGGCGGCTGCACTAAGCTGGCGTGTTCAAATCCCCCCCGCTCAATTTCGGCCTTTCTGCAACACCATTCATCCTTCGCCTATTTGGTGTAAGTATATTTTCACGATGAAGTTGTAATCGATGTTATTTCATTTTAGTGAACAAATGATTTTATAACTAACGAACTCGTAATTATTTTTCAGTCAGTCTTTTATAAACCGGAACGAGGCTCAGTTTTGATGAACCAGCGTAATAAATTGCTTTAGAGGTGAAAATGTTTTAACTGTACCGCACCCGTAAGCCGATTTCGGATTACCTCTTCATTTTTTACGATCCTCGGAGAAAATTTACGAATTTAGATTGAGTATTTATGGATTCCATATCCGATATTCATTTATAGCGGGGTCGGATCCGCTCCCGACCCCTATGCGAGCGTTTCTGAAAGTTCAAATGACTCCTTGATTCACCTATTTTCGAATATTTTGTGTACACTGTGTTCAAAATACGTCACTAGTAAGGAAATCACTAAGCGTTTCTTTTCATTTTATGTGTAGTTTAGTATTATTTTATGATTTTATAGAAACCGATAATTTGTTCGTTTGATCGTAACAAGAAATAGATACAAAAATATTATAGTTTTCATTGAAATGATTTAAACAATCCAATCTACAAAATCCTACCCTATGATTTTATTTTTAAACTTGTTTTTAGATAAGTAGTTTTGTAGCAACAGCCTGACTATGAATACAGAGACATTACGTTGTATAATATGTATGGAAAAGTATTTTAATCAAAACTTTATTTTATAAGCGTTTATTTAATATCTAGTCTTTAGCCTTATGTTCATTCTATTTGTATGACTTTGCTACCGCTATATAATTTCACAAATGAACATTTATGAAAATATCCTATTAGTTGCAATAGCGGCTGGACTCACGATGCAACGCCCATGTTTCGCTAGTGGAAAACCGGTGTAGTACATTGTAGCGGGCCAGCAAACGAGGAGTTATGACGTCGGCGGAGGATTACGTGAGTGGATGTCGTAATAAAGCTTGCGATGAAGCCGTTACCCGAAGATAAACGTAAATATCTCCGGCCGTCGGTGTCGGCAACTCGGCAGTATTCGCCCCCGGTCTGCCCGTGTGCCTGTGCCCGTTTCTCACATTTGTGTTTGTCTTCTCCCTTCATAATTATGCTACTGATAACATCTACAGCTTTTGTGTACACTGAGTTGATGGAATTAATTTTCACAAAAAATAAAACGACGTTTTAACCTTAAAAATTATACAATTTGTTTTCCCATTCCTATACGTGTTTTAGTAGATACGTCTCACAATGATAACATCACATTTAGGAATCTAGGCCGCCGAATAGGGTGACTGTGTTGTAGCATCCTTTGTGCTCTATAACGTATGTATTCTCGCGCCTGCTCTTATCTCCTAAATTAATTACATAAATCTTGTTTGCACACGTCTTAAGCTTATATGACACGCCGCCATAATTCAACCGGCATGGAGGTTTACACTGCTAATGAAGGACGATTACTATGCGATACGTGCGAGATGCATGTATCAGCCTATATTCACAAAAACTACGTGAATTTGCGGGTTTTTATTTAATTGAATCTTAAATCCTGGTTGGTAAACACATTTATTTATTTAAATACCTACCTTCTAAATGCGATTTAGTAGATACAAATTAGATATTTTTGTTGGGACCTAAACCCAGTCGCTACGATGTCAGGATTCATCGTTGCCCGTAAGGGTGGAGAGGCGTCGGTCATGATTTCCCAGGGCGTTCGCTGTCGGGCGTACAGTCGACAACGCAGAGACCCACTGCAGTTGGCACCCCAGGTTACTCGGAGGCGCTGCCTTATTGCAATTACGTCAACCACTGCCTTCGTGCGATACACGACGATAGATGCAACTGTAGACGCTAGCTTGTTTAATATTTGCCTTAAACGTTACAGTAAATCTATATAATAACTTATTTAAGGCATTTTTGTCCTCTCCTGTACATTGTTTACTCAGACATGTGACAGGTGCGACTTTAAAAAAAGAAGGGTGACGACACGTGAGGAGACGTTGGTTGGTGATGAATTTAATTAATGGATAATGTGGATGATACAATGGTGGATAAAAAGAGAGTCCATCTTTTTCTGGCTTCTTCGACGTTCTAGCAGATTTAGTATTTCTAGACGAGCATCATGCTTGTGGCTTGTATTTTTATCATTTTCATATGTAGGTACCACAGACATCACAAATAATGGTAGGCTAGATATTTTTCTCGGGACTGGATTGGTCCCTAAATTGTGTTAATTAAATAAGATATTTATCGGTCAAGTCGCTAGAACACAAGAACACTTTGAAGAGAATTCTTCGAGGAGCGAGCACATCCGAACACGAAAGAACGCTCTAGGCAACTGTTCGAATGCTCGTGCGCCGTTTACATTAAGCGAGCGAGCATTCTTAGAGCACTCCATAGAATGCAAACAAGATAGTACAACGAAATAATACTCTGTCTCTGGTTACACCAAAAGAATTTAATGGAGTGGATAGAATGAGCATTCCCTCGTTTGGGCAAACCCTCGCACAACGATTGTTTGCAAAACAAATTCGTAAAGAATGCTCGCGGAAGGTCCTACCGTAGCTTGGATAGGATGAGAAATTAAAAATACCCAAACTATATTGTAATTAGCAAATAATATTGATTCACTAACACGAAAACTTATTAGAGAATTTCGTTTGCAATTTATAATACAAATACCAAATAAAGTTTAGTCATGTTTTTTTGAAGTTTAATGACGATAGTGACGTCGATTTCAATCAGAGGGAACCGTTTTACAATGCCATCTACTTGTGTAAAGAGAGTAAATGAAGAGTTCCTCACAAGTCGTTCAAATATTCCGTGAGCGCACCGCTGCTGCAGCCGCGCCGCGCCGATGACGCGACGACGACGCGCCGCTCCGCCAGCCGCCCGCACCCGCGCGGTAATCAGCTTTTGTGCGCGGTAATTGGGTGTCTGAGCTGCCAACCGAAGCATTTATTCCCGATAAATTGAAAACTGCTTTGTGCTTGGAATCAGATGAATCTGCGGGTTGTATTTTTCGACTTAGAAGATAGGCCATAAGCTAAGATTAGCTTGAAAAAAAAAACAGAGTATTAAGAAATTGGAATAAAATACACATATTACACATTAAGCTTAAAAACAGGACGAGAACATTTTTTTTTGTTAGGTTTTATTTTTATGGGAATCAACGCGTTATTTTAGCTGCGATTTCAGAACCCAATTATTATTTTGAAAACGTATAATGGAAAGTAAAACGCAATAAACATTCTTAATCCCTAGCCATGTGACGTAATAATTGTGAAGCTGTATAAAATTGTGATAACGCTCGTAGGTAATAGTCTCACTAATGAAAATATTGCGTCGTTAGAGATATCCTCCCTCGCAATTGTAAGGTCCTTACCGTAGTATCTACGCGGTGGAACGGCGTCATTTACATATTTTAATAAAATAATATCGCAACTGAATCGTAACTGAGAACTTGATTTAAGTTCTTACCGCGATGAATGTAAATTCGCCACCGCCGCCGCCGCAATTCCAGATTTCAATTCTGGAATTAATGGCAGCCGTCGTGGGCCCAGGCTCGTCTAATATTTGCGTTACTTCCGGAGACTTCTCTTAAGAATGGAATAAATTAGTGCCAATAAGTGAAGATTGCGTTACACTCAACAAAATAAAATATATCTAGCTCACGATTGTTTTCTGTTGCTGAAGACGCATGACTGTTTTCAGATTCGGCACTTTTTTGGAGTGTTCTATAGGCGGTGCACGGCGACGCTCGGCCCTGCTAAGCGTGCATTAATATTGTCAATAGTTGGAGTTAGTGGAAGTGAAGTACGTGTTCCGCCTGCCGCTATCTACGGCGCAGCTCGCGCGGTGAATTCGAATGGCCTCTCACACCGCCGCACCTCCTCGGTCCCACCTTGTGCCCTCCACCCCAGTAACGCCCCATAAACTCGCGTCTTAATTTTAACTTTATTTCTTACCGCCGCTGTGTTCAAAGAAAATTAAGTGTGAAAATACTACTGAAGGATTCGCACGGGGTTTAGTATGTTTACGTGTCAATCACCTTAATCGAAAAAAGAATTTATAAAAATGGAATCTCTTACGATTGAATATTATTTGCTGAAAAAAGAGAACACATGTCCACATGTTTAAATTCGTTCGCGGTTGTTACTCTGTCAACAAAATACAGTAGTTAGTGTTTTTTTCTGGGAAACGATTTATGAAAAGTTTATCACAACATAAGTATTTATGAGAAAACTTCAGTGGCCACTTGGTCAGTCAAGTCCGGTTTTAGGGACGGGTAGACTGTTTTGTAAATAATTAATTAAAAAATTAAAAAACACGACTGCCCTGCTAAAAAACGAACTAAAAAGTAAAAAACAAGTTGTCAAGTCGTGTTTTTTAATTTTTTAATTCATTATTTTTATTTTATTCATTTTAGTGACAAGTATGTATGAAGTTTAGGTACTTTTTTGTTTACCGCTATGCAATAGTTGGCGTTATGTTAATGTTAACAATTTGTTTTTAATTACTTGCCTAAGTATTGGTATTGTGTGATTATGAAAGAATTCAAATAATAACTCAGTCATCTACCAAACCATTCACTCAATTAGACATTTGCAGTGTAACTAAAGTCTAATTATAGTTTGCAGCCAAAGATGAAAGGTTTTTTATTTATTTATTTATTGCTTTATTTGCATGTACACCCTACCTATGTAAAACTTATGCCAATAAATTAGATAGTTTTGAAATGTGCTCCTCAAGGCCTTCAATTGGATACCCATATTGTAAATAATTGAAGTTTTTTTTTTTTTTCACATTTGAAAATGGAGCCATACTGCCGCCATATTGTTTTTTTTGAAAAACATAGCCTATGTCACTCGGGATAATGTAAGGATTCTAACTATACACCATACATCGAAATCCGTTCAGGCATTTTAAAGTTATGGTGGAATAAAGAAACTCACATACATACATGCATACAAGAACCCTGAAAACATTACACTCCTTTTTGGGCAATCGTGTAAAAAAATATATAGTTGATTCGCTTTGATATAAGGTACCTACACTGCACTTAGTACCTACCATTTGTATACGTGTCGATCATTCGAAAGCCTACATATTTCGTACAATAAATAATAGTAGGTATTGTACGTATGACGACAGTAGAAATAGATCGCCAATTGTAGTGGTTATATATCTGGTTATTGCAAGTTTACATCGAGAGCACGTCGAAGCGTTTGGAATTTCTCAAAGGTAAAAGTTTTCTTGAGCGCATGCAATTCCGGAGTTGCACGACAGCGAGCGGGCGCACGGGGCAGGCATGGGCGGGCGGCGACGGCGGCGCGGCAGGCCGAGCCGCGCGCGGGCTGTAGCGAGCGCGGTAACTTCACTAGCACGGCCGCGCGCTCGCTCGCAAACGTCGCGGTCCACACAATAGCGATTATTGGGGCAATCGAGGCGAGCGAGGCCGAACCCGAGACGCGCCCCGCGATGCAAATAAAACTCGGAGGAGGCCACGGCTGGACAACGCTGCCCCTCGTTATTATTCGACTCTCGCGGAATTGCTTTTATGTCCTTAATGGAAAAGCGAGATATTTATTTCGGGTTTGTGAAAAGACCTTCCTTTAACATTTTCCTTGTTATGGCTACGAACCGTGCCTGAAAATTATACGATCCCGGTGTTGTTTGATTTTACATTAATGTTAGCTTAGCTCACCCTTGTTCCTTTAGATTTTATGATCATTATCTTATTTTCTCTCTGTACATTAAATATTAAATTCCTTTATGTCCAGGACAACACGACAACATAATAGGAAATTGTTTTATTAAATATAGTGTCACGCTGGCGCCATATGTCATATTTAAAACCATGTCCCGTATACCGCTGTCGCCACTGGACTTGGCTTTCGAGATGAGAATATCTAATAAGCAACCCCTCGTGTACACCCTGCGCCAAATTTTCACGAGTTCATTAGGTAACTCCAGTCTTCGTTGTTTATTCTAGTTCACCCTTTCTGTTTTTGTTTCTTTTTGTTTGTGTTCTTGCTCATTAGATATACTTATATTTTTATTCCATGATTGTATTTTCTAAATAATTGTGAAAGACCTTATTTTTTATTTTGTATCTCAACGACGATGAATAAACTATAGGTAACTATCTGCGCATCGGCTTCGCACGGGTAGCACTAAGTACTTATCTACGGCTATTTTAGGTATTATTTTTACACCTTGGGTTACATTATTGAAGTTTTAGTAAGGAGCCCTATTTTTTTTGAAAATGTAATATAGCCTATGTCAGCCGGGGATAGTGTAGCTTCCCAACAGTGAAAGAATTTTTAAATCGGTTTACTAGTTTCGGAGCCTTTTCAATGCAAACAAACAAACAATCAAATCTTTCCTCTTTATAATATTAGTATAGATTTTTGGCAAAATTGAGATTAATGATCAGACTCACATCTTAGTTTGAATGTGTAGTTTGTTTTTTTTTTAACAAATGACTATCGGATCCTTTAAATAATCTCACTTTCTTGTCCGTCTGTGGTTTTTCTCCAGATCTAATTTTAGCCTATCTAATGTTAGAGCTCGATGACGCGCGCACAAATCGCCAGTCAAGTACCAAAAAATATTTTTTATTTTGGCACAGGTAAAGCTCTACCAAACCACTTGGAAGAATCTCATGATGAATGGATAATAAACAATAAAACTTAACGTGGACACAATAAACACAGAATAACGTCTGCGTCCTTAAAATAAAGTAAATTGTGACAACACAATGCATGTTAAGCTGCATGCAAGCATAATTTGTGTCATAATGTAGCACACGATAAGTTGGTAATTAATGTACAACAAGACAAACTAGTATTATTGAGGTAAGTGGCTATAAATAAGTTTCGCCAGTTGGTGCGAACTGCCCCTTTAATTATGAAAATGTATGCGAAGCACATGAAAGTTTGTGCAATTATGCCGTAGCCGCTGCGCCGTCGTGCGGTGGCCGGCCACGTCCTTAACTACCGAGCACTGGCTTCTGCTGCTATTCAATTACCTACCTACACCATTCTGAGAGGAATTTACAAGAAGCTTTTGTCGGAAATTCAAGTGAATATAATATTATCGTGATAGATGTTTAACATACCTATCTCATAGCGCTGGGTAGTTTCTAAATACTATGACTACAGCAATAGTAGGTTATCAATCAGTAATCGATAATAGCCTATTCAATAGTGACAGCTTAACCAAATGCAGCTACATATCAGTAGGTAAATGAGGCAATACTCTTTTGAAGTTAAAATTTCAAAGACCAATAGCTGTCATTCATCATCACAGTATTGTCCATCAAATGCTATCTCAAATTATGTACCCTGCATAAAAACATAAGCCTAAGCCATCGAATGGTATCTCTAAAAATTTTATCACCTAACTAGTACAAAATAAGCCAGCAATAAAATGTCGCGGTCGAGGGTTATTTACAACCGGGGTCAATTATGTCGCAATAAAGTTTTTAGTGTTGCACAAATTGTCGATTTGGACTCGCTGACGGATGGCCGCGAGACTGGCGCCGCCAAATGAGCACACGATAAAATTATCGTTAGCGGTAACGACATGAATAAATGCAAGAGGGAGGTCCGCGGCCGCGGCCGACGACGAGCGAGACGAGTCCGCCTCGGCAGCGGTACTCGTTAGGGCTCTTGTGACGACTGCAACGTGCATGTACCCCTTCGCTGCGCCGCCGGCCCGCCTTCTGCACTTTCCATAGAGGTTTACATTCCGTTTCATTTAACCGTCACATGGCTAAGACCTTATATTTAGCAACTTGCTGCAGCCCGCAGCTTTGCCTGTAATTCTTTGTTTGCCTTTGCGTGTAATTCTTTTTCGAAAATAAGTAGAGATTTACGATTACCACTTATAACATCAGCTATGTGCCAGTGATAGTCTTGGCAAAATCGATCAAGCCGTTTCAGAGATTAGCCGGAACAAACAGAAAGACAGACATAAAAAATTTTAGAAGTACCGATATTTTCATTTGCATTTAGTAAAAAGCTGTTATTTTGACATTAAAAACAGACACTTGTTTATATATGTATGTATGTATAGATAGCCAAAGAAATCGAGATAAAGTTATCTGTTTGTGTATCTCTTCATAGTCGACACAATCATTATGTAACTACAATATTGTCACTATAAAATCACAAACAATTGATTTCAAATTAGAATAATATACAAGTTACCTATCGATCTCATGATAGTAGAGTAGGTAAATTAAACAACCAAAATGCACATTATACGCACTCGGTCGTATAAAACCAGTACCACGTGAACCATGCTATAAATATCAGCAAACCAGAGCGCCTAAATTATTGGACACAGGAGAATTTCCAGTAAAAGTAGAATATTTTCAAGCAAGAATTCCGTGTCAGAATTTATTAAAGCGATTGTATTTTGTTCATATTGTAGTTTGTTTAACAATCATGTAAATAAAGAGCTAATAATAGAAATCCACTCGCCGAAACTAGTGTTTGCGTTGATTTATAGTGGGTTGTGGAGCGCGCCGGCGGTAATTTTAAGTGTCACGCATTATGATGAATACTAGCAATTTTCTCACGGGATCACGGGGACGATAGCCTTGTAACTCGTGAAACTTTTTACCCGCATGATAAATGATATTAGTTATTTTAATCAATTCTCCTGTGGTGCTGAAGAATTGGATATTATAAGAATTGGTTCTATGAATTGGACTATAATAATAAAGAAATAAAGCTGCGTTTAGTAACAAATCATGTAGGTTCATAGATTTGTCATCAGAACTATCAAGTAAGGTCCGTATTACAGAACGTTCCTCAAGTCCAGTTTGATCTGCAATCAGTTGATCACTGTTTGAGTATAGAATCAGTACTTGACCATCGGTCTTACTTCAGAACCTTATTTCAAATGGAGTATAGTTGAACAGAAGAAATATTAACAATTTGATAAGACAATCTATGCTCAAGCGCGGTCTCGACCACACTTGGGTGATTACAGATTTGATCACTGCTTGGGTTCGATTGAGTAACTGAGTAGCGATCTAAAATAAAGCCAAACTCAGTTGAACTAAGATCTATGCTTGAGCAACGTTCTAAAATTAAAAGCGGACTTAAAACTAGTTTTAAACAGAGATCAATACCTACTTGAGTATCCTTCTGTAATACGGACCTAAGATTGGATTTCATAACATTGGCATCAATTATTATAAATATAAGCTTTTCAAGTTTCATTTTTATGAACAACAATGTCACTCACATTGTTTTTCTGTTCATGTGGAATTTATTTCAGGTAAGTAAACTAAAAAGTCGAAAAAATTACCTTGATTTGGGTAACACGCTGCTGCGCTGCTGTATTGATAGATCTTTTTTTTTTTTAAAACGTTGCCCCACACTAGGAATTTCTTCCTGTATCGTGGGTGCGTTTACAAACATAGAAACTCACATACACTCACACCCAGACCCGGAACAACTACTTGCAGATCATACAAATATTTGTTCCGTGCGGGAATCGAACCCACGACACGTTGCGCAGCAGTCCATCGCTCAGCCACTGCGCCAACCGTGTCGTCAAATAGATAATGCAGACACGCTGCAATTAAAATAGGCACCAAAGAAAATATTGCTTGTGCTCGTAGCTTTTGAATTGTAAATAAAATACAGACAGATACAAACAAAAACTCCAATAACTAATTCAGTGCGTACCAGGGAAGACAGAGGAAGACTCATTCAATTCCATTATTATTACAAAGACAAACAATAGGTAGAAATCGTTGGATTAATCCCTTTATTTCAACAGCTATCCACAACAAAAGAACGTATCACCTACAAATGCATTCCATTAAAGGCAAATAACTAATAAACATCTCACAAAGACGTAAACGTGAAAAATGACTCTCAGGAACTTTGCAATAATAGTATGACGTAAGCTATCGAGTCGGGAAAAATAAGAGTGAGTGAGACGCGTGTCCGTGTCACATGATCATCACGTAGCTCCTCGTAGGTCGTAGCGCTCCCCGGCCGGGCCCGGCTGCCGTCTTAATCGCGTCGTCATCGCGTAGGCACTACTTGTGTCGCTGCCACGACCTCCTGCCATAAATCAGTCTACACCGTTTGATGGATGACTCTCCCTTGATAGAAAAACAGTGAGCATAACCTCTCTATCCAACATAGTTATTATAAACAATGCTTTCAATAGTGCATTCAGAGTAACTTAACCCAATTATATTTCCAAATTATTTACCAAAATTAGCTATAAGGAAACCCATAGGCTTCAATATCATAAAGATGTTTTTGTTATGGAAACAACAGCAACGCAATACACGTACTAATTAAAATATGATTATGCATGGTTTATTGTTATGGGCTGTATTGCTAAAGCAATTAGAGATAATTAGCTTAATCACCGCGCTAGCTCCACCCTGATCATCACACAGGCGTGAGAGTGAGGTATTACTATTATATTATTACTGTTTAAAGGCAAAACACTACACAAATCATTTGTTAAAATAAATGTATGTGTATGCACTAATACGAGCGTTCACCGAATAATTAATGTTAAATGAATTATAGACGAAACATTTAATATTTGTAGATGCACTGCATAATTGTAGCAATTTTGACACCAAAATAAATTCAATTTTATATAATGAACTAAAAATAAATACACTGCGTTGCATGCGATTGTAATGAGTTTGTTAATATTCGCAAACAACTGTCACAGTCAACCATGTTTAGTGTATATTTGTTAATTTGTTGTCTTTACGTTTAAACGCTAACTTTGATTAAAGTTATTTGTTTTTGTATAGGTTCTGGATTATCTCTCTCACAAATATCTAAGGTTTTCATTTGAATCTAAAAAACTTTATACAAAAAAAAAACAGAATTCCAATAAAACACAAGAATAGTGAAAAATAACTTTAATTTCGGACGTCGGCGGCAAAAAAACGAAGATTGAAAAGTTTTTATTTTTTACTTTTTAGTTGTGGTACCTACTCCACACAAATTCGAATACCACTACCTGCTATGTAAATAACAGTGACGGAGTTAAATAATATACCGTCTAAATAGACCAAGGGGGAAAAAATACGTAATATTGAAGCTAACTCAAAAACTACACAAGCTAAGTTAATAAAATTTAAATGGGACCACCTCTGAAGCATGACCTACCAAACAAAAAAAGAACCATCATAATCGACTCATAATATGCGGAGAAAACGCGTAACACACATACAAAAAAAAAACATACAGATGGATTGAGAACCTCCTCCTTTTTGAAGAAGTCGGTTAAAAAAACAGTCGTACCTTAGGATTTTTGTGCGGTCATCACAATCACAAAAAAACGGGATAAACTCCTTGTTTTAGAAAACAATATTGTAAGCCACTTACAATGGCTCTGTCTCCGCACGTTGATCAAAACCTGCCTTACATGATTTAATTAACAGACACATCTACACAATAGGCGTAAGGGTAAGGGTGTGAATGACTCTTATTACGGTGTTAAAAAGTAAAAGAAATCTAAAACAAAAAATAAATAAGCATCCCGGGGGAGTGATAGTAAACAGGGCCCGTGACGAGGCCAGCCCGAGCCGAGTCGGGCCACCGTGCCCTCCCGCCGGCGCCTCGCGGGCGCACAGCGCTAACTTTTATTATTTTTGTAGTGCTCGCGCTGTTTTTATTATAGCGAATGGCTTTGCCTGTTCCATCTTCTGTTATATCCTATCTAGTTGAAGACGGGTTTACATAGGTGCCAATGCTACACTGTTACAATCAGCTGCAATAAAACTTGTTGCTAGGAAAAAAAAAAGGTAAATTGTAAATAAACGCAAGTGCGCATGAATGAAACACTGCCTTTGAAATAGTTAAGTATGGGAACAGTGGTTGGAGTATTGAAAATGCACACCCGCTCGTTAGGCGCCGCCCGCCGCCGGCCAGCAGCGGCAGCGGCTGCGGTCCGACGCGTGACGTCACGTCCCGCCCCGCCCGCGCCCTCATTAGCATACATTATATTCACCATTACGTTCAGCTCCGCTTGTGACTTTTTGTGATGTTTTTAATGATACACCCATGCGGGGACACCATTATACTGTAGGCTTCTTGTTTGCACCATATGGCGGTACAGCAGGTCCATTTCTGTTTTAATTTTAATTAGCTACGAAAAAACTGGCAACTGCTGAATTACCTTCTCATGATGATCACAAAAATGTTATGGCTTATTCATTTTAAATTCATTTTAAGTTATTGAACAAATGAGAATGAAAATGAATACTAATAAAAGTAAAATTAATAAACAATGCTATCAGTAAGCTAGTTAGTAGCTGGTGTCGCGCGCAGTGTGCGCCCCGCGGCGCGACGCGCTGATTTAGGTACGTGGTCGACCGCCCACCAGCGCTCGTCGCACACTATTGTACTGTGCATGCAGCTGTGCTGGGCGAAACATATCTTTCAACGAACATACAATTATAATTATTTTCACGGCATAACAAACAATCTAACGAAAGTCGCAAAATTCGGTTACGGCGTGCTGTTAATTTTTAATAAGCGATGTAATTGCATAACGTAGCATCGGGACACGCGTAAATCACTAGCCTGCCGGTCAGCGAGCGAAGCTAATATTTGCATATCGCGATTGATGCGAACCAATCAATACTGCAAATAATGAAAATGTTATATATGAAATCTACAAATAGATTTCACGTGACGCTTGTTATTTTAAATAATTACTTAATGATTTTTGGATTTATGCTTTAAAATAATTGTTTGCAGTTTTGAGTTAAGTAAATTGACGTATTTTAATTAATTGCAAGTGGTTATAAATGCATGAAATTATGATTTGATTATGGTGTCTATTCTTAAGAGATGGGCTGGACTTAGGTCCTACTTTTGAGGAGTTGGGCCAAATGGATTCGCGATCAAGAACAGGTAGTTGTCGCTACTGTAACTAAAGGGCTACTATATTATTAAATAAATATTTTTTTACCTAGTACCTTTTTTTTTAAGTAGTATCTAGTACCTCGAGTTATTAGTAAATAACACTCGTCAATGCGATTTTACAAGGAAAAGAAAATAAAACGCCCAATTACTGACGAAATCCATTAAAAGCATAACTGTAACATATCAAAGCGATCCGTTTGAAATAGTTGCAGCTTATCTCTCGCGTGCATGGTTCAATTTCCGGAGAGGGGCTATTTCCTACTAGGCCTCTGTGGCGCATCTGCGAATACTACGTGATGCTTTTGTATTGGAAACCACTTATTTATAGAAAACAGTCATCTCGATACCATATTATCGATACCAGACAAAGATAAATCTTATGAGTGCTTTGTGTAGGCATTAAATAACCCTTCAGACAATTCGTTGAGCTTGGCGTAAAAATAACAAGCATGTTAAAATAAATTGTATCAAGCTCAACAATACCCGGTTTACCCAAATCTGTACAAATTCACCTGATCAAAAATGTATATAGCTACTCATACGTACGCATGAATGTTATTATCCTGTATTTGTTTTCGCCAGAGGAGGGTAGAAAGTGTTAGTTTTTGTGCGAATATTTTGCAGCCAATTGTTACGACATAATACCTTCTCAGGAGACTGTCGCTCTCTGTTACCAGCAAGGTTATTAAGGCGGTAGGAGGCAATATTCGTGTCTCATAGGAGTCATAAATATTTTTTATAAGCACGAAGGAAGCGGACGCACAAACAACACCGCACAAAAGCGGCGCAATCAAAATAACACATCGGAGGCGCGCCGTCCAAATTGCTGTGTCAAAGTGTTCTCGTCCTGATTGCTCCATTCTGCTCCCAGAGCAACCTGCCATACTTTATTTGCTTTTTGCTTTCTTATCGTTGACACAACGTGCTTGTAGGTAGGTACTCAACGTGGTAGATCTTTATTTCGATATATTTTCATTTTAGTCATAATTAAGCTCAGAAAGATACGAAGTGCCCAGATATTATGTATGGAGGTATGTAACGACATAAACACATTATTTATTCGAAGGATATCTAGAATTGATACAGGAAAATAGGACACGGCATGCGGCAGTAACAAAATGTAGTACATGCCATGTACATTATTGTACATTCAGCAGCATAAGTAAATAACATTGGTATAGGCAATTACTTGCCGCAGAAAACAATAATCGAATCAGATTAAAGAAAACACATTATGAATGCATTTTCTAGTCTCCTAAATGTTTCTTTTTACTTTTTTTTATTTAAACCTCATTTTATATTTTTTTACATGATAATCTGCTTTTGATACTAACTGTACCTGTGTATAATTTGATTTCCATAACATAACATTCGATTTGTACAATTGGAACTGCAAACATAAACTGAATACATCATGGCGTGCTGCGTTGCTTTACTAGATGAGCACGTGAAGGGCGCGGGGCGGCCATGGCGGGCGGCCGGGCTCCGCTCGCTCTGACAACGTCGCCCGCTCAGCCTAATTCAATTTCTCCTACTCGCTTAACAATTCCTCCCGCTAAAACGTCTAAGTAGATGGGTCACGGAACCGGATTTAGTTTATTACGAGTAGCATTAAGTGAGCAATTAATCTGAATCCGTAATGGTTGGAACTAGAAACGTAAGCATTCAGACTGCGGCTAACTTCCAATAATAGCTGCCTATTCAAATTTGTGAATTAGCATAGTTAACGAAAGCGGTATCATTGATTGCAACAGATAAATCACATTCACTATCGGTTTATTTAATGAAAAGTAATAATTCATGGTTATTGTTTTTCACAGTGATGCAGTATTGGTAATAAATCACGCGCAATATTTTAGTTATTTTATTTTTCATTTGAAATTAAACCAAATTAACGCGGCTTACGGTTTATAGGAGTTGACTGGTAGAAATCGTCGAACGCACACGTTTTTTTTAATTGAAAATTAAGCCGTGGGAATTTCCATTGCCAAAATTGACGAATTTCCCTCCCCTAAACTTGCATCCCTTATTTAACCCCATCATTATGGGCTGAATTTTCAAAAATCCGTATTTATTCTCCTAATTCAAGTAACACATTTTAAGTCGGCGCCAAACAAACAAACAAATTAATTTCATTACTAGTAAAATGGTAGTTTATAGTGTGTGCGTAAAAACAGGTGCACTCTCTGTTCCTTTACTCTCATAGTCCGATGGGGCAGCAATCCGACACGACCAGTGAGAGATGGCGCAGTGATACCACCAACTTTCAGACTCCAGGCTGCTACTGAGGAATTCCTAATGGAAAACCCATTAACACTTTGCACGATCTGGGAATCGAACCCAGGATGCGTCCAAGCCGTCGTACATCTGACCCTGATTGTTCCGCATTGGTTAGAGCCGGTTTCCTCGAACCGTTGAATAACCCGTTGCACTATTGACAACGATGCAGCGACTGTCCTTGCGGTTTCACAGGAATACGAGAATATTGCCCAACATATCTTGGTGTGCGGCATCCCTAATCGCAGAACATCTGTATTGATAGCGCACGGACATATAATATGTACCTACTGTATTAAAATGTGAGAAAATTATATATGTAAACCTGTAAAAGATTTTCAGTTTCAATTTGAGTAAGTAGAATTGACGCATTTTTAATAAATGTAATTTTACTATGTAAAATCGTAGCAAAACTATTTCATGTAAAGTAGATTGCCAAGACTTACATAACGCTTTCACTGTTAAAAAGTTATCAGATCTAATGTAGAGCCAAGCCCCTAACTCTACAAGGCTTAGCTCTACAAAACTTACATCTTGGTTGAAATGTACAGAGCATGTAACCATATAATGAGAAAGATGCGTTAAATTACTCCATGCACTCGTTTTAAAGCTTATGGTATAACAACCGGTCCTCCTTTAGCAGCCGAAAAGATTGTCTTTTATTTTCTTTTCATATGAATTCTGAAAGGAATGAGTTTCCGTTTTCCCCAATCGAAATGCGGTGTTCGCAATATTCTCTTCGGTTTCGTTAGAAACAATTTCATTTCGCTCATGGTCCTTTCAGCTCGTATGTAACAATGAGTTTAATCCTATTAAAACGGACACACATTGTGCCAGAATTGTAGCGTGGTGGCTTTGGTCTGTCGCCGGTCGCATCGGCTCCCTACATCTACTAACCGGAACCAGACCTTAAACAGAATTAAACATGGTTTAATTTCCCTACTGAAGCTACGCTGAAAAAGCTCCGCCTAGTCGAAACACAACTATGCCGGGAGGAAATAAAATAGCAAGGGAAGCGATGCGGGCGTCGGACGAAGCGATTATGCAGTCGAGAATAATGGGCGCCGGTCCACATGCACGTTTTTGTTTGTGGTCTGTGACGCGATTTATACGCGAATTTCTACCGTCGCTGAAGTGAGCACTATTCACAATAATTGCTTTGAACAAAATTCCCTCACACGTGTCTTTTGTCCTGGTCCACACAACTCGTTTTATAATATAGGAAACATGCAATAAAATTGTGGTATTTTTGTGGGACACTTCCACGACACCTCCGCACAGAATATATATTCAAAGGGATTCATTAATTTTTAGAAGCTCTTATAGTATGTTTAACTGGAAGTTTCATGTTTTAGACAACTTCCTTATTTACCTAATAAAGAAAAAGTTATACTCTATTCGTTCCGATGATTTAATTAATGATTTAAAGCTGAAGCCAAAGTTTCTGCATGAAGAAAGTGGTGAGTGTTGAGGTTGTATCCTTAGTCAACATAACTCATCTTCCCGCGTCGGTTTTAAAACAGCTATGAACAGTAGTATATCATACTACTGAACTTTACTGTCATTTTATATAAAGAGCAATTGTTCTTCCTGAAAAGAAAAACCATCGATCCTCTTAAACTTGAATCAGTGAAACGCGTTCTGAAACAAACAACAGCTGGAAGGTACTTATTTCTTTTGCTTGGGCTGCAACATTACCGTGGCGGTTACCATTTTAAAGTAGCTACTGTTATTGCAATCTCTTTGCTTTACTTGGTTTGTTTTCTTCTAAAAGGTTTTCTTTGGTATCGGTAGGTATAGTATCTATTTAATCCAGACGTTGGTCTGAGAGCGTAACTTTTAATAGCCTTATCAGTACTCGAGCAGACCGCGTTCTCTATCTCCGCGCCCCTACTACAGATGCCGGCGCTACCGAGCCTTCATCAACCTTTATTAACCGCTACAAAAACACAAAACAACGCCTCGTCTGATCTCATTTTCGGCTGAATTTGATAAAATCTAAACTCAATCAGGCCATTTATCGCTAAGTACAGTGCCCTCCAAAAGTTAGTTGTCATTTTTCCACTTCAGCTGTAATGCCACATTAAGATTAAAAATTCTAGTTTCAAATGTTTGAACTTTATACCTTTTTATTGAATCATTCAACAACCTATGTTTAATTTTTATTTAAAAAAAAATATATATAAGTATAAGTAAGTATATAAAAAAATTGTGACTTATCCAAGTAATCAAATCTGCGCCTACTGACACAAGAAAATAAACTAACTTTTGGAGGGCACTGTATATACAGAGTGTCTCTGTTAGTGTTTGATATTTTGATTAATGACCTAGCCAACCTGATTACAGAAAAAAAAGCCTGCTTTTCTAGATGCTGTCGGTATAAATTGGTCTGATAGACTAGCTAGGCTATTTGTTTATTGCATTTATGATAGGTACATGATGAGGCTGACAGAGATACATATAACATTAAAAACAAGGTAACAAAACATTCATCAGCCGTGTATTTACAATAAAGGTTAACTTAACTTCTTTTTTGAAATTTTAAAATTACTAAGGTATTGTATGTCAGTGGTAGTAGAGATTGTTTACCATAAAAAATTACACTCCTCCACTGCTTGTTGCATATGTCACTGTATGATTATGAACTTCGTTAGTATCTATAATTATATATCTATCGGTATTATTTCCGTTTACAATTTAACGCATTATTTTTCGATATTTTATAATCTACCCATGGGAAACCGACAAATTGTGAATTGGTATCAAACATACTTGCGAAGTACCGCTCCTAGTGTTAATACTAAATAGTCTGTCTAGCTCCGAGCAACTAGGATGTAGAGGTTGGTCACAGTTCTAACCTAACCTAACCCATTTCATCCAGTTTACTATTTTTCGACAGTTTATAATCTAACGGAAATAACACCGATAGATTATAAACTAACGGTTCTCACAATGTTACAATGTCACTTTTCAAATGCATGTATAATTTTGTGAAGGGGCGTGCAGTTTTATAGTAAACGATCTTTACTCATGTACCTATTACTGTACACATATTGTTGAAACTAGACTAGAGTTTCATAGCTCTACAGCACTCCTGTGCTGTCACACCCTTTACAGAGCGTGCATTGTAAACTTTGTCCGTCTGGATGTGCACCACTTTAGAGTTCACGGTATTGGTAAAAGAGTTTACTGCCGTTAAATCTGCCATAAACAATAAAATTTGCATTTATTGGTCGTCGTCAGTGCCATAAATTTACAGCGAGCGAGCTGCCAACGACATTTTGAGTGAATATCTGGTGCCATTATAGCAGGAATAGTGGCATTTCGTGAACTCACCGATGTGCATTAATTGAAATCACCAGTCAATTAAAGTCGGTGCCGGCAGTGAGCGCCGCGATGTCGTTGCTCTCTGCACGCCAATTATTGTCATTTGTTCAGCCATCCACTCGTGTACACCCTTCGGTCACGCGGCACGATACGTCACACAACACATGTAGGCATCTAACTGCCTGTGTCAACCGTCCACGCTGAACAATTTGTCACCAAATCAAAACGTGTGTTTGTTGTTAGCTTGTAAAAATATTTATATTAACACCCATAGCATGCTAAGCGACAACTAAAATAACAACGACGAAATTTCATGCAAACAAGAAACAAAACTTTGCACTCTCGACGGCATGTAAGTAGGTGTGTAAGTCCAATAATTCAAGGGAAACGGGTGGTCGTAATGTTGGAAATTTCCAGGGCACTCCGAAAAGTTGGGATCTTCCGGGTCCAGTGAACTAGTGACGCTCACTGAATCCTTATCTTTATGTTCGTAAGTGCTTTAAATTATACCATGCTTAGTTGTTACCTTAATTAAGACATATTATAATAAACGAAGCAGAAGGAACCTTTTAGGATCGTCTCAGATGGTGTTCAGTAGTTTCCACCTACCTTCATGGGGAGTTATTTTAGTGTGTATTATAACAAAAATGGTTAAATAATAGTTAATAGTTACCAAAATAATATATAAAAATGTTGTAAAAGAAATTCAAACCAAAACCATCAGTATTTTCTCTACTTTTCCTTTTGTAAACAATTCTTGCAGAAAGAATTGATTGAATTTAATTTAAAAACTTATAAGTTTCCTTAAAAAATGTCTGGAGGTTGACTTGACCAACAAATGTCGACTTGTGACTTGTGATGCAAACTGGAGGCTTACTTTATTGGAGGTTGGAGATCTGACTGATCTTTTATTTAACCGTCAGTTTTTTTAAACAATGTTTTATTTGTAACAGCTACACAAACTAGATCATGATGGTATGCCCAAGTGTTGTAAATTATCTGTGTAAAACCTTAGTACACCGTACGCTGGTGTCTATTCGGTATTGTATGAAAGCAAGTATCGGTTAAGCGGATAATGTAATAAGTTCAGGTGGTCGGGCGCTAGGTAGCTCACAGTGGAGCTTCGCAGATACAATGGGAGCGATGGCGCGACGACGACGGAACCGGATAGCGCCTATTGCCGGCGCACTCGGTGCCGATAAGAGCCGCCGAGGCGGTCGCGCCCGCGCCGCGCCGTGCCGCTGCCGACGCCTGTCCCTGATTTATGTACGACGTGTCTCCTTTTTAATGAGTCCGTAAGAAGATATCTCCCTGAACACCACAATAAATTTCCGAGCTGTGACTTGCCAAAATGTTTCAACGTCGATATCTGCAAACAAACCCAGTCCCATTCCGTTAATCTGCCGAAGCGAAGAACGTATCGCGTATATAAGTCGTGCTTATCTCGGGTAATGGCCGCCTATCTAGTTGATCTGCCAGTTTTATTTATAGCCATGTTTTCCTTTACGCGCTCCTTCCAATTTGTGGAGAGTGAAAGGGATTGTTATGAGGCTGCCATGTTTCATAGCAATAAACATGTGTATCCAAAATAACGACATTAACTATTTTTCTTTTAGGTGCTTTTGTTACAAAATTCTTGTGACGATTGTTTCCCTTCCCTATTGTTTGCGTTATTTTCGCTTCTCCTAAAGCAATTTATAACAGCAAGTACTAAGAAACAGAGCGCAGTAAAAAGCTACCGTACATAATTTGTAGACATATTTATATTCATTTTTGCCTAAAAAGATATGATGCTACTAATTCAAACTCATTTACGTTCTTGAAAATTATGTAGATTTTCAAGAACGTAAATGAGTTTGAATTTTAATGGACAATCTATTGTTTTCATACAAATCTCTAAAAAAGGCCAACTTCCACGTTGTTCACCTGCTCTGGTGAACAACGTGGAAGTTGGTACATTTTGGGTTATCATATTAGTTTCAGTAATTTTATTTCAACAATTGGATACGAACTGGGGCTTTCTGTCTACCCCATTATGACTGTTTCTTGCATTTCAGAAACTTTTACTTGCATAAAGTGGTCACCTTTTAAAAAAGTGCCTCACGAAATAATGTCGTAAATACAAGCGAAGCGCAAACACACACAAAATATAATGTCAAATGTGATGTGACTATGTGACCCATCAATATTTAACCATGATATTCATAGGAAAGTGTATATGGTAGAATTCCGTAGGTCATTAATAAAACGGTTTAAAATAAAAATGTCCTGGGAAGCCTGAAAAACGAAGGGCGGGGGCGGGTTAAAACACAGAGCAGTGGTTGCGTGCCCCCTCGTTACGGGCACCGGCGGCGCGGCGTCCGCGCTCGTTCTGTGTAAGTAGTGCGTTCATCCTGTTAAATTTATTGCCGCTTTTATATCAGCCGTTACAGAGAGGTCCCCTTTCGTCCGTATCGGGCCGCGCGGAGCCCAGCTTAGTGAAGTCGCAATTACGTTTTACCGGCTTTGAGTCCAACGGAGGCGACTTTTGCCGTCCATCGAATCGTAATGGAATTAGCGTTTCAGTGCTCTTTTAATTTGTCTTCTATCCTTGTACTAAACGAATCTTCTACCTGAACTGTTTGCTCTCGTCGTAACACATTTCTGATGAACAAGGTATTTATCTAATAGGTCGTAATCTATTTGTGTTTATTTTATAGTATAGATGTGCTTGTATGCGTATAGAGTACCTCATTGGTATCAGTGTATCTCATTGGCATTCAAGTCATTCTCATTCGTCTGCTGATAATGCGTCTGATGTTATTTTGAAACAACCCTTATCCTCTCTCAGCTAACGATGTAACGTAATATAACAATCGTATACTGCTACTATTCCAACAAAGACGTCGCATTTAAGTATAACAATTACATTCAATTATTTATTTAAACCTTTCAGCGCGTTTGGGTTAAACTGCCTTGCGTAGCAGGTGCGTAGCAATAGTGCTACGAGCGTAGCACACTGCATTTTGCTATTGTTTTATTTTTTCTTTTGTCATTTGAATCGTTTTTTAAAGTAATTGAACTTATAATATGTGAATACTATGTGAATATAATTTGCTCGCACAATTTGCTTACCTTACATACATATAGAACTTAATAAAAAAACATTATTTGCCAATTTCTAGTTTGTTTACCTACAAGGTGAAATTTCAGACAGCGCTTCGGAAGTTAATCCTTCTTTATAAACGAGTTCTTGAGTCTCAACAAATTGCAATAGATGTTGTGCATTAAAAATAAGTCGGACGTCACCTGTAACGAGAGCACGGCGCGCGGCTCATCTAACTTGCATGTGCACCCGGCGCCACCCGCGTCACGCCGCGCATCTCATTACCGCATGACACCTAGCTACATCGCCACACCACACGTATTGATTCGCTGCACTTTTTTGACATACCTTAATATGGATAAGGCTCTAACATCTCTTCTATCTGTCTTCGTCTGTCATTACAAAACCAAGTCCACCACTCAGCTACAGTCATTATAAAATTATTACGGTAACTTATTTTCAAAGGTTAATTACATAGGTACCTTTAAGCATATATTTTAGAGAACGAGTATTGAAGTAAAAGATTATCTTAGGGCGCACGTCGAAACCTCGAATAAGGATATTACCCTTAAAATTTGAACACCGATATATTGTTACCTCGCCTGAAATGTAATATTGACGTGTGCATTGTGAACAACAAGCAGCCGGGACGGCGGGCGAGGTCGGAACTCGCTTTGGATGAGGCAATTTTATGGGTTTATTGAAAGATAGTCGTCTTCAGCGTACAACCCTAAGTGATGAGATCCGGCCGAACCCCGGCCTTCATAACGTTTGTAATACCATTTTACGACCAGCTTAGGACGTAACTTATACATATTTTGAATAACTTTACGCGCTGCTTAGAAAAGAATTACTACAACCCGCCCACCGAGATAGGCTTATATATTATACAACATGTACTTTACGACGGAGGTGCTTTCTGACTATGATGATGTTCATTTGCATTTTCGAATACAAATAACTATGGCCTACAAAAAGAAAAAATAAACAGTACAAAAAAAGTGTCTTAGTAACTTAATGATTTTGTAAGTATCATACTCGTATTTAGAAACTTTGTTTCACATACAAAACTCAATGATAATAAGGCCTGTAATAAAATAAATTAAATATCAAAAGCACCAATATTCACTGAGCACACCCAGTTGCGTCACTTTCAGATTTTATCTTAACAAAATAACCCCAAGGTGGGACCGCTACGCACAAACGTCGCACTTACCGGCAAAACGACCTCAACTCTAATACACGTTTCGCGTGTTCCCCTCCCGGTGTGTATAATAAAAGTAACATTTTTGTTACAGTTCCATTTTAGCCAAACTATGTTTGTACGTATTGAGTTGAAATCGTACGGGTCAGCACACGTGTTCCGCACATACAATCAGCCGTTAGGACACACCCTGACACCCCTAAAACGATTTGATTAAACTCATAAAACTCGAGGTAGCCTCCTACCGCCGTGGACGCGCCGTGGCCCATGCTAGAAAAGTTGAAGTTATATGAGCCCTTCCCCAAGAGCCGCCTGCCTAAACCTCCGCTCCACCAACCACCTTTTAATAACACAGTCGAGTGCTTTCACCACCACGATTAAGATGACTGTGAATAATTACATTTGCAACTCTTTTTGTTTTTTACCTGGAGCAAGCAACCCATGCTAAGGTATTATTAATATTAAGATGATGGAATAGCATTCTACAGGCTTCTACTATATGAGAGAAAAACCGTGAGCTGATTCTATTACACAATGCTACACCGACATTATACCTGGCCTACCAGTACAACTTGCATACCACTTGGGTACTTGTAACATTATTAACAGATACAATTCAGACCAGTTACCGCTGTTAATTTAAATAAATTTAATAGCACTTTAGTTTGTAAATTAAGTAATCAGGACCTTTCAATAAACAATGTCAATATTCTGTATAAAGAATTCTTTTCGGTAGTCCAAACCGAGTTCAATAATACTTTTAAGAAAAGCACTAAAACTATCAGCCCTAAGTTTTTATTTAGTGATTGGGCAACTAAAGGACTCAGGAAAAGTAGGGAAAGACTTTTCGAACTGTATGGCCTTAAGCCTTATATTAACACGGGAAGTTTTAATAAGTATGTTGCTACTTATTCTAGAACTTTTAAGAGCACTTGTAAGGCAGCTAAAGCCTTATACATTAGCAACAAAGTTAAATCAGCGGACAATAAAATACAGACGGTTTGGAAAATTATCAATAATGAAACGAATAGGAGCAAAAAGCATAATTCCGATTACACACTGGAGACGTCAAGTGGTGGTCTCATTTGCGATAGCAAAGAAGTGGCTCAAGAATTTGTACATTTCTTTTCCAGTATCCCACTTAAAACTACTGAAACCTTAAACTCCTCGCCATCGCTCTCTTTTGATTTAGTAAGGGCGAACGTTCCAGCCTGCCTGATTGATTTTAACTTTAAGCATATTAACCCCGTTACAGTAATAAAAGCTTTTAAGCAAATCAAGATCAAATTGACCGAGGATCTTTGGGGAATGTCCATTAAAGTCTGTACCTCCATAATTGAGACCATAGCGCCTTACTTAGCCTTAATATTTAATTTGTGTGTGGATCAAGGAGTCTTCCCGGATTTAATGAAATACAGTAAGGTAATACCACTTTTCAAATCCGGGGACAGTAAAGACTCCAATAATTATAGGCCCGTATCCGTGCTGCCGGTTTTCAGCAAGGTGTTTGAAAAGGTAATGCTGAATCAAATGCTCAATCATTTTAACACAAATAAAATCCTTCACGACCAACAGTACGGTTTCACCAAAGGACGTTGTACGACTGACGCCGGTGTAACCTTATTAAGACACATTTTTAACGCGTGGGAAGAAGCCCAAGACGCCATAGGAATCTTTTGTGACCTCTCCAAGGCATTTGATTGCGTCGATCACGAAACCTTACTCTTGAAACTTGAGCATTACGGACTAGGTAAACTTGCGCTCAGTTTAGTAAAATCTTATTTAAATGATAGACAACAGCAAGTTCAAATAAACGGTATCAACTCACTAGGTTTAAAAGTAAAAATGGGTGTTCCACAAGGCTCGATTTTGGGTCCTTTCCTCTTTTTAGTGTACATTAATGATCTACTCCATTTATTAAAAAATCAGCCACACATGGTGTTATTTGCTGACGATACTTCCTTAATTTTTAAGGTAGATAGACGTGCTACAAATTTTGACGAAGTAAATAACGCCCTACTGCAGGTCCAAAATTGGTTCACTGCTAATAATTTAGTATTAAATGGAAAAAAGACTAAGTGCATAAAATTTTCTTTACCAAATGTCAAAAGTAGGGATTGTGAGATTATATTGAATCAAGAGAAACTAGAATTCGTCGATAAAACTGTTTTCCTGGGGATCACGCTCGACTCAAGGCTACAATGGGGTCCTCATTTAACATCTCTTGCAGGGCGGCTGAGTTCAGCAGCATATGCTGTCAGAAAAATCCGTCAATTTACTGATGTAGATACCGCGAGGCTAGTCTATTTTAGTTACTTTCATAGCATAATGTCTTACGGTATTTTACTATGGGGACGGGCTGCAGACATCGAGTCTATCTTTATTCTGCAGAAAAGAGCGATCAGAGCCATTTATAATCTACGCAGGCGCGATTCTTTAAGGGAACTGTTTAAGGATATTAACATCATGACGGTACCTTGTCAATATATATATGAAAACATCTTGCACGTAAGAAAAAATTTACATCTTTTTAGTAAAAGAGGCGATAGACATAATTATAGTACTAGAAATAGGGACTTATTAGTTCAACCAGGTTTCAGACTGGCTAAAGTAGACTCATCTTTCATGGGGTACTGTTTAAAATGTTACAATAAAATCCCTCCCCACATACTTCAACTGAATGAGACGAAATTCAAAACTTGTATAAAACGCACACTATGTAGGCAGGCATATTATAAGTTGGAGGATTACATCTCTGATAAAAATGCTTGGCTTAATGCTGGTCCTGCTCCACAACCACAACTAACTAATTAACATTCGAAAATGCTGTTGGAGCTGCTGAAGATTGTAAGACTATCTTTGCATTGTATAAACTCAATCTCTCCTTTGTATTATATAATTGCACAGGTGTGAGTACTATGTACTATAGAGCTACCATTTACCGGGTATTTTGTCTTTCATTGACTTGAATGTGCCCTGGCGGCTGGGAATGTCATGCTCACTCAAATGTCTCGCTGGTGGTGGCGTATGTGTTGGATCATTTAGCTCCCTTCAAAATGGTTGAGCCGAATGGTGCTGATCCATGCGTCATGTTCGTGAACGGGCGCCGTCAGTTGTGACTGGTCATTTCTTAGCTGCCATGGCTTATTTTAATTTTTGAATTGTGCTTATTTTGTAATTGCGGACGCTTTTAACGTGCTTTCTACATTGTTCTCACATGTATAATTTCAACATGAATAATGTAACCATTATATTGTAACAATATTTTGATTTAAAAGAGTGTCCATGGAGTTTCTTGCCCGTTCTTCTCCATAGGTACCTACTACGCTTTGGAATGGGCAACTAGCTTCATATTTCTGACTGACTGACTCCTTGACAATTCAAAAGTGCCTGTAAATGGTTTAATTGAAATAAATGCTTTGAGTTTGAGTTTGAGTTTGAGTTTATTTTGTCGAACCGAAGTCAGGCCACTACCAAGTTTTCCAATCTAGGTATCAATTATGTTGTGCAAACTAAACAGAAAGAGAAGTATTCTATTAATAAGGTACTTTAATAATGACGCCAGTTTATTGCTGGCCCTAGTGACTGCATATTATACTTCTTCATTTCAAGACGTAAATCAAAATATATTATTTCACATAAACCTACATGGGCACTTATGAAACGTCAGAAGCTAGGTGCACGGTTCCAATTGGTCGTTTCCTATGGAGAAGAGCCGGCAAGAAACTCCACGGTTAGTCTTTTAAAAATAATTGGTTGTTACAATATTTTCGAATTACAGTGTTATTAGGTATGGGAGGACAGTGTAGGCCTTTCAACAACACATACGGGCCGAAGAACTTCGATCTGATAACGTCCCCGAAACTTTAAGAAATAAAATACTTGCTTTTGCTGCAACGTTTTACGTAAACACATGCGTGCCCTGCCTCTTTATTGGATGTTGTTACCAAGTATCGAATCCCAGAGCTTACGGTGCTGGCGCGTGCACGTCAAACTTCGCTAACCGCCCTTAAGAAAGTTGGTAAAGTTGCCTCCGTCGGAGATGTGCTATGCCGTGCCGCCCTCGCGACGTTGCCGACCTCGTGTAAACTGTAATCCCAAAGATGATGCTAGGATTTAGCAGCTTTATATTACCTCCGCTGGAAGTTGTTTGATAAATGTTGTCTTTAACAACCAAAGATACAGATCAGATATTTATCACTTCTTTATATCTCCGAATAAAAATATTCTTCTGTACCTAAGTTCTTTATTATATTCGACCAAAGTACTCAAAAAAATTTGAATTACCTACCTATTTCATTTGTATCGTATGAGTAAAGTTCGGCGAAGTAAAAGCCGCGGATAGCTCAAGGATTCGCGTCCTCGCACTCCACTGCGCGTGAATGGCGCTCGCGTCGTATTATCAACCGTCACTTCGCTCGACAGGTGTCGCCTTCAGCCAACTCGAGAGTAAATTACTAGCTTCGAAGTCGCTGAATCAACCCGACTCCTTAATCGATTTTCGAACCACTCGCCTAAGAGCTTGAGACACAAATGAGTATAAATGACTACCGCAAAATTGAAGACCGCATCGATGCAGTTCTACATTATTATTCTTGGCTTACGTTAAATTCAATCTAATGAACAAGAGTAGCAATCATATACATACTAAGACCTCGCATAGAATTAACTGAATGTATTTAAATATCTCTATGTATGTTCGTGTAGCAGTTGAATAGCAACATCTTGCATGCTAAGCGCGAGCTACGAGCTCGTTTTCGTATTTAAATAGGGAAATGGGAAACAGACGCGGTGAGTCGACGAAGCACTGGTGCCGTGGTATTGTTTTAATTAAAGTAATTGGAGGAGGCACGTTGAGAGCCGCCGCTCGGTTGGCATGATCTGTGCCTTGAGGATTTACACCAATTTAAGACCGAACCCAGCCAGGCGTCAATTAACGGTACGAGTCCTACTCAATCGTATAACTGTGTACGATTTATCTTCGTACGTATTATGATGAAATTGTAAGCAAACATTTAATTCATTGGAAAACACTCATTTACAAGTTAATTAAAATGCTACTTCAGAAATATGGTGACTGGTAATTAGTGACCGTTCCTTAAATACGTGACTTTACTCATCATTATGCTATGGGATCAAACCTGAAATCGCGAAAACAATATCAGCTGTTCCATACATTTATGTTTGCGATTTCAGGTTTGGTCCCATATTAAAAGTTGTTTATAATAATGAGTAAAGTCACGTGTTTAAGTATCGGTTATCACTTATTACCAGTCACCCTATATATACCTACCTACATGTTACAAAAAGCTCCCAGTGTTTTATAGACATATTGTGTATCTATATTTATTTCCACAACACTGGCTTTCTTTAGTTTCTTTCTGTACGACAAATGTAGCGGTGGAATATGAGAAACGAAACGAAAGAAACTGACACTAACAAAAAAGCAACCAAAGATAAACGGAAACGGACTCGCTCATAGAGAAAAGTAGACGGTAGACGGTCTGTGCTACAGAAAACTTTGTGGGCAGTCACTCCTTGGCTATCTGTAAAGTAAGTAAATCTTTGTTAACAAATAACGCTCATTTTATATGGGTAAATATTAACTTTGTTTCATCAGGCACTTTTGTAACCTAAACGAAAATCAACATAGCTCAATGATTTTCTAACATCTCGTCTATGTTTTTCTTAGACCTTTCAAGAACGTCGCCACCTTTTGTCTGTAATCAGGCAAATGTTCTATTTTCGTATCAAAGCTCGGATTAACCCTCCGCCGAGAGCGCGTTTGTACAAGTTTCCTTAAAGTAATTAAAGGTTCAAGCAATTTGAACTCTGAAATGAAAATTCATAATCTATTTATCTGCAAGGGCATCTGTAAAAGAATTTTGTATTCTAAGTCATACAGATAAAAAGAAAAAAAAATATTATATTAAAAAATTCGTTGATTAGTTTAACAAGCGCAATGAGAACTACAAACGTACAGACAGACACGTGAATCTTTGTAAAGCTAACATGTGTTTTCCCAACCGCACCGGTGGGAGAGCGCGCATCGCCGAAAACAGTGAATAATGCAAAGGCCTTACGAATCGGATCATATTTTTTCAGAGAAATGTGGAATCGCGAAGTGGCAAAACAGAATTTAATATTCGTAAAAGGGTTGACGTCGGGATAGGGGCAGCGCGGCAGTTGACGCGTGCCTGCTCTAGGAGTTTTTTTGGCTACTTTCCAAAATCAATATCTTCGGATACACAGGCCGTCGCGTATTTTGCACTAATCTTACCGAAAAGACGCCGTGCAGTAGACTTGCTGTCAATGATATTTTTCATAGATCAACCATTTTATTTTCTTTTATAGTAGTGTTTCTATACAGATTTTTCAATGTTGCAAAATGTCTAAGCACCACCGCTTATCTCCGAAGTTTGCACAGAATTAGATATTATTACCTACACCTATTTATTATTCTAAAAAACAAAGAAAATATCTAATGAATTTATTTATAACTTTAAAGTATATCACAGGTTTATGGGAAATATCATTATCGTACGACCAAAATATCACGTCGAAATGAAAACGCTCGGGGACACGTGAATGAATAATACATGAAAAATAAATCTTTCCGAAGACATTTCTTTTTCTGAGTGGAATTACAGTACGTAAATATTATCTGCCATAAGATCAACACAATATGAACAGCCTTACTGCAGTAGATCAGCATCTGTCCTTACTTGGGACAGGTGTCTTAAGGAGATTCCATACCTGTACAAAGATAATTATACTCGACAATAAATAAATAATACATTACATCAAACTCCATTTTGTTATTTAGCAGGATAAGTAAAGAGTTTGTAAATTAATCGATAAATGATTGACATGCCATCATAATCACGGGTAATAAGTAAATGATTGACATGCCATCATAATCACGGGTAATAAGTAAATGATTGACATGCCATCATAATCACGGGTAATAAGCGAAGATACTCTTTTTAAATGAAATTAACACAGTTAGTGTGGAAATGGGTAGGCGGCGGAGTGGGCGCAGTCGGGTGCGAAGCGATGCGCCGTGCTCGAGAGCTCGGTTCATTTAAAGGCACTTGTCTGTAATTGCAGAGCGACTAAGACTTTACCCTGACTGAACGGCAGGCGTTATCGAATAAAAAAAGTTTTAATGGTATGCCTTTGTCGAACCTTTATGGGCTTTGCAAAACTTATCTCGACCTACTTTCATCTTCACAGTTTTATAACCCTCAAGTCCTAACACGCAATGTATCTCTGCTATGAATTTGTTTACGTAGCCTTACTTCAGTACCAATTAGGCGCTCGCACTTGAATTGGAAACTTAATAATCACATCAAATGTTTTTAGGTTTATGTGTCTTGAAGAAATGCACTTCGGAAGGATACTTTAAATAAAAAATACCAGATAGCGGTTGCAATTTCGTCGGAAACGCAATAAATAGCTCGGGCGGCGCCGCTTGACCCACTTCCTGTTACATGCCGAAACGCCTGCGATTTAATCGCACCCTGCCTCACTCCATCCTTCCGTCGAGACCCCACACGCTTCGCTTCTTTGCCCCATAATTATTAAATCCATTCCGAGCTCGCCAAGAAAGGGGCACACCCAAATAAAAAGCTCTACCGGACCTAGTGAACCATGCACATTAACATCAATAGCTTGTGGGAAATGTATTTTAGGGCAAGTTTATATACCACATTCTAAAGATCTTTCATACAAAACCCAACCACATACCTGTCGCATCACACTCGTAGATGCCGTAAATAATATGTAATAATGGCATAAATAATCCTAGAATTAAAGTTATTTCCTTCATCAGAAGGTGGTATGACATTGTTTTATCCACGGCCATAATCTGAAAGTTATTTACGTTTGAAAGCACATGGCATCTTATACATTGTTCAAATTGTATCATGTCGTTCAGATTCGCAGTATCAATGCTTTTTTATTCAGTGGAGAATGCAACATCGTGTAGCCACCACCCTGATTCACGTTTTCGGTTGAGTTCACATGGTGGCAAGTGCGGGAGGCGCGGGCCGGCGCGAGCGTCGCATCTGATAGCGAAGCGGAAATTGCGCGGCGCGTCGCGTGCGCCGCCCGCCGCGTGTCCGTGACGTGCACTCTATTCACTTGCTATTTTATTTTATTTCGCTTTGCTACTCTCCTCGTACGCCTCCAAAATCTTTTACACTGCTGGATTCCAAGCACTCCTTTTCACAGGATACATTTTACTTTGAGTTTCTATCGAAATAATTTGTGTCACACACAGAAATTACTTATTTTTAAACGGTTACTTGCCGTTTAAAAATAGTGCAAGTTTTTTAAATTGTAACTTTCGAGTCGATCATTTACGAAGACTTCTTGAGAGATGAAGTATTATGAATATTAGGGCAAAAGCTGCTTTACTCAGTTGTTATGGTTTAAAAAATCTACAAAGATGTGTAGGTACTTACTTGAACCTAATACGACTGAGGACAACGAGAAGCATCTTATAAGTCACTTTTCATGAGAATATTCCTACACAAAGACATCATAAGTAGGAAGCGAGCTTGTCTCAATATGAAGTTGATACGGGCTCGTGTGTGTTTTGTCGCGCTCATAACAAAGCAGACGGGAGAACGCTCAAATATTTTTGTGAAACTTTCATGAATATATTAGCCATAAATGTGACTAAAGGAATCTATTTCCTCTACTGAACCGTGCGCAATGCCGCCCGCAATGTACAATTTCCAACACATAAACACCTTGAGGGTTCTCTAACGCTAAAACTACATCCGTATCAAAAATACTATCCTTTTTTCACAAATAACATACTCTCATATGATCACAAGAATAATTGCTGTATTTTGCTGAAGGTCGCAAAAGAACAGAAGTAAATGTTAAAGAGCCGAAAACCTAATTATTATTCAAGTATTCTAGCAACACGCTCACACGCTAACTCCCATTTTCGTCATCGGGACTTCTAGCGCTCGTAAAACGCAAGTTACACCATTATATTTTTACGACGGCAACGAATGTCAAGTTTTCAAAAACACGCCTGTCGCCTTCCCTGTAGCATTTGTTCGTTATCTCAGCTGGAAAACAAGTGATACTCCACTGTGTGCTGGTGAAACACAAGCAAGTACAATTCGTTAAATTTTGTTTTGTTAATTACTTTCATGCTAAATATTGTCTATCCATTTCTATTTACACAGAAAAGCTTACGCATCAATAAAAATAAAACCCGATTACGACAAAAAGGGAATAAACAAGACATTACGGACGGACAAATTAAAAATCCGGAGTCACACGTGGTCCGAAAGTCCGAAATCTACGCGGACGAAATCGTAGGCGAAGTCACTAATATAAGGAAATCCGAACCTAATAATAAAAAGGCTTATTCAAACTAGTGAATACTTCAAACTTTTAACTGGAGGATAGCGTCAGTATTTAATATGCATTATATACACCCTGAATACGATCTTCCAGCAACTGTATCTATTAGCTTCTGTATCAACCTAACCCTTCGGGGAAAACAAGCATGAGGGTAGTATTTTTTTTGTTTATTAGTTTGTGAATCTAAGCAAAAGTATTCATATATACATTATCGCATGTATAAAATTAATACGCAGACTATAGCATGCTCTGTAAATAGAAAATACTTTCGCTGCAGTGCATTGTAAGAATGAGAACATCGAGACCTATTTAAGACGAGCCAACACACAGTTTAGTATCTAATTACAAAAATTCAATTCCTAAGCGATATTCAAGATGACCATTTCTCTGCATAATTCTCTTGAACGTAAGATAGGCTATGGTAAACAAAGATTACAATTTAAAAATTAACTCACTTTAAATAATTCGGTCAGGGTTTTTTTTTTTTTGGTGAGCTTTTAACATTTATGGTCGTGCAATGTGTACATTTTCTGGTAAGCGTTTACCCAGCAGCCGTAAATAAACACCTTCGGTTTGAAAGAGCAGTGAGAATTAACAGCTGGCAAGCTTGCTTCAGACGCCCTTTAACCTGATCGGGCGACGTTCTTGTTTTACGTATGTTGTCCAAGTCTCGTCTCAGCTCCGAATAAATATGCATACCTATAGTAATACTACTTTCTTGTATGAGCTTAGGAGGAACTGGTGCCCTTGATACCTTGCAGAACAACAACAACACACCTTGTCACGTTTCATTTGATTTCGTTAGTGCCAGTTTCAGCCAACACACGGTAATTTTTGAATACAATTAAAATAAATTTGTGGCACTATTAATTAATACCGTTTTTACCCCGTATGTTATTTATATTGTAGATTTTAGGGACCACCACCAAGGTATTCTGCAATGATCTAGGTAATTAACTACACAGAGACACGCTTAAATAGGTATTGATAATAATGAAACTTATGTGGAATAAGTAGAAATGGGTTTGACATGGGAAGAAAGCGTGTAAAAAGCTTTCTACAAGGAACACCTAATCAACTAGGATACGTTGTCTATTTCAAGAATTTTAACGACATGTTGTTGTTCCCTAGGGGGCAGGCAGAAACCTTACATACTCCTTTGTTGTAAGTTATGACATTCATGTTATAACTTACCTGATAGCCACATTCTGCAGACTTACCTAAGTAAATTCTTCATTATAAAAAATAGATACAATTTCGACTGTTGTACCTCAATATTCTAACTAATTTATCTCCAACAAAATCCTTTACAGCTTTAAATTAAAGACATCTTAAATTAATCGACAATAGACTTAATTGAAATAAAACCTGTCTAGCGAATATTAATAAGATTTCATCGAATATAATACGAGTATAATAGAGATAAATATTTAATCAAAATTCGAAATGAACTGCTCAACGTTCCATCATTTAGAATCAGAAGCCACCTTAGTGGTAGAAATCCAAAGAGACGGTGCGTATTATGATACCTATGTAAGTATAGTTAATTATTTCCAAAATACTATTTAGTCTTAGTCTTAGTTTATCGAGTCATATTTACCAGTTGTGCTAAACTTATGTTTGATCCGTAGTTATGGTTCCGTACTGTACTGATTTAGACACGGATAAAAAGTGCCTAGGTAAACCATTTCGATTTTAAGTAAAATTAATTAACTATATGCATTGCTGTTTATTAATATATTTATTTAGTGCATAGTTAAGTTGCAAAGCAAAGGATCGATTAGTTTGTATGGGGGCGCGGTCGCGTGCACGAGGGCCGTAGCGGCCGGGCGGCGGGCGGCTCGGCGCGGCGTTGCCTTCCGGCGAAACGCGAGGAATGTTGCCGATAGATTAACTTCTGATCTCTTTTCCGATATTATAGCGGAGCGCTTATGTAAGGAATTCTAAGCGCTTCAATCTGGTTTAAGGCCAACTAAGGCTTTCCGAGAAATCTGCTTGGTATCTCCCGACATAGATATATTATTCAACGTCTTACTAATACCCAAAGCTATGCGACTCGAGTAGCGCCGCACGTACTACATCCCTCGTGTTTATATATTTAGAAGTACATATGACTTTCAAAATCGAGACTCGCACTCGCTACTCTGCGCTTTACATTTAGGTTTTACGTTGAATTTTTAAACAAACATTATTTAAGTTAGAATGGGACATGTGCATAATAAATTAAAATGTATGTATTCTTTCCTGCTAGCTAACTTTATACTAGGCTCGTCTTTTGCTTTAACATTTGTATGACACTACATCACTGTCCCTATGTAGTGGATACTTATATTAGTTTGAAATATTACACACATAGAGTCTCTTTCGTCTTTGCGACACCACATAATATTACGACATTATAGTGAAATATGAAAGGACATCAGCGGTTGCCGAATATTTTCTCTTACGAGCTTTTCCTCTATTTTTCTTTTTCATGTGACTACTTGTACATAACTTAATAATATATATTTTGTTTCAGGTACGAATTTTATATACCTACAGTATCATGAAAATGTATACACAAAGATTGTATCATACATAATTGCCGGTGAGTAAATACCACATAATATCTTCCACTTAAAGTAGCGTTTCGATTTAGAATAGGAGCTCTGTGTCAACTTACTTAAAGTCAGCCTATTTTGAAAAGCGTGCACAGCTCTGCCATCTGCATCCATGTAGAGCTAACTGAACAAAATACTATAAACTTCATTGGTTTCGTAAAACTTTTGAAGCAACAAATGCATAATGGATTCCCTCGTTATGTGTGTAATCACACATTAAAGGTAACGAATGTAATGTAATAAAACGGTGAGGTGATGCAGCCCGTGAGCGCGTCGGATACTTACGTCTGCCCCGCTCAGGTGGGGCGAGGGCGTTCTGCGGCTTGTTTGCGTACAAGTGAATTCCATTAGAGCCAGCGTGTGTACCGCCGCCGCAACTTCCACGCCCGCTTCATTCATATGCCATTAGCTGATCGATTTACAAGTACAATATGTGTTCATTTACTTATATCTATCTACTGGATTCTGCCCGCGACTTCCCTGCGTAAAATTTCTTGGTCCTGTGACACATCGATCCGGCGTCGCATCGCATCGCTCGCCCTCGCTATTACTTCGTTTTCTGACTACTTTTCGTTTTGCTCGGCTCCTAAAGACGACCCTTAGGAGCGTGATTTTAAATACCCTATAACTTTCCTCAAGAATTGGGCTATCAAATGCAAAAAGAATTTTTCAAATTCAATTTGTAGTTCCTGAGATTACCTCTTTCAAACAAACAAACAAACTTATAGCGCGTACAAACAAGCTTAGCTTAGCTTATTAGTATTAATTAGCATATTATAAGTTCATCATAGCTACTTTAGACCGCGGGGTACTTATAGGTATTTACTGTTAGTCGGTGCAGACAAGCAACAGATACAACGTTACAACATAAAAACTTTTTACAAAAAAAAAACCGACTTCCAAAAAAAACACTCAAAACTGAAAAATAACTTTATTTTCGGAAGTCGGTGTCTTTGGTTTTTCAATTTTCGTTTTTTGCCACCGACTTCCGAAAATAAAGTTATTTTTCAGTTTTGAGTGTTTTTTTTGGAATTCGTTTTTTTTTTTGTAAAAAGTTTTTATTTTTTACTTTTTAGTTGTGGTACTTACCCCACACAAATTCGAATACCACTAGCTGATGTAAATAACAGTGAAGGAGTAAATGAAAACATCATCTAGATAAACTAAGTGGGAAAAATACGTAATATTGAAGCTAACTCTAAAACAGAAAAATAATAAAATTTATAATAAGAATGACCTACCATACAAAAAAAGAATCATCGAAATCGATTCATAATTGGCGGAGAAATCGGGTAACAAACATACAAAAAAAAATATTAAAAAAACATACAGACGAATTGAGAACCTCCTCCTTTTTGAAGAAGTCGGTTAAAAACTACAGATTACAAAAATAAAGTATGATACTTATCATTCATTCCTTTTAACTACATAAAAAATATTTCGGCAGCATCATAGCGGACTGTTACTCTTCATGTAATTATAATAACTCAACATGAAAACTCGTTTAATGTCACAGAAATGTGCTTCACCATTTAAAAGTGTGTTCAACTGTGGCGCTGTAGTCGTGGAACAATAATTAAATTTTCCCTCGGCGCTGAGTGCGGAGTATGTCGTTTCATCAACCTCGGCACTAACTCGCGAGAACGGCGCACCACCTTAAATATTTAATTCAGACCAGCCATTGTGCTTTAATTCACCGGAAATGAAAATTCATGGCACTTTCTATACTATTCAAATTTCATCACATAACTCACCACCGTCATAACTTCAACTTCTAAGTAAAGTATATTATACAAATAATTTAAACTTATAATTTAGTTGGATTGGATGAATTTGTGTTTATTTAAGACTGCAACGATTATTTTTTGCTAAGAAGCTATGGAATTGTGTCGTCTCTATTTTTACCCCTACTGTCTACCGTTCCCCTAATGATTCGGGAAAGCTGTATACGGTCCTCTCGAGGGCAAGAGTCCCTGCGCATACCTGTTGTAACTATTTCTATTTGCAAATCCGCCCCTGATTCATATGAATAAAATATTCACGTAGTGTTAGAGTGTGGCCTTACAAATATCATTCAGCATTAAAGATTAGGCGCCGTATTAAAAACTCTTCAGATAATACTTTCCATTACGTATGTTTTTCTGTTTTTGTTAGAGCTGGGCATAACAGACTGCATTCTGAAAATTATGAAATATCGCTGTATAGAAAACTAAAATATTAATTATGATAATATGCAATAATTGTGTACGCCTAAAACTGTTACAATATCTAAAGCGTTATTATTGCAATTCATAATCAATATTTGAGTGCACTACAGAGCGATAAGAGTAATATTGACAAATTAATCTGAACAGCAAAATATTTGACAGCTATTTGCGACGTTGCCAACTTTCAGAACGCACCCTCTTAAAATGAGTCAATCTCATTTTCGGAGTTTCAGCTGTAGGTATTAAAAAATGTTTATCTACTACACTCATATCGTAATTTTCACATTTTTAAATAAAAAGTAGTAGGTACCTTAATGACAGACTTTACCCACGTGGAATTAAAAAGTTTTATTAAAACACACTTCCCCAACCATTTTGCAGTCTGCAACTTTGCTCAATAGCATCATAATTTAATTATAATGTAACTACTGTACTATTTTACAATAAATCATGCTCTAGTGACATGAGGCCTTACCCTCCAGTGGTAAAATAACAGGCTGGTAATACTATACGCTTAAAATAAAACTTTTCATTTTGGTCACGTGAAAGAATTACAGATAAGTATATCTAACACTACCACACAATAGGCATAACGGACAGTCCTCTGTGCAGCATGCATGGAGGCTGAGGAAACTGTTGCGTATGTGCTCTTTGAATATGGTGTGCTGTTAGAACAGAAACCCTCGAGTCACCCAGCTATTTTACAGATGCTCTAAACAGACCAGACGACGTAATCAACTACTGGAACGGGGTCGGCTTGTTGAAATAACCACATGACGTCCGCCATGGCCCACGCATAATGGTCCTGAAGGACAAACAGCCAGTTGCAGAAAGGAACTTTAACTTTTAAAGCTGTCATTACCTACTAATGTTCCATTAACTTGTTTTAACTTGTTGCAGAAACCAACATTAGACTCGATTTTAATGATTCATTTATGAAATTAATGAAATCATTAGCATTAATGATCCATGGGGCATTAATGTTTGTATTTGTGCAACTGGGTGTAAGTGCGGAAACCAAACCCTCTAACACATAAAATCTATCTTTTAAATATTAAACTTATCAACAACAATATTGAATCCTCTAAGTAAAGCAAATGTGAACAAAGTTGCTCTACATGTTTTATTGAATATGAATAGCTAATTAGTAATCATCGAACAAACTCACAGATTTCCATCATATACTAAATAGAAAACTTCAAATATAATCTGTGGGAAATTCAGACAACTAGATGCACAACCCGAAGAAAATGGAGGAAAAAGCGAAACTTGTTATAGTGTAGCTTCTCGCGGAGGACACTCGACGCGGGGGCAGTAGGGCGCGCTGCCTTTTCTGCCGTACCATTATAATTTTATTTGCCATGACAAACATCGAACCACGCGCCGAGTATTCCATGAATTTTAAATGAACTGGTAATGCAGCTACTTTAAAATTAGTCTTCAGTACTTATCTTTTACCGACTGAAATAAAGCTTTATACTTCGAGTGCTCTTAAACTCTTAAGTCCCAGAAACTTTAGTCTTGTTTAGGAGTTTAAAGAAAACAATTATAGCATGATATATATAATATAAATGACACGTTACTGAAAACTGAGTAAAATAATAACAGTAATAGTACTATATAAACTCTGTGTGTATTCTGTGTACTGTGTATATTATATCTAGACATAGCACAGCCTGTATTTTATAGAAGCTTTAATGTACCGACCATGAGAGAACTGCTCGAAACCGGCGATGTTAGAAGTAGCCGTAAATATTTAGTTAAGACACTTATTACAATTCTTGGGATATAGGTACCTAGTGACTTTTTTAAACGACCTAAAAGCCAAAGTGAATTTACTTTATACTTATCGAAGTATGTACATTGGCGGTGTCAAGTTGCGAACGGCAATGATTGGCCCGGTTTCTTGCCACCGCCTTATTTCCATCTTATTACCGGCAGCGCGGCGATATTAAAGCGGGCGCTACGCCGCCACCCGCGTCTCCGCCCTGTCTTTGCGTCCGTGAATTAGGTTAATGGCCTGCCAGGTGATTTCCTTCTAAGCCGTATTTCGAATAAAGCGCCACCACCTTAACACGCCAATGTCGCTGGAACAACTCTAAATGTTTAACTTTTTCCTATACCCACAATCGTTTTATATACACACAAAGGTGCTTACGCTTACTTTAACGATGACCAAATAAAAAAAAAAATTACGTAAATTCTAAATCGTTAGACTTGCCCTCGCCGTACCTACTTAGGTCGCGCGAGAAGTGTCAATACTGACATAATATGTGAGCTTACACATTCGAATTATCCGCTTACAGAAACCAGTACGCTGAAACACACGCCAGAGAAACTTCATTGCTTTCAGTAAATCGAACACCAACGGCTGTTAAAACGTGTATTGCCCTCTTGTGCCTTCAGGAAGTGTTCTAACAACTCAAGAAATTCTAAGAGTGACTTTTCATTTCCATGAAAGGCAATTCACTTGTGTCAAAACGAAACAGACACATGCCCCTGCCCATCTTTTGACGAGTAGGGCGAATCTAACAATTTAAATCTTTGCTAAATTATGCCAAAAATCGAGTTCAGAGTTCGAAAATTAGACAGACTGTAAGTATGTAGGTGGTAAACTTGTAAATGACTTCCTATCTGTATTGTGTTCATCAAGCTACCTTTTTCACAAGATTTAAACAACCAACAATCTTTTTGATCCCTATTAACCCGGCTACTTAAAATTCCTTTGTATTTTCATCAGTGATAGAGTGTTTTATACATACTTACATTATACGATGGGAGGGTTCCCGCGGGTGCTTTTGATTTATGGCACAAAGTCGCACCGCAGAGCGCCGCGACGCCCGCCGGCCCGGCTGCAGCCACTGCCTCCGGGTTTTTGCGACCCCACCACCCTCTCAGCAGTCACACTTTCCTGCCCAACAAAAACTAATCATGTAGAGCAGTTAGGAATGTTATTGAAATTTCAAGAAGTTTAGCTTCGTTCAAATAGTTTATTTTCTTAAACGAAGCGGCGGCACGCTCGCGGACCAAATATTATCGTATTTAATTAGATAGTCCTTGACAGCTTAACTTTGATTTAAATTGCAATGTTGAGTACATTAACGTATCGCAAATATATGCATACCTAAATAAACGTAGATAAATAACTCGCTATAAATGTACAGAACCTCAAAGTATAAATTAAAAGTACAATAGCCTTATCGTACTCAGCGATCTTCGCAGGCCAGACAACCATGGTACCTGTAATCCACAACGGAAAATATGTTTGAAAGGAAAACAGATCTCCACGGTGTAACAACATATCAGTCGTACCTAATGCGAACAATTAGCGTGGAAATACACCTAAAGCTGCTTTTCACGACTATGCCGAGCGTAATACCTTTTTTGAAAATATTTTTAACTTGCTGTTGCCCGCGATTTCGTCTGCGATCCAGGATGAAACGTAGCCTATGCCCTTCTCCAGGTCATGGTCTACCCCTGTACCAAATTTCATCCTAATCCGTTCAGCCGTTTAACGTGAAAGTATAATAAACAAACAAACTTACTTTCGCATTTATAATATTAGGTAGGATTAGAATACTTAACGAATAGGTAGGAGAAACGGCAACAGTGTTGTAGTTAAATCGGTTCAGAATAATAAAGCACACAGCATGCGATGCTGCTTTTAAAGCTCATGGACGATTTTTAAACCCGTAACATTATTACGTTGTAAAACACCATAGTAAAATGATTGAAAACACTGGTTCTCGGCAATGACGAATATACTATGTATATAATAGACGTTTTTTAAGGAATTATAATGATGTTTTACTTAGTAATTACTAAAGCATGTTCCTTATAGTTAAGTTGACTAGTTTTCAAAACAAACTGCAATCTAAATTTTAGAATTGAAATGCCTTCCATCAATACAGGTAATAAAAATGGGAAATTTCGCTAAACAGTGTATTCAATGGATTATATTTAGAACGTTTTTGAAATAAAACTCAATTAAAGAATGATAAGTAAATAAATCCATTATAATTTTAGTTACATAAGTTAATCCATGCATTTATATTACATTCATTAAAATTGTGTAATTTTTAATAAAACTGCAGCCTACTGAAAAATCTTGCTGACTGATTAAAATTTTCATCTAGACTCACATTCACGGATTGGTTATCAAATAAATGTAATTCACTCATACTGCAAAATAAATTAAATCGGTGTGTAAACAGTAAGTAATGAAATTAAAGTATGAATGTTATGTTAACAAAACTTTGCCTGTAGATACAAAATGTCGGATTTAATTTCATCACCGAAATGTTGTCGTTTTAATTACTTAATTACAATTCAATTTATTTGCATCAAATACAACACGTATTCTTTACGTATAAGCATTCGGTGCAATATTATAATTCAGAAGAAGAGTTTATTTATTCTAGACTGACTGACTGTATAGTCTAGATTATATAAACTCTTCTTCTGAATTATAGTATTGCACCGAAACATTACACGACGATTATATTATTATTGCTGTAGTTTCGAAGTTAATGTGTAAATAGATACATGTTATTTATGCGGTATGTGCTCAAAGTGGCAACCCGTTAGTGGTTCCTCGAATAATCTCGTTATAATATCAAAGTGCGTTGCGCGTTATGATTCTCCCTTGCGTGCGAACTCCGAAAGCCTTACTGCCTTCAATCAATATCATGACCGCACAGGCACAAACGACTTTATCCACTACCTTCTGAAAGCCTGTTTTCCCAAAGGTACCCCTTGATAAAAAATCTGTAAAGCCATCAAACCGTCCGCACTAAATTCAGGTACGGCGCACGACTCGCGAGACGCATAGTTACATTACCTTTTAAAAGCCATCTTTTTATTCTTTTTTCGCTACTCCGATATTATTTTTAGATCCCTTGCCTTTTATGTTAGATTCTTTTTATGATTGTATTGTTTTGCAATACTTTTACGTGTAACCGTATAAAATAAGGATGAGATATAAAGTTACACACACAACTTACAGCTTTGTAGTGAAATGACACTTCTTTAGGTTCTATTATGTAAAATGATAATGACGATGTTATTGTTGGTTCAATATCATTATTTGTATGAAGTTCTCTAGAATTGGCGTGTTAGACCTATTCTTTGTTACAAATAAACATAACAAGCGTGAATTAGGAAAATCATAAAAATATATGAACAACAAAATAAGATATTTGTTTTTAATGAGTCCCAGGTAGCTAGGTAGGTACTACAAATTCATGTCTTTGATAAAATCTAAAAGTTTCATTATCACTAGACTTTTAATTATTAAATTATGTTTGTAACAATTAATGACAGGAGAAAATTGGTTGTAAAATGAATAAGATGGTCCTAGTTAATAGGCGGCTGACCGACAATACAGATTGAGGTAATTCATGGATATTCACTCCATATTTTTTTTAATTTTCTCCAAGAAAAAATAAACATAATAGTGGTAAAAATTAATAAGTAGGTATATAAAAGGTACTACGTAAGTTTCCCGTCGGAACATATTCGCGTGCGTATTCAGTGCGTATGCGACCATTACACAATAATAACACATCTCATTAGCCGTTGTTTTCCACTAAGTAATGCATGTTTCCTCGTGTCGCAGCGGGTGGGGTGAGACTAAATGTAATTAATTAATTACGCTTACGGGACCACTGTTTGCACAATTTACATTTATATGTATATGACTTTATTCTAGTCCAACAGATGTAATATCTTAAAAAGTAGTTTGCAATTAAATGCGTGTGTGCTACATCTTAATTTTAATACTTAATATATATCTTAAACCTTGTACAATACATACAACTAAATGGTTTTAAATATTTAAAACAATGAAGTACCTACAAAAGAAAACAGGTTTTACAGTTATAATAAAGATTTCTTTCAATTTTGGGGGTTTTGTTTGCTTCTAACTATTGCAGCTCATCTTCGAGAAGTGCGGTAAGAAAGCGAAACAGATGTCAACTACAGCTGGTTGAAGGGGACCAAATGATATCAAAATTACAATTTGACCCGAAGTCAACCAGCTAAAGCGAACAACGCTTACACTTTCACGCACGACGGCGACACCGCGGCCTCTTCAACAATCTTCACACGTTTCACGTCTCTCAAATTCTTCGCTTGTTATTAAAGTATATTCATCGACGTAGATCTTCATCTCGGCTCTTGAAATATAATATTAAGCGAGTAATAAACGTAACATGTGTGGGCTACAGAGAATACTAATTTCGGTTTCATAAAGCTTTGTATCATCAGTTTGCTTAGTTTATGTATATTTAGAAAGGTGTAAAATTTAGCGTATACAGCGGAACAGATGACTCCAGGAATAGCTAGTAGTGCGAGGTGCGAGGGCGTGCGGGCGGCGGCGGCGGCGGCGGCCCGCGGCGCCTCCACATATAGGGCTGGCCTCAGCCCGCTCTGCAATCAGACGCAGTGTAAGCTTACCCGCCGAGAGCCGCCGGAGCACGCGGTGCCGGCGCGCCGACATTGACGCGCCGCATGTAACCGTACACGCCGCCTCGCTATTTTAGTCTCGTCCGGTGCACTAATTCGGGCAGGGTTAACGCGGTGGCCTCCCGATCGCCGCTAGTCGTAACACACTTCCGTCTTCGTTCTTCACGTCGACACTCAGTTTTTTTTTCTTCCGGTTCGTTACTTTGTCTTACGAGAGCACAACACAGTACAGTTTCAGTTCAGATATTGGTAACATTAGTAGTTGGTGCTGCGATAATGTTAAAAGTTTAGGAATGTCAACCTAAACGTCATCGACCTGACGTAGGCACCGGACGAGGGGTTCATTGACACCTAGCAGGCTTGACCTTGCATCTCGTCATGTTTGACCCAAAAATAATTCTATGCTCGAAGGTTGCAGCCGGGAAAAAAATCCGAAATGGAGCGAAATGTTTAAGTGAAGTTTCATTAATAAAAGAGGTGACCGACCCCGAGTGGCCAGGTGAGAACCGCGGCGGCACCTCAGGTCGCCGCTCTACGTTCGCGAATGCATTCCGACCGACGACGACGCGACATCGCGAACCTACTAACCCCGCATCGCGAGGGGCCCTGCGCCCCGCGACCCTCCGAATCCGTCGACCCTCCCGCCCCCCATCCGGTCCATCCAAAAGCTTCGAAAATACTCGACAACTATACGCGCGTGTAAACCCAAATGTTGAGGAGATAATTCTTAAAATTTTGGCGAATGTGATAATTCATTAAGTACACATGCGAATCCGGCATAGGGATGTAATTAACGATCGTAGGTAGAGCGAATCGTGGAGAGCGACGCGTGACGAGCGCGCGGGGCGGGCGGGCGGCAGCACGGGCGGCTAGGGCGGGCGGGCCTCGCGTCTCGACTGAGAGGCGCGCAGCATCGCGCCGCCGCGCCGCCCCCGCACCCCGCGCCCCCGCGCCCCCGGCGCCGCCGCCGCCGAGCCGCACTGTCTGCCGCGTCGGCAGCCGCGCCGGCCCGCGCTGCCGCCTGCCGCGCATGCTAGCCCACAGGCCCACACACCCGCCGCACAGTCACACTACCTGCCTCATCTAAAACTTTACTTCACATCTTAGCAACGCCAGACTAGTTCATCCTGTTTGCGTCCTGTCTTTTTACCCAACTGCGGCGAAGCCAAAAAAGGAGGGTTATGTGTTTTTTTATATTTCAGATTCCCCCGAGACATTTAGATGCTCTTTTTAATAACCCCATTAGGATTCCCTAAGGTTTTCAACACTTTAAGCACATTAAACTCTTAACGCGACCGCACGGTGCACAGCCACCAGAAGAGAGCTTAATGTTTAATGCTGTTGTAGGTATATATTTATAAAAGGTTGGAAAATTACTGTAAATTCATCGCAAATAGTCACAAGTATTGATATACTATCAAACAAATAGATAAATACAACAAAGACTTAATTATATGTATAAGTAAGTCCTTAATTCGCAGAATGTATTATGGCAATCCATCACCGGATTGACCAAAAATGTTATATTTGCGCACCATCTGGTAGTATAGAAAAATACGAAACTTAGGCGCTACAAGAAATCTCTCCGTATTGTACGCGATGCATCGTAGCAAAGTAGCAGTAACAGCGTACACCCATGTTATTTATCAAAATTTGGGTTTTGAGTCGTACGAAATGCATTAAATGTCTGTTGATACTTCGGTCTATCTAAGATTAAAGTTAATTTATTCAAGTTTTTCTTATATTAAACTGTTGCCTTATACAACTGCAAAAAGGAAGCTCGTAGCCGGCTAAGTATGGCAACCGAGCGCATCTAGTGACAAAGCTATACAACCAATACCCATTAAATATGTTACAAAGACTCATTCTGACTAATCGACAAGCACCTTCATTAGATAGTAAAAGTTGTTGTTTTTATTTATTCCTGCGTAAACTTCGCGCGATTCAAAAACGCAGGCAACTACGCGCTACATTGTCCGAAATATATTAACACAAGAACTTGTTCGTGTTGGTTGACTTCTCGTAGCAAACTTTGACTCTTCAAACAACTTTATAACTATGTTTTAGCCGTCATTGTAATTTTAAAGTAACTCTTTCCTCATTTTTTTTTATTTATAAATTAATATTGTCTTTATTTCCTCTGCCTCACCCCTTCTCTATACATAAACAATTTATTAAAACATTTCATAGTATCGTTTTCCATTCCTCGGGTACTCTGTGACTTATTTGGTCCATTTTTTAGGGTTCCGTACCCAAAGGGTAAAACGGGAACCTGTTACTAAGGCTCCGCTGTCTGTCTGTCTGTCCGTCTGTCACCAGGCTGTATCTCATGAACCGTGATAGCTAGACAGTTGAAATTTACACAGATGATGAGATGATGTATATCTGTTGCCGCTATAACACCAAATACTAAAATACTGAATAAAATAAATATTTAAGGGGGCTCCCATACAACAAACGTGATTTGTTTTGCCGTTTTTATAGATAATGGTTCGGAACCCTTCGTGCGCGAGTCCGACTCGCACTTGGCCGGTTTTTTTTTCCTAATTTCTTATCGAAAAAAATATTTCTACGCGCTGCTCCTGGAAAAATAATTTATTTCCTACACAATAGGTATCTATGTCTTTATCAAGGGAAATGATTTGTAATCTTTAAGAATTTATTATATACTAGCTTCCGCCCGCGGCTTCGCCCGCGTGGTATGTCGATAAAAAGTAGCCTATATCCTTTCTCTGGCTCTAGACTATCTGTGTACCAAATTTCATTTAAATCGGTTCAGTAGTTTTGGCGTGAAAGCGCGACAGACAGACAGACAGAGTTACTTTCGCATTTATAATATTAGTAAGGATTAAACTGTAAACCGCGAGGGACTTTACATAAAACTCAGAATCAAAACAGCAATTGGGTAACACGCTTTCAAACACAATCTGAATGATTTTGAAGGATATTGCAAATCCATTGCTTCATATGTTCGAAAAAGCAGTCTGCTCAACAACGTAAATTGCGCAATTAATGTTGTTGAACTGTAAAAATTATGAATCATCATAAATGTCACTTTCATAATATGATCTGCGTGTTGATTCATATTACGCAAAAATTCATCTATTTGATAGTTTTCTATGGAGATTCGTAAAATGGTCCACAAATTATGAATTGCTTTTGTTTAAAATTAGAGGAATTGCTAATGCGACTTAGGTACCTACTTTTTTTTTTACTTCGCTACGATTTTAATAAGGATATGTATATCGATATGAAAACGACCAACTAAGTTAAAAAAATAAATGCGTTTAAAAGTAATTAATGTTCCCGACAATAACATTTTCTATCAATTATAAAACAGTATTAAAAATACTCTGACGGAAAACGAAAATGTTACGTTATTCGTCCGAGCAAATTGGAACTTTTCATACAATTCCACCAAATAAAACCCACTATTCAAATATCAGAAAAAGCGATGTCCGCATAGAATGTCTATCGACTAACAATAAAGTGAGAGCTTTGAGCTTTTAGGCTGATGTCACAGATATCCACTGGCTGAGTCGACTCTTTTGTTCATCTACGAATTTATCGGAAGATTAATGAAAGTAATTGTGTTGCGTCTGTATAATATTATAGCTTTCGTATAGTTAGTTATTTTTCCGTAAATGTTATATCTTTTTCGACTTTAATAATGTTAGTTCCCAAACCGGTGTTGTAGCAGCCTGACCGGGTTGTCACTTCAACTGAAACGTGATTTAAATTGTTACGGCGACCTGTGGATGCAGCGTTTACACGGCTATCATACGAGTTAAGTTTTTTTACCTGCTATAACAACAAAACATTTGTTTTTTTTAACGTTTCCCCCGCGTCAGGTTTTTTTTTTGTATGCAGGTGTATTAACAATGTAAACATATACACAAAACTCATCTAGGCGTGCCAACTGCCGATTGTAACGAAAGAGCTAGTCATACAACCACAACGCCAATCGAGAAATCACTTTATAAAAACCTAACAATTTGACGATCAAACAGTCTCTCTTCCCCTTAAATTAATCCTCAGAACAAAATATCGACCTAAAGGTTAGTGTTATTAGACCTAACTGCTCTATTCCTGAGGAAATCATTACCGATTCTTTCTGAAAGTACAAAGTCACGAAACAAAAAGGAAATTATAATCCTAACTAATATTATAAATGAGAAAGTGTGTTTGTGTGTTACACACGCTAATACGTCTGAACGAATTTGGCAAATGGTTAGATCTTGACCTGGAGAAGGACATACTTTTCAGCCTGGATCGCAGACGAAGGGTCGGGCAACAGGTAGTAAAATATAATTATATAAATCAATATATAATAATATTATAAATATATGGAATAAAATATAATGATATATAGCCTTAATTAAAAATATGCATTCAAATATTAGGCAGCCGCAGAACCATAGGTACAGAATTAAGAAACAATGATTCAGATTTAATAAAGCAGTCAAATCTGCGGAAACTGCATCCCATAGTACGATATAAGATGGCATGGGGGTGTCGTACCTACAACAGTATGGACGGAACATTGATGAAAGTCAAGTCAAGCTTAACTACTGCGCTATGAGCTGATAACAGCTATTTTTATCCGGCCTATCATACCCACTACCTCTCTACTTCCACATCCCTACGTGTCGGACCTTCGGCTGAACTTACCCTCCGTGACGAGGAAACCTTCGATGTTCTCAGAACAGTCAAGTCAACCCAAGACCTAACCGCAACAAAGTTAAGCAACCTTGTTGCGGTTAAGTCTTGGGTGGGTTGTGACCTGTCACGTCGATATCGTTAACAATTTGATTCCCCCGTGGCCCAATTCATTATATAAAAGACGTTATTCGGGTAGGTATATCTTCATTCTTATCTTTTCTTTTATTTTCGTATTACTATTGAGTGGAGTTAGAGGCCGTTACGGTTCCCGGTTCCTAGCCAAAGCAATTACATTTTATATCGTCAGATCTTTTAAAGCCTTTCTTTTTATTTCCATTTAGTCTTGAATGAACCGTAGAGGTAAACTTAAATTGGCGAATTTTATGGTTCCTTTAAGTTTTCTTTCTTTACTTCTCTTTTTTACTATTCCTGGCGCTTACAACTGTGATAAATAGATATCCTTGTTTATTATATTATACAATTTTTTTTATTCTGTCCTATAATTAATTCCGCGTCTGTGTTTCAGTGTTCTGCTTAATCAGTAAGTACCGATACACATAGTACATTCTGTCACAGTTTCCGTGATTATTTCAACACGAACGCAATTAGAGAGGAGTGGCAAGCCTCCTCCTGTTTGTTTTAATTACGTCGAAATATCCGTCGCTGTGTCCGCGCGCCGCACCGCATCGCATCACGCCGCACACTCCACACCGCACCACGCCACACCGCATCGAGGCTCGATCCACTTTTTATTACAAATTGCAAACCCCATTAATGATAAAAACAAACCGATTCCACGATTTCAAATTGCAAACCTATGTTAAGCTTAACAGTAATCAATTACCGCCCATTTTAATTGGAGTACTTAATCCTTTTTAGTATGAATTTATGAAACAAAGTTTCTTTTGCATAATGTGAGTTTAAACACGCTGAGAATGCTATGGTTTATTTAAGTACACCATAAAATGTACTCTACATAAGCTCGAAGTTTAAAATCTTTTATCAGCTTAAATCGAATCGATAGTAGGATTATTTTATCGCTGTGGCTACATATGTTATTGTCAATCGCTACACGCTACAGCCCTCCTGTATCAGTTTTGAGGATAATATCATTTATCGTGTTGCCCTGTCCACAACACTCGGTCCGCAGAGTTATCCGCTTTTTATATTTCAAAGCTTAGTTCCTTTCGGGATAGTGTACAGGAAAATCTCTATTATAGTGAAAGATTTATGAAATGCTACAAAGTATTACAAAGATGTATGTGTGATGTGCTGATGTGTGTTGAAAATAAACACAGATACTTAATGGAGAATGTCATCGGGCGGAGTGTTTGGCACTCGAAATGTTAATTGCGCACCCCGTTAATTTATGTGTATGTTATAACCGGCGCCATCTATTGGCGTTCTTGGAGCGTTATATTTCAAGTTTATCAATACACGACCTTTCATTTAATATGTTAATATCACACTTTAATCTTACCTACTTTGTATTTACATTGAAGCCTGATTCAATACGTCTTAAATTGTAGTCTTGAAAAGTTGAAAAGGAAAAATCTTTCCTGAAAATACCAGTGGGGCAATTCCCGTATTAAGAACGTTCGCATTACAATCTCAGTCGCATTCTGTCAAAAATACTTGACAGTAAGTTTTTGACATTGCTTGTCGCTCAGATGACATTGCGATCAGCCGGTCTATTCTGTAAACAACCCACCTTAAAAACGTAGGTTAAGAGAAGCTTAAAATGAGCTGTCAATCACTATCATCAGATGGAATGACAGCTCACTTTAAGCCTACTTCACGTAAGTTTTCTCTGTGAGTTTTTTAACTAGACGGTAGATTTTAAAAGTTTTTCAATTTTTCATTTTGGTTTTTGGCCTTCTGTTATAAATTTCTTTCAATTTACGTTTTACAACCTACATTTGTCGTATGTTCCTCATTTTTCTCAATACTCAATATAATTCAATTCTCCCTTAGCCAATGCACAATTCTTGTGTCCTTTTGCGGCAAACAGCGTTTCTAGCATCCATGTTAAGAGGGAACGTGGTTGGTCTTTTCTCCATACAAACGCTCTCGCCTGTTTTCTTTTTGGTTTATGACCTTAAAGCAATGATTTTTACAGCACAATAAATATCAAGTACTTCTATGTCCCTATGTTTTTCTTTTTGATGATAAATTATCTGTAGAAGCACTATGCTCAAAATTGCCTGTTTAGACCGCTCTGTCAACAGAGGCCTATTTTACTTTGAATAATATTATTGAATAAAGAAAAACATAGGGACTCAGTATATTCAGTTTATGAAATATCTTTTAAATTGATCCAATATTGGAACCTTGAATTATGACTTTGTACTTACAGTCGGATCAGCAGCTGTCCTCATCGCATTAATAGTACTGATACCGAACGCGAGCGCTCGCTACAACGATAGGTTCTTTTACCTAATTTTCGAAAGTCTCCCCGACCGGATTTCCTCTTAACGTTCAAATTTACAAGAACTAACAAAAAAAAAGTGCTACAAAATTGACCGAGTACCTAATAATAAAGGCACAACAAGGCATAATAATATTATTATCAAGATTTATTGAACATCTGAATCTTCCATATAATAAAAATAAAATGTTGGCAAGTGCATCACCTGTGAACGGCTGGACCGATTTGACTAATTTTAGTTTTAAAATGTTCGAACCTAATTCTTACGGAAAGAAAAATTTGAAAATATCAAATTCAGGAAAATCTGAACGTTTTTTTATTTGTATGAATTATAGAAATTTGGCAGAACGACGTCTGTCGGGTAAGCTAGTAACATAATAAAATATTAATATAGGTAATGCACATTGTGCAGTAATATAATGCTCTGTTAGAGAAGTCTTCATTCGATTCTATTCTGACACAAGGCTATTCTTTGGCTCGTAACTATCTGACGAACCCATTGACACAATACCTTAATACCCGCTGGCCGGCTGTGTTTGGGTTCTATACCCACACAAAATAAATATTTGAATGGCTTACGGATATTTATGTTCAGCGTTGTTTATAATCATAGCGTCAGCTGATGTTGGTTAGTTCTATAGCGTTTATTTCTGAAATGTTAACTTTTTCCTCGCAGTGTTTATTTAAGGGCCGACTGTCAATGCTGACTAGCGAGCGACCCGCCCCTGATTCCCACAGTTGCAATCTACTGATGTGGCGACATGTCAAAATATAGAGATACCTGTACAATCATTTAAAATATAATATTGCTACACATAAACCTTCCAGAATATATCATCTAAAGGATAGTGAAAACCTCATAAAAATCCAAAGTTTAGAATAACAGCGGAGCGACTTTGTTTTATACTATACTGGCTTCTGGCCGCAACTTCGTACGTGTGGTATAGGAATAAAAAGGAGCCTGTCCTTTTCCAGGTCATGGTCAACCCATGTGCAAAATTTCATCCATATCCGTTCAGCCGTTATACCGTGAAAGCGTCGCCGAGCGGACGTTGCACTTAGTACGTGGTTCAATAATCTTTCAAATTTTTAATACATACATTCCATGTGAAGATAAATCGAATCACACATCGTTTATCAAAGTCAGTTCAGTTCCTTGCAGGGAAATTACAAAACAATGCAACAAATGCCATATCCATACGAATGTACGGCTACGATACGTGAAAAGGAATTGTAGAGTTTTCATTTCAACATATAATTCTAACTCGACTATATAGTTGAAAGTGTATATTTGTTGTTAAACTTAATGAATATGTGATGTAATATATGTTGAGATGATTAAGATGTATCAATTTAAATCTCGTAGCAATAACATGTATCGATCAGACTGAGGCGAGCGCGTAGCTAACCCCGTTAGCTGGGAGCGCGCCCGGCCGCCCGGCCGCGCCGCCGCCGTCCGTCCGCGTCATTGCCATTCGCCGAGGAAACACGTTTCCTGCTTCATTGTTTCCTAATTTTTCTAACTTCTTTCTACTCCTCGCTCAGAGCTTCTTTTGTTTCGTCCTTTCCTTCCGGAGATGTTCCGGTTAAATTGTCACTTTTATTATCCGTTCCTGGGCAGCGTTGCTCTTTGGTAGAGGTTAGGGAAATAATTTACCGATTCATTTTATATCCTGCATTCATATTGCTTTGATGTCGTTTTATTATTTGATTAATAATAATTAGTTTTATAATTATTTTCATATTAATTTAAAGTAAGAATACTGACTGTAAACTGACTACTCATGAACAGTAAAAGGAATTCAATCTGTATTACCTCTACCTATTAAATTCATCCCCAATTGCGAAATAAGTTTCAGGAAAACCTAAAAATAAGGCTCCAACTAATCGGCTAACTTTCCTACCTAACTGGATGTTGGAACATGTACAGATATCGTTGGTTTAAGAGATGGTAGCTGGTTGAGTGAGGGGCGTTTAACGGGCTAATTATCAAACGGCTAATGAAGTTTGTATTCAGCGGGCGGCGGCGGGAGCGCGGGGCCCGGGCCGCTACGTGCTGTGACTTGCAAAGCGCCCCACCTGATAACTCCCCGCCCTCCACAGAAAAATTGCAGAGAAAAAGTTTCATCGCAAGGGAACGTGAATGAAATGAAGAATTGTGTCGGCCGCTTTCGGGATTATTTCCAACATAAAATTCCTTGAGAACCTTTTCGATCTGTTTCAATTCATCAAGACTCGTCTTTATATAGATAATCATTCGAATTCGTAATACGTCTACAAAATAAATATTAGCTTATATCTTTGTACTAAAACATAATAAGTAGGTACGTTTGTGCCACAGGACGTCTTGAGATTTCTTGACAAATGAACTGAAATCTTATTTATCCCATACTTGCCCCTCCTAAATAAAGACAAAAAAACTTTTTTGTATGATTGTAGTTATCTATTATTTTCCTTTGGAGTTCCGGGAATTCAACTAAGGACATGACAAAATTAACTGTTTCAAACATTCTACAATATTCGAGTCTCCTAAAAAATATTTAGAGTAAGTAGTGTCACACGTAAGCTGCGAATTTTCTATTTGCCAGAAATTTCAGTTGTGATGTGATTTCTTGCTTAGTTTTCAGTAAAGTTCTCAGGAGCACGCACTCGCGACCTTCAAACTTACTGCTATAGCCCAGTATAAATATATTCTGTGGCTATAGTTTGACCGAGACCGCTGTACTGCGCCTTAGATATTATGTGCGTGACGAGACGGGGATTAGTGCAAGTCGCTCGTTCGTCGACAGTCACGGCGTCTCCCCGCTCATTCGTCATTGCTGCCTAGATGCGCTTCTATAGACGAAGGCCTATGCAGCACGATGCAAGGGCGCGAGGAAGTCGGTGGCGCGAATCCATAAGTTTATCCCCTACCAAAAATCGCTCAACGCGCCTAAAGAAGTTTTCACTACAAAAATAACTCAATAAACAAAATAAGATAAAGTAGGCTACTACAAGCTTTAGTTTTACTAGAAGATATAAACTGAATATCCACTTTCCATGGACGTTTCAAATCGATACTAGTTCATCACAAAGAAGCAGTAAGAAGACTTGGAATGGAAAACTTGGCAATCAACGAAATTCAGAATGCTCATGAAAATGCTCTAACAGAATTACCATCACCTCTTTTTGCAATGCTCGATACTTCACCATCAAACAAATAAGTTACGAGGCATTTTAAGAAAAAAAATTGTAGCAACTTTTCCGAGTTTTCCTTTTAACCTTATCTGGTATAGCATAAAGAAAACATTAAAGTTTTCTTTTGTAACAGGAAAATATCTAAGAGAAATATCTTCCTTCTAATTTGATTAATAACTAGGCTAGCCATAATCCTGTAACAAATTAAATACCTACATATTTTTAAGTAACAAGATGTCAGGGACTTTATATTACTACGCGATCATTCATAAAACTGAGTATTACCTATACGATTTGAAAACTTCCGAATATTTATTTCATCTACTTAGATAAGTACCTACTTTCGTAATAAGTTTTTGTATGCAGTTTAGATGTGAACGTGATAGAGGTAAATACGTAGAAACTCATCTTAGTACCTATACTAAGATGAGTTTATTACACATGAGATGAGTACATTGTGATACGAGTGTGCTCTTTTGGATATTACAGTCGAGGCGGTATTATTCGCGCGGGCTGCAAGCGAGCGCGATAAGGTAGCCGAGAGTGTAATGACCAATGCACACGCGTTTCATACGACGTTTTTCAACACACTTGCGAGGAAAAAAACAGACTTGTTGTAAGAACATTAAGCAACAATAACGTAGGTAACTATACATAGAGATGATAGATTTATAAAGTTTAACTGACCTTTGTTGCCAGGTACTGACTATCCGGAGTTTCTTTTAAAAACTTTTATGTCGGTTGGTGACAATACTTTAATTTTTTGTTATTTTTGATAATAATTAACCACACCACGAAAACAATAATAAATATTTATCTAAAATGGCGGGCAAGTTTTGTTTTTCTATAGGTGTAAATAGAGGCACTGTCAAAACCGTTAGACAACCTATACAAAAAAATATGACTTGAATGAAAAATAAATGACAATTTTTTTTTTTACTATAACTCAACGTACCATGGCGGAGTCAAATCTATTTATTATTATTTACGCTCTTCTTCCCTACGTGAAACCGACATTTTTAATAATGATTGTAACTACACAACAAAAAAGTTAACAAATATTTATGGAAAATGGCGGAAAATGACGGTGTTTTGTTTTTTCCGCTAGCGATGCGCGCGCGGGTGTAAAGGCACTGGTAATACCGCTGAACAGCCTATATAAAAATATAATAATGTTTAAAATACATACTACGCAAATGTGGTTAGGGTAGTGAACAATATATAATTTGATGATATTTTAATAATACATATTTTATTTATTTACACAGTAGGCATAATAAAAAGGCATGAAGTTTCTTTGATAAGATTTAAAAAAAGCGCCAGTCTCTGCCCGGGTGTAAATAGATCATGCTCATTTAATATTAAGATAGTTCATACTAATTCAATGTATACAGTCTTACCAACGAAAGCTGTCGAAGAAAAAAGGCGGCAATTATACGGAATCGATACTATAATTATATTATTCAAGACATAATATGCGATACTTACATCAGCTTTTCATATTTATATAATAATGAGACATGCTAAATGAAATGTAATAAATGTAGAAGTGAAATAAAATATTCAACAGATAATAATTCGTGATTAGCTTTCGTGTTGAATAATTTCTTTATAAACTAACCCTGCTTTGGGTATATTTGTAAACGCATCAGTAGTTTCGTTTTTAGCCGTGAGTGGCGTTGTTTTCTTCTCTTTGAATGTCAACGTAAAACTAAAAAGTCGTGTTTTATAGGAATAAAATTGTATTTTTCATTTTCAAGAATTCTTACGTTTTTTTACTGAAATATCGCCAAATTTCAATATTTCGTTGGTCAGACTTAGTATCCCACTGACGTTTACCGCACTAGTGCGATAATATAAAGTAAAAAGCACGCGTCCATAATACACCGCATTATGAACCTAAACGCGGTTCAATAAGAGTCACTTTACGAGCAAGTGTGTTGAAAAATAGTTTCCCATATTATATTAGCATTTTGTACTGGGCTTGCGCAGCCCATCATGTTTAGATTTTAATACCTACCATAACACAGTATTTATTTTAAGCTCTACCGACATAAACTATCGTATAATTGCATCAATTTAGCAAAAACCTAAACCTGATTGAATTTACTACCTTTAATATATAAAAAGTAAACGTGGTGGGGTCGGCGGACCCCTGTCAGGAACGAAGTTCCTTCTCTCGTAGGATTTAAAACAAAACAAAATTTCCACAGCCGCCATCTTGGATTTACATTTTAATGTCACTATCGGCTTTAGCACTCTCGAAAACTACGAAAATGACACCCATGACGAAAAATCTTGCATTTTCATTTTCACCAAATTCACACTTTCTCTCGCATGCCTCATGCAGTGTACTCGGGCCGATGTGTGCAATTTTATCCCACAACACTGTAATCAGTTTCCTCTTTTCTTTTGATTTTTCTTTCTGTCTGCGTTCTCTCTCTCTCTCTTTCTTTCTCTTTGAATTAGAAGAAGACAGTCGCAAGTATGAACGCTTTTAGCATTACATTTTCTGAAAGTTTACAATCCGCGTAAAAGAACTTCGTTCCAAAAAGGAAATGTTAATAATTATTGCTCTGTTTGATGATAGATGTGAAAACCAGATTAATGTTCATAATTAAATAGACAAATTAAATATTTTTATAATTGTTCATACTATGAACAATTAATTTAATTTATAAATTTAAAAAATATCACCGCCTACAGAAGTGAAAACTTAAAACTTTATTCCAAAGTTTTAAGTTTTCACTTCTGTCCCGCCTATTTTTTGACCGACTTCTTTAAAAAGGAGGAGGTTCTCAATTCGTCTGTATTTTTTTTTTGTTTGTATTTTACGCGATTACTCCGCCAAATATGAACCGACTCTGACGTTTTTTTTTTTTTTGTATTTGCTTTGCTTGCGTAGTTTTTGAGTTAGCTTCAATATTACGTTTTTTTTCCAACTTGTTTATGTAGACGATGTTTTATGTGACTCCGTCACTGTTATTTACATATCAGATATTTGAATTTGTGTGGAGTAGGTAGGTACCACAGCTAAAAAGAGAAAAAAAAAACTAAAAAAAAAAAACAACCTTTCGAAATTTAAATAATTTTTCACCTTTTTAGTGTGTTTTTTAGAAGTTGGTTGGTTTTTTTTTGTATAAAGTTTTTTTTTAAATATTTCTTGGAGTCGGTAGATAAAGAAACATGTTCCTCGTCGTAACCTTTCAATACACAGTCTAGAACATATACGACAAATACAATAGCGGTCCACTTGCAATGTTTTGAAAGCAGTTAGTTGTAGTCCCGTGTGCACTGTTGCAGTACATCCAAGTCATTTCGCGCAATTGCTCGCGCCGCGGGTCTCTTTTGGAAGGCCACTTCCTTGTAACGACTGCTATCATCTACCAAGGAAATATAAAGAGGTCTATTTGTTTTATGGCCGCCTGACTTAGTTTTTAAAACTAACTTGAACGTTTGTTTGAAAAGACAAATTACTGAATATGCTTTTAAAGACAAATTACTGAATATGCTTTTTTGCCTCACGGGCGACGCGCCGGATCGCGAGCGGTTAAATAAGTGCTGGAAAACTGGTACAGTGAGAGTAAAATTCTTTCTACTGGGCGGCTTATATTGAACCTCTCAACATATACATGTCCTATCTGCATAATGTACCTACGTTTGTTTTATTTTTTCACAAAAAGTTTTAGTGCAAATACGTAAAACTTATTATATTAAATTATAGTGGAATTTAATTTAAAAAACGAACAAAGTATGGTACTCGTAATCTAACCAGAATACCCACATTTCGCGTTTTAATTTTTTAAAGATTTTTAGTTCATATTCTTATTTCCGAATATCAATAGTATATTATGCAATTAGTGAATAAAGGACGGATTTAAAACGAAGGCCATAGATGAATCACGAGCAAGTGAAGGATTCTAATGACTGAATCACGACCGTAGGGAGTGATTCATGAACAACACTTGAATCACGAGCATTGCTCGTGATTCAAGTGTTAGAATCCTGAGCGACGCGAGTGCTTCATGGCCCTCGATATAAATCCGTTTTATTCAAGAGTTGCATAGTATACTTTATACCATGACTAGCACTTTGCCCGCAACTTCGTCCGCGTGGATTTAGTACTTTCCTCTGAAAACTTCAACAACCCCTCCACCCCCTTTGAAAGATAGTTTTCTAAAATTAATATTTACGTGCTTTAGATTTATTTATGATCTTTACCCTTTAAACTTTATTACCCTTTTACACCCCGTAAGGAGCAGTTTTATTTTTTAAACGCCGAGCCACGTACTTTTTTATTTTTTGTTTAAAGTATTAGTGCCGAACCAAGTTTCGTGTTTATTAACCAAATGAATATAAGATTTTTCATATAACTTGTATCCCCTCTTTTCACCCGCTTAAAGGTCGATTTTCCAAAAACCCTTTCTTATTGGATGCTTCCGTCATAATGACTATCTATGTGCCAAATTTCAGCCCAATCCGTTCAGTGGTTTGAGCTGTGATATAGTCTACCCCTTTTCACCCCGTTCGGGGTAAATTTTTGAAAAACCCTTGTACACATTATTCTTTATTTTTGGTTTTATGTATAAATACTGAGTTTCGAGTTAATCGGACCGCGCGTTAAAATTCTTCTATACAAACTTTGACACCTCCTAGTCCCCGTTTAGGGAGTAGTTTAGAAAAACGAAAGATGACAAACTTTATAATTTACTTAGATACATATTCGTACCGAATTTCCAGTCTATTAACTCAAGGAATAAGATTTTTCATTCAAACAAAATCCCCCCTTTTCAACCCATTAAAAGTCGAATTTCTAAAAACCGTTTCTTGGTGGATGCCTACGTCCTAATAACGATCTGTGTGCCAAATTTCAGCCCAATCCGTTCAGTGGTTTGAGCTGTGATATAGATTACCCTTTTTAACCCCGATAGGGGTAAATTTTTGAAAAACCCTTGTACACATTATTCTTTATTTTTGGTTTTATGTATAAATACTGAGTTTCGAGTTAATCGGACCGCGCGTTAAAATTCTTCTATACAAATTTTGACACCCCCCAATCCCCGTTTAGGGGATAATTTAGTAAAACTAAAAATGAGTAACTAAATCATTTGCTTCGATAAGCATTCGTGCTAAGTTTCAAGTCTATTAACTCAAGGAATAAGATTTTTCATACAAACGATATCCCCCCTTTTCACCCCCTTAAAGGTCGAATTTCCAAAAATCCGTTCTTAGTGCGCGCCTTCGTCATAATAACTATCTGTGTGCCAAATTTCAGCCCAATCCGTTCAGTGGTTTGAGCTGTGATAGACTATGAGAAAAAGAACTTGCAACTTCGAGTATGTTGTTATGTCAATGTTATGCCTTGGTTTTATAGTACCTACACCGTAGCATAGAACACATACTCCATAATGTCGATGAGTTCTGTTTCTTCGACAACTGATTAAAATAAGTTAGGAAAACAGACTCTGAAAATGTGCCAGAAGCTTGATTTTCATTTTTCCATTTGCAAAACTCATCGTAGGCTTTGATGCAAACCAGCCGTGATTTGTTGGGAAGCAAGTTTTCTAATATATCGGCCGCTCTCTATTTCATAAACTCAGGTGTTAACACATCTTCTTCATCACTTGAATGATTTTTTTTTAATTCTAATGCTAAACTCCTTAACGAAAATGTCGACCAATCAAATCGGAGTTTATATTATAGCATTGAGATGGAGTTCAAAAATTTTGGTGTTCTAAATTCAAACACCAAAACAGTGATTAAAAGTGCTTTTTACCCACTGAAAACAGTGAATAAAGTAAGCTTTTTAGAGGTATAAAAAATATTCGTATTAAATAGGTATATAACTTAAACTGCTAAGTATCTAATGTGTGTTTAAGTAACTATAACTAAACTGTGGTGGCCATGATGTGACGTCATTCTTCACGATACTGTTCTTTTACATCTCTTTTTAGCCCTAAATCTTATAAATAAAAATATCTTTTATGCTTTATAAACGCAGAAATCACACTTAACTTGGTGAGATTTCAAGCAGTTTTCTAAGAATAGGTGTTTATTCACATGGCTCTTTACGTCACTTCCGGCAGTGTCGGAGACGACGCGTTTTGAGTTGGCATTCCGTTCCACCATTGAAAAACGCTACATAAAATAAAATTGTAATGCATTGGAAAAATTAATAAAAAATGCTTTTTTTTCTAGACTTACAATGTATATTTAAATTGGAGAAGTTTTGAATAACTTGCATATTCCCTATTTTATTTTATTATGAACGTAAAAATCACACCTGTTGTCCCCGAAGGAAAACACACATGTACATAACAAATCACAAATATACGAACTAAGAAATGTACACTTCTTTAACAAAAATATTCTGGGGTAACCGCTGCTGGGTTTGTATTTTTAATGGCCATTAGTCACGAAAAGATGACAAACGGAACCGACCTCGTAGGTAAATGAGTGATAGGACCATCTTTTTGGTAAACGATATATTTAAGACCGTCCAGTGAAAGTGAGTTTTTTCGATATAAAAGGATAATGGTGATCACATTGATTTTTCCATCTGCATGCTTCTTAATGTTATAAATAAGAAGACCGAATCATGGAATACACGCGAATGCATAGAACTGGGGCAATCGTAACGATACGACGACAAATTAATACTGTTTTTTGGTTATACTTCGTATTTAGTTATTATTGTATTGGTCACCATGATCCTGGTGACCAGGACATATCGTCGTTATTTATATAGACAATCAGAGCTCATTGTAAAATACTTTTCATTCAGTAGAAAACAAGAACCTGAACAATTTTCCTTAAAAATATTCCGTAGAGCTCGTTATCTTCGTTACATTCTCGAGTATTTTTATGATGTATTATGCCAGGTGTACAAGCTTCTATTTTTTATAGCCCCGGAAATTTTCTGTTTACCGTCGTTTTCTTGCTACCCTCTTAGTCGACTGCAAATGCGTTTGAAACAGAGCCTGTCAAATTCGCAAATTTTTAAAACAAACATTAGCTTGACTAGCAAGTTATTTCTCGTATAGTATATCGTGCAAGTCATGTGCCTAATGGGAATAATGGGATAACCCATCGGCAAAAATAAATAACGAACTAACATACAAACCTTCATTCCAAAAACTCCCTTATGGCGTTTGTCGTCTTGTCTCCACACTGCCGATGCTTTGTCTATCATAACACACTAAATTAGTTCGGTTGCGGTGGACACACGATCGCTGTCTACGGGACGTCAAGTTCGGTTCGAATCACGTTGTTTTTAAAAAATAAGTTGGCAAAAATAAATACAAACTTTCATTCCCTATTTCAATTCAAAATATTTTATTTCACATAAACCTACATGGGCACTTATGTTCCTTTGGAGAAGAGCCTGCCAGACACTCCACGGTTACTGTTTTTTAAATAATTAACTTTTACAATAGTTTCAATTACAGTGTTTTAATAGGTATGAGAGGACATTGTCACCCTGTCAAAAAGTACTTAGGTCAACACATCGAATACTTCTTTTTTATTTCAACTCATTATTTAAATTATAGTTTGCTCATTTGCTGCACTGCAAATAAAACTATTTCGTGAAAATATGACGATTTGCAGCAAATAAAATGTAGAGAGATGTATATTGATGTTATAAATTATTATAATGTAATTATTATTTTATCATAATTGCTGCGCAATGAATTTTGATCAACGTGCAACGTAAAACAGCGCCGCAATTAACAAAAAACGTAAGGAGGTCGCGGAGTTTAAATTAACGATTTTTTTATCTCGTGAAGCAGCATTTTTTGCTATACGAAGCATTTTCTATATACAGGGTGATTGGAAGCTAGGTTCAAAGTCTTAAGGGGGCGATAGTTGACACTATTTTGAGCATTTTGAGCCATACTTGTCTTAGACGAAGTACGTTTTTTTTTTTTAACGGATTATTTTTATTTATTTATAAATAACCCAATTTCCGACTGGTAATTGCCAAGAGCGCCCCAGTAAAAGTTGAAAAAAAAATACTAGACACTTTGAAGTCGTAGAATACTTATAAAATTAGAACAATTTGCGTGGTTTATGTTATTTTTTATTTTATAAAGTTGCCTCAATCGTTCATAATTTTTAAAAACTATGCTCAACTCAAAATGCTCCAAAGGGTGTCAACTGTCACCCCCTTAAGGGTTTGCACTCAGCTTCCAATCACCCTGTATAATATAATTACCTAAATTCTACTAGGTGGATTGATAAGTACGTGATTGAAGGAGGATATTGAAAAACTTTCTTCGAATTTAATTCATATTTCTTTATTTAGAACCCTTGAGAAATCCCTTGGCTAATGGCGATTTTTTTTAATTGTGCTGAAATTCATTGTGGTCGTAGGCTCCTCCACAAATAAAGCCGAGCACCCACGAAGGCCAATTGAGGTAGCCGCTGAAAGTACCCTCAAGGAAAATATTAGTAGTGAAAAAAAAAACCTACATAAAGTCGAACATAGAACCTCCTCCTTTTTGGAAGTCGGTTAAAAAGTATTATTATTTGCTTAACCAAAACAAACAGTTAGGTACAGGCAGACTCGTTTGCGATGTTGTAATCTAAATACGGTTAACGTTATTATTCATATCTTTAAAAAACGTGGGTTTAATTACAGCTTGTTTAATTACGCCGATATTTCTGTGGGGCGAACATTTTGTTGGGCAATAAGTCTCAGCTAATTGTTTGAAAAGATAATTTGGTGGCGGTTTATTGTGGGCGCCGGCCGGGACGGGCGCGTTAGTGATGGCGCCCAGGGTCACCCAGCCGCCCAGCCGCCCGACCCCACACGCACATATGCCACTAATTACTTATTCACTTGTTTAAGATACGCTCGCTAAAAGTTAAGTAAATAATAGCTGTAGGTAATGACTGTTTTGTTGTTAATGGAAGATGTCTGTTTATCCTGAAATGACTAACGAAGCATCTACGCTCCGAAGTGTCGCAATTATATTTCTATAGCCAAGGTCTATCTATTTATCTTATCTTACACTCAAACAAATCAATATGATTTTGTAACATTATTTCTGGGAGTGCATCTCAATACAGATGATGATACCTAATGTTACAAATCATATTGATTTAGTGACATTTTGATGTATTCGGGGAACTCTAAAATACTTTCTTTTACGTATCTACCAGTAAACAATTTAAAATTGATTAATTTTAATTGGATAAGAAATTGACAATTTCCTTTTTTTACCTGTCATTTTCTTTGTTCTGAAGCAGAACGTAGGATTTGCAAAACGTCTATACTCCATTTGAAATAAGATTAGACGTATAGATAAGCCTTTTTTACATTCCGTTCAACCGATTTTGAATTCTCTTGCGTTGGTGGCATGACAAATGGCAGCCGCAGTAGATAGTTGGTATTGTGTAACTTTTTTTTTCTTTTAATGCTATCCTTATGCCTACGGTATAGAAGTCAAAATCGGTTGAACGGACTGTAAAAGGGTTTGTTTTAATGTCTAATCTTATTTCAAATGGGATACCCCATTTTAAATAAAAACTTCGAGTTACCCACGCGAGAACCTTTTGCAAGTAAAAAATGGAAAATTCTTGTTTATAGGAAGTTTGGTATAAGATGACGCTTTGATGAGCAATAAACAATATAAACATATTATATATGGACTGCATTTATTTATTAAATACTTAATTGACTGTATTTTGTTTCAATTTTCGAAATTTGGCTATGAGGATATTGACCTTTTCCAGGAATATCCACGGACAAACAGACTTCAAAGTAATCCTATTAGAAACCAGTTTATTTTATTTTCAAATAAAAAAAAACTCTTATAAGAATAAATAATCTAAACTAAGTTACGAAACAATCCATACTATTATTATAAATTCGAAAGTAACTCTGTCTGTCTGTCTGTCACCTTTTCACGTCTAAACCACTGACCGCATATCTACAAAATTTGGCAAGGAGATAGATGGGGAAGGACATAGGCAACTTTTTATCGATATATAGTCGTATCGTTCGTTATATAATCGTGTGAAATCTTAACGCAAATATTCATTATGTATTATACATAAACATTATACATATATAGGTAATACACACATTGACACATTGTAAGTAACAAAACGCGGCGGACGTTTATAAGACCACTAAAGTGCCAGAACAAATTGTTTCGTAAAGTGCTTTATAATTCGTACTGATTGAACTAGAAGAGAAAACAAATATGGAGCAAGAAAATAAAGACAGAAATAATACTGGTAATGCTGTGATATTATTAGCAAATTTCTACTAATTGTATACGTTGCAGTATCGTTTATTATTAGATTGGAAGTTAATTGGCTGTTAACGATTAAGTATTTGATTTTACGCCGTGAGCTCGCTATACACTTTTATGGGATTTCTTGTTTCGGTTTTGCAACATACTTCTACAAAATTAGCTCATAATATTTCATCACATTATACTTAATCTATGATACGTAGGTTTTAAATAGTGCATCCAAACTGCAGCGTTTTTTTTAATTTGCTGCGATTATTTTGTCAATTTGAAAAACAGTTCGTTGTCGCTAAAATTCGATGCCTAATCAATGTGCATTTCTTGAATATATCAAAAATATACTATAAACCCACGTGTAGAAACTACATCTTGATAAATGGAGACTTACACTTTATATTATTTGTAATTATTATTACACCGATATCGTAGTTTAGATGCGTGTGTGATTCATTATAAATTCCTAATAAAAAGCACACATGTGTCGCCATCTAGTCAACGTAGCTGAAACCTTGACGATAGTTCACGATCTATGGAAATAATAATATTATTGTGGTAAATCGTGGACAATCTAAAAATATAAAATGCGATATTGATATTATTAATATCACATTTCATTTTTCATGAGAGTAAAGTGAGCTGTAGGTATATTTTGTTGCCTACATTGAATAATAATCCTTTGCTGTTTGCTTTGTTTTTATAGTTACTGAATAATTTGCAAACTTACTTGCAAAATTATGATTATGATTTATTGCTTATCTGTATTTCCGTAACGAAAAAAATAAAGAAACGAAGCAACGAAAAGTTGAAACTTAAGTATTTATTATTTAAAAACTGTCAAAATAGCATTATTATTTATTAGTGAAATATAGTTTCAGACCTATTAAAGCTTTTATATAAAAATAGAACTACAACATTTATTCCTATATCTTCTAACGCTACATTGCAGACTACGCCTTACAATTTTTTTTTTTTTTTTAAACAGTCATTAAATGGTTTCTTTATTCATTAATTTCTCTAATCATAAATATCGAAACAACTTACCTATACTGGTTTTTTAATACATCAGTATTGTACCTACACACTATTCTATAACAAGTCTAGATGTGATTAACTCATTTGTAATTTATAATAAGTTTTAATTGTATCTACACATAATATATGGAAATATATGTAGAGTGAGGCACGGCGTCGGAGACTTTCAGTGGCCTCTGGAGCGCTGCCAACGATTCGTCTGGTGGTTATTTTCGCACGTCATCCACAAATAACAAGACATCTACCGATTCGGTCTTGTATCTATAGTCTATGAAAAAACTACATCGTGTATAAAAAATGGTTTACACCAAGGTTTGTGACGCACATGTTATCATTCATACAGCACGTTTCTATTATATTCTTACAAGCCCGTTCTTACATTCAACTTCAATAAAATCACTAAACCGAATTGCACGCAAGTAACTCTATTAAAATGCCCTTTGTCTAGTATTCATTATCCCCCTGTCTAGTTTTAAATTCTTTTGTTGATCGTAGTCGTTGCATGGATGCATGAATAAATTGTTTTTGAGAGTCGAACGTACCGAACAAACTGGTAGGTCAAGATCCCTTTCTCATAGAACAGTCTTTTGTGCGATAGTAAAAGGCGTTCGCTATTAAAGGGCGCGGATCGAGTATAGAATGTTGATTTGTGGGTAATTATTATTTAATCTATGGCAGTGAGTAAATCTTGGTTCACTTTCTTGAAGGGAAGAAGAGTGTCGTGTTGGTCTCTTGGTGCATCGAGTTGGTCGCTGGCCGCGCCTGCTCACTTATGTGTGTGTGATCCTGATCGTAATGCGTGCGCGCTGTCATTGCCCTAGTCCCGCCGCTGCCCCCTCGCCTCTTGAAACAATGAACGGAACCTGGTTAATGATCGCCCTGTTTTCGGCGTTATTTTAAAATTTACCTTTTGATGATTGAATATTCAATGAGAATTTGAAAAACATATATTCCATCCAATAGAGTTCATATAAAAACGATGCTAACAAATGTGGAATCAAATACTAGTCTAAACTATCTGGTATGAGTTTTGTATAAACTGTACCTCTGAAGATGACGATCTCACCCAGTCGTTCCTTACATAAAAACTATGCTTAACTTTTATGCTTAACTTCGTTTTTTTAATTGTTTTTTTATATCTAGCTTCCGACTACACCCAACACTAGTCAGCAGACAATATTATTACCTACGATATTTGACGTTTTTGTTAAACATACAAATATTTTAATTTAGCAACAAGACAACGACTATTTAAGGATAAAAAAAATTAACTTAAGTACCTACTTGAAAAACAACATGCTTATAATATTTTTTCGTGTCGTACCGTTTTGAGTCTGACTCAAAACTATTATCGATGGTTTCGATTAATAAGACTTGGTATTTAAATGGATGAATCTGTACAATTTTGTAGCTCATAAAATATCTTATAATGAGTAATACTTTCTATATTAGTGAATTACGTACCTACGTTTATTACCGATGTATTACGGCATTACTCATTTCTATCCTTTACTCGTTTCTAGATGTAAAAATACAGTAATTGGCTAATCAGTCTCTTCATCTGTATTGGAATCGGGATCGCCTGTCATGAAAATCTAAATATGTGCACGAAAAGCACACTCATTACAAGTTACAAGTCGGAACTGACTAACAATATAGCTGTATAAAAGCAAGAAACAATGTAATGTCCGAATAATATAGTTATATTAGGAGCATTGTTCGGCGAGGGCACGGGCTCGGGCGTCCATTCAGCCGCGACCGATCCGCATAATGAGATGCAGTGCTCCTCCAGATGTGGCGCAGGCGCGGCCCCAACGCGCTGCCGTTTTTTGTTTCCCCGTTTTTGCCATCCACTCACCAGATAAACGGTTTAGCAATGTTGGTTACTTACACATAACATCCGACGTCTTAGATTCTGAGTAATCTTGAAGATAGGTAGCTATAACAGAATATTTATTCACAAAAATGTTAAAATCCCTAAAAAAATAGTACGTAATCAAATTACAATAAACATATTCATTCATTAACTACATTCGAGTTTAGCGCTCTATCTATGAATAATGTTATACATATTCCTACATATAAAGGTATAAAGGCATTAACTGAAAACGATTTAACTAGAACACCCGAATGATAATAATTGTACTTAAAAGTGTATTAATTAAAAACATTAAACATTCCTTAAATTATTAAAATATTTAGATTAGGTTGATAAAAAAAGTATTGGCTGCTATTAGTATTTGCTTACATATGATGAATTGATGATAAATAGTGACTCTATTTATCATCAATTCATCATATGTAAGAAATTAAGATTAATGTCTTTCGAAGAAACATACAATAATTTTAACTATAATAATTCATAATGAATTATAACTATGTTATAATTATTTAGATAATTTTGAATGAAAATCTACAGTTATTTTCCTTAGCTAATTCCCACAACTCTCACATAATTTAAAGTTAGGAATGGAGTTGTAAGCTCCGGGCTGCGTTAGCCTCGCGTTTATTTATGTTGCCTTAGTCAGAACTGTTACCTACGCCAGATGTTATTTTACGACAGTTCGCCACCGAATAAACAATCTTTCTTTTCTCTTACTTTTAATACCCAAAGAACTAAAACTGCCGACGTTCCCTATGTCTTGATTTTAAACGTAACAAAACACCAAGATTTCAAAATAGTTTTTGAACACGCGTCACTATAGATTAAGTTTCAAGATTTAATTCATAAATTAATAATCGATTTTAATATTTACCCCTGCGCGTCCTACGAGTAGCATTATTCATTTCTGACAAGTTAGTTATTATTCCGTTTCACAGACTGAAATACAAGAAATCCATGGCAAATATACACGTCGCTTCGGAACTATAAACAGATATCACACAATTTAATTAAAATGAAACACTGTTAAACCGTAATCACAAATAACAAGACAAAGCTTCTGTCACACATGTGAACCAGGATGATGCGATTTCCGGACCCGTGGGCACGCCCGCGCTGCTCCATACTTCTTTACATTCCATACGATTATAAGTACTATGGGAAGTAAGGAAGCACGGAACTCGCGCAAGGCTTTGTGTCTTCATTCTTGAGTGTACTGCAATCCTATGCAGTTGCAATTAGCAACTACCTGTTACACATGAATAATATGCAGCGATAGTACGGTGCGTGACGCCATCTCTTGGTCGATGGTGATGGGAGCACAACGCGACAGTGGGCGACAACGTGGGGGTGGCGAGCGACGCGGCGTGGTGGCAGCTCGCTGAGCACTGGCAGCGCGCTCGCTGCGCACGCGCAGACCAGCTCTAAAAATGGAGTCAACCGGCGGAGTTCGCTTACGACTCGGGAGTACCATCCATTCCAAATTTGTATTTTCCCGAAATAGAACCGGCGGCGTGCGTCCATCGGATCGGTTACCCGACCGTGCAGCGACCTGCAGCGCGCGAGGACCGAGGACTGGTCGAAGTGCACGTCTGAACCTCGGCGCGGACTCGCCGGAGGCCGCCGGCTGCCGGGCCGCTCTTATGTAAGGAACACCGTGAACCGCGCCGCGTGACGACCGCTTCGAAAATAAACGTGCACGCCGAGTCCGACGCCGACGGGCGCCACATGTGCGCGCTCCCGTCAGCGTTCCAATGATCGCGCGCTGGAGGGGAGGCTATTATTAGTTGTACACCATCCACCACTGTCACCTCCCGCAGGGTAGTCGAGCTATACATAGTTCCGATCACGGGATCTGGCAATCCTCAGCGTTCACTGACCTCCCCTGAAACAACATCAAATATTATGTACCTGATCAATATTCCAAACTACCTAATAATATAATAAATAAACCAATGCGTTTTCTTGCGATTTAAAAGCTCTGTTAATTTGTGCTGTAGGCGTCATCGTAGATATATCAAGGAGATATTCATTAATGCAATAGTGAACAAGTACTTTATTATTGCTACCAGTTTCGCGTCTATCTAATCTATGTATCCTAGTAGGTAGGTGTGTTTATATGAGAGAACGCGGCAGCCGCATCGCGGCAGAGAATTCCCGCTGCCGCCCGTAAAGTTCGCCTCTCCGTACACTCAGTCAATAAAAGAATTTTGGCAAACTTTCGTAGACAAACAAGTGGGACGACAGCCAACTCATCTTTTGTCTGCTTGAAAGCAACATGGTTCTGTTAGCATTTCGATACCACAATGTTTCAAAGAGTACTTTTTTGAAACATTCACTCCTTAGTATTTTCTTCATGAAAATAATTATAATAAAATTGGTTTTTGTTATTACTAACGTATTCTAAACCAATTAACATGTAGGCAATACATTAATATCTTTAATTTATTCTATATGAAAACTGGCTTAGGTATTACTAGCTGAAGTTTTAATAAACATGTTCGTTATATCTGAAATTGACCAACCAGTGTAGTTTATTCCTACTATGATAAATTAATAATGGTAGGAAGTTGCATGTTTCAATAATTATCATTAATGTTAATGGCGGGGAGATATTTAAGTTAAAAAAAACATTAGCATATAAAAGAAATATTAAGCTCAAAGCTGTTTATACTTTCGAGGCCATGTTTTTGTTTTTAAAATATATTTACATGGGTATATATATGCATATAAAAAACATACAGACGAATTGAGAACCTCCTCCTTTTTGAAGAAGTCGGTAAAAAATGATGCTACGCTTTAAAATGATGATGCCAAACAAATTAAAAAAATGATCCAATTAATGCTCTCTAGGTATATACTTAGTTGTACTAATAGTAGCGGGGCTAGGTTTAATTTTCAGGTTCATAGATAATTAATGCACCCTGTAACTACGAGTATTACAGTGGATACGTAGTTATCTAATGTAATTTTCTACGATGAGCTACGAGGACCATCTCTTGAGTAAAGAAAGGCGGCGATGCTGTCCGCAGAGCAGCCGTCCGTCCAAAGAGCGCCTGTTGAATATTAATGCGACATTGTTATTGGCCACTAGTGCCCGCTGCTGCCCCAATCGCACATTTCCATAACTTACTATTCTGGATCCGCGGGGAATCAGCTCACTATGTAGGAATATGATCACTTGGGCCACTCATATTTGCCCTGTAAATTGTGTTCCGTCGCGACAATACATTACATTATTCATTACGGAATCTATAAGTGGACGGCAACTTTAGCCTGCCTTCTCGAATACTCCGTACGATGCTAAGTTCTGTGACAACGCGGCCACGCAATGATTCACGGCCCGATTGCTTCACATCACGTTACTAAATGTCATGTATGCTCCACTAGTTATTGAATTTGTCGTTGATTGTAAACAACCAGTGAATTAAATGCGTCCAATGTTAATCGTTAACGGGAACTGCACCGACGACGACACAATTTAAAAATGCATGCTCACTTTATATTTATTTATCCACTGAGATAAACCTACTTCGCCATTCAAAATTCTAAGCAGCTCTCTGCTGCTTTGTTTTCGGTGGATTTACTTAAGTTGAATCAAAGTCGTTTCATGTTAAAAGGTCCCTCCTTCCATTACCATAATAGTAATGTGTGTTTGCTATTTTTATAGGGACGGCACATTTTATAGAGATCGCTGCAGACTAACTTTAAGAAACTGGAAAATTACCATACTTTCTTACACGATTCAAATTGCATTCATTTGACATCGTATACGTTTCACGATTTCAAGTAGCCACCACACAGTACAAATAATTCATTAATTGTTATTATTATAGAGTAATTATTAAGTAATTGGCTGACCCGACTCTGTAGCTATGGTTTGGTTTAAGTATGTTATATCTTTACTGGAGTTTCGCTAGGAGATATTAGTTAATAGCAAGATGGTCATGTTTATTTATAGTAATTCTCAACCAACTTCGGTAATAGAATAGTTATATCAAAATATGTATGCGAAAAATGAAAATCTGGTTGGCAGCTCGATTTAGATAGGAAATGAGTCATTTGTTTCCAGTACAAATGAATCAGAAATATAAAGAATTGAAACTTGACCGGATAGACAAGTAATCATTAGTTGAAGTTGTGGTAAAGACAATTGATCATCTTCTATCTATATGTATAAATAAAAAGAAATGCTGTTCGTTGGTAAGCGCATCACTTGAGAATGGCTTGACCGATTTGGCTATTTTTGTATTAAAATGTTCGTAATAGTCCGAATTAGGTTTTTATGGAAAGAAAAAATTTAAAAGTTGCCAGGTTTGGAAAATTCGGGAAAAACAGAACTCAAGACCATAATGAGTTTTTGACAGGACATAGACTCTGGGGTCAGCTAGTAACAAAATAAATTATAAAGTGTATGGGCGCAAGCCTGAAATCGCGAAAAAAAAATCAGCCGTTCCCTACATTTATGTTCGCTTAACTCGTCAAAATGTAGAGAACTGCTGATTTTTTTTTCGCCATTTCAGGGTTGGTCCCGTAGTGAAAGTTGTTCATAATGATGAGTATAATGACCCCTTAAAAGCATTTAAAGGACTAAAATTTAACCTGCTACATAATTGGCCTATGCTTAACAAAATGTTTGTAACATGCAGCTAAAAGTATCATATTACATAAGTTCAATTCCTACAGCTAAGTGATTACATTAAAGTGAGTTTCCTGGGTTAAATAATCGAACGGGTCATATATTAATTATCTATTGGCAAGTCAGCCATGCAAAACTGTTCGTTTAGGACATGAAAACCGTGCATCCATTTTTTATAAAGTAAATTCCCCTTTTTGAAATTTTACTCAATTACTAAACGAAACGCGTCGTAGCTTGTAAACTCGTAACGTACGTCTAACTAATTAAAACGGATTACTCGTAGGAGACTAGCTAACAATGCACCATTATTGTCCTATATTATAATATCCTTAAGCCCAACACGTTCCACGACACGCTTCAAACTTTGGTAATTATTGGAGCTCTACTTACTTATCTTGAAGCTATCACTTAAGAGACACCAGTAATAAGTTGAGACAGCAGTTATAAATCGAGTTTAAGACGTCGCCTTCGGCTCATCTCGATGCTTAATGAACATGTTTCTACAAAACGACTGATAATATTGTTTATATTACAAATACATACTCCATTTTGAAATAATATTATGTTATGTGTGTTCAATTATTACCAGTATTTAAATATTGAGTAAGTGTTCAATTATGCAGCTGAACATTATCAGGACTGGTGTTTGCGCTCGCTTCCTCCACTTTAGCCGCACCGCGCGTGTTCACTAAATGATGAGGTCCCCCCGGGACTCCTGGAATGGAAATCAGTGTTACTTGTAAATGTGTAGTACTCAGTACGCGACATTTCGAGCCGGTATTGCCACAAGATTATATACCTGATATTCAACATATTCTTTGTATTGCACATAACATAACCTTACCTAACGTAACCATTCCTAGCTCATCCTCACACTTGTGTGATCACCTACTAAGGGTAGATACTTAATATATACGTTAACAAAAAGAAAAGTAACTAAACGACACAAATAACTAACTATTAAAAACAGTCAAGAGCCACTCCTCCTTCTTATCTTGTGTCCCACTTCCAATATCTATGTTCTTCACACACTAAGAATCTGCGTTCTTCTAACAATCTTCTCCTACTCTGCCCTTCTCATACTTCTGACTTTGTTCATTCTTCTTTTCATATTCAGTCCATTCTTCTTTGGAATGCGCTTCCTCTTGATATCAGGACGGCCACCAGTCGGTATGCATTTAAGCGGAAACTGCAGAGATTTTTTCAAAATAAATAGAGTAGAGTCATATACACCTCTCTGCCTTGAATTTGTATATTATGTATACATATATATATATATATATATATATATATATATTATAGGTATATATTATAGTAAATATGTATGTAAGTATTTATGTATCACAAGTTGATTGCGTATTTATGTGCTGTAAAAACTGTTTTATTTATAATGCATTATGATATATATATTTTTCCTTATTTTTTTTATTTTTTTTCTCTTTGTTCCTCTCAATCAGAGCACCCGCCATCTAATCTCTTCACCACCCTTGGTTGACTGGTAGAGAATGCCTAAGGCATTAAGTCCGCCTTTGTACCTTTTTTTATGTGCGAAAAGTTTAAATAAATAATAAATAAATAAATAAGAGCAAGTCGGATTTACACTATCATTCTGTATGTACCACAGGTACCACAACTTTATCAACAAACACTTGATCGAATCCCCCACAGTAACAGTAGGTAAAAGTAGTAGTCTTCCCCCAAACTGACTGAAATAATGCAGTAGGTACTTTTCCTGTTCCCTTCATCCATGTTTCATGATACAGTCATGAATCATGTTTAATTACTTTTACTATTTTTTGTACTATGAGCCATCGAGTTTAAAATCGACAGTTATCGCTACTATCGTTAAGCTCTTACTTTTTTTTCGGGCAGAAACCTTCTTTAAAGGGACTCGGACTTTGGGCATAAGACTGGGGAGTGTGGGATTCTTATTGGTTCACTAAATCTACCGCGAAGACACCATCAGCAAATGGAAGAGAAAACCGCGTCCAATTTAGCTAATACCTACCCAGAAAACTAATGTGATACGGACCCTGATAGCATCGAAAATTAAGGTTTATCAGATAAAATATTTTAGAATATATTTTGTAATTGGGTTGTACAGGACTGATAAGTAGTTGCTCCACGTAAAATACTGGTACTCAGCTGTATCCGGTTAGTCTGGAAGCCGACCCCAACATAGGTAAATAAACAAAACATAGATATAAAAACAACATAGGGAAAAGACTAGGCAGAAGACGCCTACTCCTACTATCACTACCATTACAAAAGATGATAATTTTTGAAGGGGCTAACTCACCCCTAATAAAAATAAGTGCTTCATAATAAATATACCTCCATCCTGGCGATTTTAAATTCCTTCGCCACATTGTATACGAGAGAATCGGCTATGTATGACAGATAGTGAGACGCTACAACATTCGTATACTTACTTAATAGGTACCTTTTTCCTTTTCTACAAGCTTAAATTTAGTTCCACTTGTTTGTGATTGATGAATTCTTGCAAACCCATTTTTGAACAACTTCCTTTTGGCTATCAAAGCGAAACTTTGCATAAGTACATTTATTTAGTAGAGATGGATGGAGATTTTCTTTTCTTTTTTTAAACCGTAATGGGGAAGCTCTTGGCCTCTATCTCACCTGATGGTAAGTGATGATCAGACCGAAGGTGGAAGCAAGCTTCACCCGGAATTCGCAACCACAGAGGAATTGGCTATCTTATCACTAACTGCCGAAACACAACAACCGCATCGTTGTTATGGCGACAGATATAGATAAGGTGGTGGTGGATACTGGATAGCACGCGGATTTAGAGCAAGTCCTACCACCAACCAAACCGATTAGAATATTTTGCCCCCACTGGGAATCGAACACGGGATCACTGGGTCTGAGACAGGTGGTCTAACCACTAGACCACAGAAGTTGCTGATATTGTCTTGAAATTTTGGCAACACGTTGACGTTGAATAGTTAAACTTTATCAAAGCGATGATCTGCTGCATTTTAGTAAGAGGTCATTTTGAAATGAACATTGTAAGCAGATCTAAAATCAATTATTATGCTAAAATAATTAAGCCCTTCTCTATAGTTTGTACAGTTACCTAAACCACATTATTTTCAGCGTCCGTGTAAAAAAAACTTATGAGATTAATTTTATACTACCCTCTTATTAGTCGTAGTACTTACTATTCACTAAAACTAGTTTTTATTTGCCGATGGATAAAGTATTTTAAAATGATGTTTTTGGAGTTTATGTGCTTACGATTAGATTTTAGATTGCACTCACACACGAACTGAACTTCTGCATCGAATATTTATACTAGGAAAAGATTCATCCTCATCATAATCTTTTTTTAAAGGTAGTGATCGAAGATAGCATTCAATTGATTGTTGATTATTGATTTTTAAATTATGTTACTACATACTTACAGGGTGTAACAAGACCTTATATACAAAGCAGGCAATTAGCTAGGATACACTATTTTGTAGTGTTTGTTATTGTTTTTTGTTATACATTTTTGTGGTGTACAATAAAGAATACATAAATAATAGTTATTTGTGCAACAAGAGAGCAAACTTGTTTTTTGGTGCGAGTGTTGATTTTGAATCCCGAGTAAGCGAAGGATTCTATAATTGAATCACGAGCGTAGCGAGTGATTCTAGGTAAGAATCCTGAGCACAGCGAGGGATTCAAAGGCACGAAATGCAAATAACTTTGGTCTCGTGTAACACATACAACTTTTCACCTCAGCAGCGAGAATATGAGATATTAGTACATATTAGGGAAACATATTAGGGGTTTAAATATGAATTTTCCGTTTTGTACTGAAGAACGGAAACCATTTTTTTTCTGAGGTAAAATATATTTATTTAATCAAAGTATTTTCCCCATTGTCTACACATTTCTGCCATCTCCTGGGAAGGTCATTTATGCCTTTGCGGTAGAACTCTGGGGATCTGGACTCAACAAACGAGTGAAGGCATTTTGTATTGAAACCCCTTCATTTCTGTACAGGTTCAACAAGGTAGGTAAGGCAAGCTTCAACACGCGGTTCTCTCTGCAGATTAGTCAAATCACACCATGATTTGATTAATCTGCAGAGAGACACCTATTTTGCAAGCTTTTTGTCTCACCGATTGATGCAAATTGGTCATTATTTTGGATATGCTTAAGCTAACATTAAACCGTGCCGCTAGTTCCTTGGTAGTTTGATATGGAGCGGCTTCTACCATGGCATCTAATTCATCGTTATTTACCTTAGAGGCTGGTCTTTCTCGGGGTTCATTCTTCAAATCGAAGTTTCCACTACGAAAGCGATTAAACCAAAAACGTACGGTGCGTTCATTAGCCGTATCCTCTCCAAACACAACATAGATATTGCGAGCTGTTTCCGCTGCGTTAGTTCCACGTCGGAACTCGTATTCAAAAATTACTCTAATTTTCAATATAAGTACAGTACGACACAACTCACATGTAGCATCGGCAAAATTCGTAAAACCGACCACAATCCGACCTGAATGCGCCTTCAAAATTCAAAATACACCAATCTTTATTAATGCTTTAGGTGAAAATGATCTTTACGCAATAACTTGTAAAGTTATATAACTAAATACATCCGTAAAATTGAAATTAATGAATGCAAATTTTCACATTTATGCTACATCTAAGTTGTGTCGTACTGTATCTTATTTCGTACTGTTATCTTTACTGTTAAAATCTGAATGCAAAAACAAAAATCGAATCTTGTGAAAAAAGTTTCACTCTGGAATCTCACACCGTGATGCAAGTTTCATTTTAATTCAAAGTGGCCAGTACATTTAAACGGCAATTTCATATTTAAAACCATATTATTGCCTAAAGGTAAAAAATACAACATGGTAAACGTAAACCACATGGTAAACAAACCACATGTATATTTGTAAAACGAACAATATAAAAAAAAAATTAAGCTAAATTACTTATTACATTTAAAAGCTGTATGTGCATCCGAACGTTTTATTGTTTGTTTCTTTTTTGGGCCTACTAGATATCGAAATTAAAATCGAACTTCGAATCGACTTCTTTCTATCTCTCGCTTTTTTCGTATCGAAGTAAAAGTGACAGAACAAAGTGAAATTCGAATATTTTGAATTTTGTGAGTAGACCCAAGTTTTCGGAATTTAGAAAAAAAATAATTAAAAAGTTACTTTGTCTCACGCTCGCACCAAAATTGAATTTTGCACACTGTCTGTAGACAGCAAAACCTGCTTGTTTGAGTTGCTGAGGTGAAAATAAATAAATACACCTAAGCTACTAAATATGACTACCATATACATGTATGAAATATAGACATTATCCCAGAATGCGTAGATGACGGCTTCATGATAGGTTTTTTTTACACCCTGTATACTTAGTTTAAAAAAAATGTACAATAGAAACTCAGTGACGTGTTACTTGATCTGTTTACACAAGTAATGTTGAACTCGTAGCTTATTATTAAACTCGTATTGTATTCATTAAATCCGCATAGCCATACACTTACCAATTCTTATGTGTTATAGTTTCTGTTCGTTAAAACTAATCTGAAGAATCAACACTGTTCCATGCTTTCGAAAATTCGTTGGCTTAAGTAAATATAATTTAATATCGTAAACAATTTGTTTACAAGACGTTTAAAAAATATTATGACGGATTGTTGTTTGTTGTATTCCACTCAATTCTCAAAAGTGATTTGAGCAGTAATTTCTAATTTACTTGTAGACCTAGGTACGTACATACTTACAAATATTTTTGATAGTACATGCATAATACCTAAACAGGTCGACATAACTAAATTGTAACTTCATAATTTATGACTTGTAATGGCATTGAACTGAAACCGAAATATTTAAACTTACCAGTGCTATACACTCCTTTAGGTACGCCAAAGCACGAGACATTCTTGAACTAATTAATAATAGTCGGTATCGTTATAGCACTGTCTTCGTGATTCAGTCACTTTGTGTACAAGTTAACGAGAACTGCTTGATTAGTGCATTATTGTATCACTGATGATGCGACACAGTGACAGATGAGCGGGGCGAGGCGTGCGACGCGCTGACGCGGACTGCTGGCGCGTAGGACGAGCGCTGTGCGTGCGCGCAGGCGAGCGCCCGCGCCGCCGCCGCCGCCGCCGCGCCCGCCGCTGTCGACGTTTGACCTTATTTAATTAGTTCGTTCGTTTTTACTCTTTGAATGTAACGTAGCATATTAAAATGTATAACTGTCTAATTCATTGTTGCCATCCACTCGGTTAATATTTTCAACTCTTAACTAACTCTACTATCATAACGATCGCGATCACTAAATTGCACTATTAACCGCATCCGAGTGTATGTAGTTATTTTATAGTTTACATTATTGCGGTCCCGAAGAGTAAATTTAGCGTATTATTAGGTTCTCGTTCTTTTTGAAGCGATCGTTATTTTTTCTTGTGGAGTAAACCTTGTATCTGGATGTAGCAACGTAACTCTTGCGCTATTTCTGTTTGGAGTTCACCCACCTCGACATCGTCGTTGATTTCTGCATCTAAGATTACATATATTATTTGCCTTCTTACTGAACATTTACTCGCACTAAATTCTAATAAAGAATAGGTAGTGATCTGAATTTATGTGGCATACAAATACTACTTGGTTTGAGTTTGGGGTTTCAAAACTTGTAATTTTGCGCCTTCGCCTAAAGTGAAGTGGACAGTATTAAAAAAAAATCGTTTTTATCCATAGATTTCGCTGTATCATACCCACTTCGAATAAATGTGACAGCTATCACTGGGCCCGTGTGGTAGATTACAGAGGGATGTCGCAGAGAGGAGGCCTATGTCCTAGCAGTGGGAAAATTAAGTATAGGCTGAATATGCTTATATGCATTTACCTATTCTACGGTGCCAAGCTGATCTTTAAAATATTATTAATTTATTATGTTATCAGCTTATAGATAAATGACAAATGATATAACTATCATCGTCATGCTATCCTTATCCCAGGTTTCGGGTTCTGATCAGTACCTAAGCATGTGGCTGAACATCAGTCATTCTCACCAAACAACTTGCGACTCTACAAAGTTGTAGAAGACCATATAAATTTACTTTCAAAAACTTTAAAGGCTCCCGCAGATAGACGTGTCGCGACACCGCACCGCTGCCGCCGCCATCGGTAGAACAATTTACGTGAAGTTTTCATAGAAATTGTTCCACCAGAGTCGCGTCGCGCCTGACTGCGGGAGCCTTAACTCTAACTCATGTCCAAGACTTCCAAGAAGAGATTCAAGAAGTTCCAGAAATTCGAGAATTCAAATGAATTTTGGAATTTCTGGACCTTCTTATTTCTTCTTTCTTGGATATCTGGTTGTTCTTGGACGTATTTGTTTTCTCTAAAAATATTTATATATACCATAATTACGCAATTTTAAAACGACATACCTAATTCATGAATCCGTCATACGAGTTAATAATAGTGAGGCTCAGCGGGGGATGCGTTACATCCACTTTTTTCTTAAACAGTCTATGAATACCCCAGGGAATATCGCCTGCTATACGCGGGGTGACAATTCAATTTTTTTTTTTTATGTTTTTCCACAGGCAGGCGTTGTGGGCTACGGGTTTTGAATACAGCGTACTATTTACATAAATTTGCATATGCATAGGTACTTAGAATAAAACCAGCATAAATATTTCCGGGGTTTTCAGATTTTCAGCAGCAGCCTATACAACATACGCAAGGTTGTATCGGCTAGTGAAAAGGATAATTCTAGGTAAAAATGTATGAAGCTAATGCTTATACCTCCGAAACGGAGAGAATATTAATAACCAGAATATCCTTGCACTACTTCTTCTCTCGAGAATTAGTGTGGTTTCTTTCGAAAAAACCGCAACAAATCTGAAAAAATGGAGTATGTCAAAAAATTATAAATACAACACCTTGTGCAAGGGTATTCTGGTTATTCTATTCGTTCCGGAGATAACTTTGCCTACCAGATTTTATCCTATGTTAAATTTATGCATGACATTGACAATTAGAAGACATGTCAAGCAAAAAATCGACACTTTAAAATGTAATCTCCAATGTGTTCGAGCCTTTTTTCGATCCACAGTGCTACGGTACAAAATTGTTCGATCGCCATCGCCACCGGCTCGGCCATCGCTCCTCGCTGCCGTGTCAGCAACCTAAGTCTGTATTTGCTCGTATTTTATAAATAACATTGACATAAAACATAACATCACGCCTGTAGTATTTTCCGCAGGGGTAGACAGAGGTGTATCGTAGGTTCACCCACGTTTCGCGTTATAAGAAAAAACAAATCCAAAATCCGTCTGAGAAATATTAATGGAAAATTCAATAACACTTGTTCGACCCAAGCACGGAACCTTGGAAGTACCTACCCTACGGTCGGCAGTCACGGTAGCGTCCACTATAATTTAGAGATCGACGTATACCTCTGTCAATCTGAACCAACGTTCATTAATCTAAGTTGTAAGTCAAAGAAAACACAGAAGTATAGAACTCTTCTTGATTAACACAAATATGAGAAATAATAAGAAATGCGCGTTCGCTGCATGCAGGTGGTCAGGACACCCGTTGAAGCCTCGGGTGTTGGCTTGGCTGTGTGAATCGCCTCACTGAAAGATGGAAGTGATGATGATGACGTCACGCTGGAGTAGTTGCACGAAGGCTGCGCTGACGTTCATATTCGGGGTCACCAATTTAGGGGTATGAGGAACAGGGTGTAAAGTTCACTCATCCACCATAGAAAAGGGAGGATCCTCCAACGAGACGGGTGTTGTGTCTGGCGGGCAACTGCCCAACGATTGATCTTGGGTTCTTGTATATATATCCACTGCACGGTAAACTTTAATTGCGCGATGTAGGATTTATGTGACGTCTGTCTGACGTCAGGTCTTTTGATGCGTAGTTCGCATGTGGCGATGTAGATACCGCCACATATCTATGTGACTGGCTAGAGAGCATAGTTGTATTTTTTCATGACGGAAAAAAATGTGTAATGGAGTAATTATAGACTAAAATTCATTATATTATAGTTTCATTCATATTAGAACATCAACTTTTTCTTTAAAAATGTATATGTAGGTAAGCTCTCTCTTACTTACCTAAGTAGCTAGTAGGTACTGCGAAAGTTATCCGAGAAAAGAGGTCACTGTAGTAGTCTCTACGAAGTTGCTCTAACATCGCAATCTACACTATCGAATTACGTTGTTTGCGACTGTATCAAAGCAACTTGTATTGGTACAAACACGATATGCTCCGGGGTACACTATGAACTTTTATCGCCAGTCAATTTAAAAGCTGCTAATAAACTGCAACGCTAATTTGTACTATCGTCAGTCACGAGCGTATATATATTATTAAGGACAGTTCGTCATTTTCGTTCGCCCAATTCCCGTTATTAAAAACATTCAAAATCTAGTCGCAATTTTATTCTAGCGACAATCGATGTCAAGATACTTACTTGTCAAAACGTATGGAATTTTTAGAGGTATTTTTAACAACAGATTGAGACTGAGATCAGACTGTGAACGTTCTTAAAATTACGGAAATTAGGTCCACCTCTGATTTCATGATTCATTCATTAATATCTATCTGTTCTCAAAAACAGTCAGTATTTGGATATCATTTTGGCAGTTCAACAGCATTTATTGCGTTATTTACATTGTTGTACAGACGATTTTTGTCAAACATGAGCCAAAGGATTAGAATTTCCTTCAAAATCTTTCGGATTGGGATTAAAGTGTTCACGCAATTTAGAGTGCGGGTAGCGTACAGTAAACGTCAAAGTCAATTTATTTAATAGAAGTTCAAAAATTTAAACATAGTCATTTCTAAACCTGAAAAAGGCGGAAGAATCTTTTTAATGACATAAATTTCATACCTTTTATTTTCGGTAAAATGAAGAAGGTAGCTGGCTTCGCTTAGATTTAGCTTATCTCGTACATCTTTGAAGCACAAAATGGAAACCAAACTTCTAGAAAGTACTAAATCCTAAATTGGTCTGCAAAGCTATTCTTCTTCTTCTTCATGTAGCTGGCACGACAGCCCCTAGGGCTGTCAAGAGACGTACGTACATATTCGTATTAGGTATATAGCGTCTTGGCAAAGCAAACACTTAGCGTTTAGCTCTAAAACGGATCTGTACCAAACATAAAAACTTTGTGTTGCCTTTAATACAACAATAATTATTTTCTTTTAGACTTGATTTTACGCGCTAATCTTACAAAAGTCCTTTCATTGATTACAGTGCAATGAAAATAATGCTGGGCAAGCTGCCGCGGCCGTGGATCGTTGACGATGCGAAGGACGACGGCTACACGGCGCTGCACTTAGCTGCGCTGAACAACCACGCGGAGGTCGCCGAGCTGCTGGTCCGCGGCGGCGCGCGCCCCGACCTCCAGAACGCAAATCTGCAAACAGCCCTACACCTCGCCGTAGAACGGCAACACACGCAAATCGTCCGTCTACTGGTCGCGCATGGAGCGAATCTCAATATTTGTGACAAGGTGGCTTTTAAGACAAATCCTTAATAATTCTGCGCCTTTTGGGACACTTCCCTCATAATGCACTCAAAACACTAAAAATATTTATAAACTAGCGCCATTTTGGCTAGGCAATATCCTCCTATGATATGTACTTATTAATCTACTTAATATAAATCTTAAATTCATTCATTCACTAACAGACAACGCACAGAGAGTTCCTTTTTCAGCGAAAGTGAGCAAAAGAAAACATTTTTGAAAATTCATAATCCCCTTGTGTGAGTGTTAAATAGGGGATGAAAGTTTGTATGGAAGTTCGTAATTTTTCACGATGGAAAATCCAATCGAAGGCACACGGCTTGTACTCAATAACACAAAACTCTTCATCAGGACGGCGATACACCGCTGCACGAGGCGCTACGCCACCACACGCTGCAGCAGTTGCGGCGCCTACAGGACGCGCGCGACGCGGCGCTGCTCACGGGCCTTGCGCATGCGCACGACAAAAAGTCCTCCGCCTCTATCGCATGCTTCCTCGCCGCGCATGGCGCTGATCTCACCATTAAGAATAAAAAAGGTAAAAGAATCGTATATACATATATGTATATAATTATATATATATCGTATGTGTCTATGTAGGTTTGAATAGAAAATCAATAAATAAATAATGAGAATTTTGTCACAGAAATACGTGCATAAATAAAAAAGAGCACACACACAAACAGCAGCTTTTCAATCAATGTAAAAAAAGTGATATTTTCACTAACAAAATATGACACCTCCCTAAATACCTTACATGAGCTCGAAAATGCAACAAAAACTGGGGTGTTCTGAAAGACTCGGCTTGAGACGATTTTTACTGTAAGATAATGAACGATGAAATAATACCTACCATTATTTTTGAGAGAGTGATTTATTATTGTTTGAATTGCCTTACCTTAGTACCACACAGTACGATTGAAACAAAAATTTCAATTGGTCAGCTATTGGTCTATTTATGTACATTTCTAAAGCATTTGACCATTTTTGATTTAAAACATAATGCTACGGCTATATTTTCACGATAAAGCGAAGATTTGCATTGTGGCGACACATCTGGAAGAGCAATGAGTCACATCGCGAATTATTCAGGCGAACTCGAAGGAATGCCCAAACTGCCAAGTTTTTTAACAATATGGCCAGTATAGGGCCAGTCGAACACGAAGTTTTTATTGCGATAACGCGACACGAATCTTTGCACGACAATGTAGCCTAATCATGACTTAGGAACTAAGAGGAAAGGAAATGTCCATAAAGTCATAAAATCTTACTTATTTGATGGGTGCAGACAACACAAATATCAAAATAATGCACTCAAACAAAAACAGAAAATATATATAACTCGAAGATCAGAACAGATAATATGGTGTACCCCAAGGCGGTGTATTGGGACCATTACTATTTATCGTACTGGCAACGATTTACCAGCTAACATTGACGAATTAATTACTGTTTTTGCAGACATCATTAGAAATATTATAGTATACCATTGGATAATAAACAATATTCTATTCTGAAATTAGGTCAGACGCCACTGGATTTATGCCCGGATCCGAATCTATGCAAGACTTTGACGTCTTGTCGCAAGGAAGGAGCAAGTTTGGGAGGCGAAGGCACCCCAGAGAACGAGCCGAGCTCGTTGAGCGCTGCGGCTGTGGCCGGAGGCAGCGCGTCGCCGGCGCCGGGCGTGGAGCCGGCGCCCGCGCCCGCGCCCGCGCCCGCTCCCGCGCCCCCCGCGCCCGCGGCTCTCCCGGCGCATGACCCTACCGCGGATGAGTGCCTCGTTTGCTCCGATGCCAAGCGAGACACACTCTTCCGCCCCTGTGGACACATCTGCTGCTGTAACGTTTGCGCAGCGAGGGTAACAAGTTTCCACTTTATATCATCTTTCTAGCTCGCAGTCTGACTAGATCTGAATCTGAAACGCCCCGTTTTATAAGAAGCGACTGCCAAGATAAATCAATCCTCATCGTGCTCCCTTATCCCTGCTCTTATCGCAATTTATTTGTGGTCGGCGTAGCATGTTTTCTTCTTCCATAATATCTAACCCAATTTGGGAGATAAACTTAATATAGTGCAACGAAATGTTTGTACAATAAGTTAGCCATTCCAAAATACCTTTACCATAATAGTATTTTAAAGTGTCCGCACTGTGCACGTATATATACGTTCACAGCCAAGATAGGTTCCATTAGCCACATCAGAGCACACACTCGTAACATAGAGTCGCCAAAAACAAACCATAAATAGTCACCGTAGCCGACATCTGCATGGGAGATATTATTTTGTTTGAAGGTGAAGAAATGCCTGATCTGCCGCGCGTGCGTGACGTCGCGGGCGCGCGTGGGCGAGTGCGTGGTGTGCTCGGAGGCGCCCGCCACCGTGGTGTTCCGGCCGTGCGGCGACGTGTGCGCGTGCGCCGCCTGCGCGCCGCTCATGCGCAAGTGCGTGGAGTGCCGCACGCCGCTCGCGCCGCCCGCGCCGCCCGCGCCGACGCCGCCGCATAAGATTGAATGTAACTATTCTTTCAAAAATATTTGTTAAGCGTTGAAGTACAACGAATCGCCTTGGGTTCGGTCCGCTTCTACAGGTTTCATTAGAGTGCAGTGTCCGCCTGTTATTCAAAATTTTAGATTGTTTAGCTCCATGTTATGTTATGACTTTTTGCATATCCACAGTGGAGAAGGAGAGCGGCAGCAATCTGGCGCAGGTGCAGGTGAACAAGGGGCAGCCGGTGCCGGCGCAGTCCGCGCCGCACTACATGAACAACGGCTCGCGGTTCGCGGCCGCGCCCGCCGGCCCCGCCGGCCCCGCCGCACCCGCCCCCGGCACCCCCGCCACCCCCGCCACCCCCGCCACCCCCGCCGGCCCCGCGAACCCCACGGGCGCCGCGCCCGTCGTGGCCGACGTGCAGAAGCTACAGCAACAGCTCCAGGACATCAAGGAACAGGTAAATGTACTAGCAAGGATTTTTTTCATTATAATAAATAGAAAATTTAATAATACAACCTAAATCATTAAAACACCGACATGAAACCATCACCAGCAAACAGCACCCATAAAGACGTGATGCGCATATCAGTGCTGACCACGGAACCCTACACTGCACGTGGAATAAGAGTTCTGAGGCTCTAAAACGCTTTCGAATCAATTGTCACTTGTCTAGGCCCTCTGACCCATTAGTGCGTTGCGTTGCGTCGTCGCAGCGTCAAAGCTGCGTCGTTTTCCATATATTTTAAATAACATGCCACATTAAAGCGTTGCGTCGTCGTACGCGACGTTTCAACGGATCGGCGAATGAGAGACGAAGCGAGGGAGGGTGATGCGCTACTTAACAGACAAGCAGGGGTAACGAGAAAACAACTCATGTAACGAAATCATACGTATGTTTCAGACGATGTGTCCAATCTGCTTGGACCGGTTGAAGAACATGATCTTCCTGTGCGGGCACGGCATGTGTCAGATGTGCGGCGACCGCATCACCGTGTGCCCAATCTGTCGCAAGCAGGTCGAGAAGCGAATCCTGCTCTATTGAACATCGAGGCAGCTATTTATGATGATACAGATAAGATATTTCAAACAGAAGCCCGCCTTTTGCTTTAGGCTTCAATACTATAAGGCTGATTTTCTTTATAATGGCTTAGTTAAGTACCCAACGTTATTTATTAGAGAACACTTGTATGTTAAGCAATTACAGTACCTATTTTGTTTTCTGATCCTTGATATTTTGTTTCCTCGAGTCAACGTATTAGCTGCGAGTGGTTTAAAACATAAAAACATTGCGGCTGTTTGTGGGTTTAAAGTACGAAAGTAATCTTAAAGAAGCTTGGTATTATAGCATTTACACAGAAGATATAGAGATGTCGCAGTAAGACGTTTGAAGCCGTAATATAGTTATATACCTAAGGATATACACCGTAATATCGGTTAATATGAAAGCGGGTCATAACTGTCGGTGTGCCCTAATTTTGTTAGTGCGACCAATTTCGAAGTAGCGCTCGCCAACCGCTGCCGAGACACCGCTCGCTTCGCTCGCTCGCTCGGCTCGCGCTTAGTTGGTCACAGATCTAACTTAACCTATTTGGTCGGACTGCCATAATAGTTATATTATGGCAGTGGTCGTTTTATGGTTATATTCCTAGTAAAATATTATGAACTACTTTCATATACCTAACTATAATATAACCATAAACTAAACTATAGTATATAAATATATTATCCCTAGGAATATAACTATATCACGGCTTCAACCATCTTACTGCGACAAAGACATTATTAAATGAATCCCTAAAACGTAACTGTATAATACGTTACGTGCATCTCTGTTACCGTTTGTCGCATGTTGCGCAAAATGGATGTTATGTTGTATTTGCTTAGCTGCACTACTACTGCCTTTATACTTATATTTTGTATGTTCAAAATCATTTGAAACCTAGCTAAGTAGGTTAGGTAGGAGTACTAATAAATAGGAGTATTCATATTTAATGATAAATTATGAATTTCCTTTGCCTCATGCATTTGAATGTATCAGGTCTAAATAAAATACGATACAATAAAAAACATATTTTACACGTGCGTTATACGACGCGGCCTTACATACGATGTTAAAACAAAACTTGTCAGTGCGTCTAACACCTATTTGCATATTTTTGTGTAAGACAATATCTGGCGGTTTTGGTTGTCAAGTTACAAGTAAATATTATTATAATTCTATGTATTTTGCACGAATTTAAATACCTAGCACAAGTCGTTACGTTACGAGTACTTGTTTTAAACGTTGGCTCTTATTATTGTTGTAAGTGCATATTGGTTAGTAAATAATGTTATATTAAGGCTTTTTTTATAATCCTAAGTGTTGTACAATTATATACCTTACATAACCAATATTGAATACTTTATATTAAAATAAATACAATTGTTCAAATAGCATATTTTATTATATTTTAAAACCAAAATAACAAACCTAAATGTAATAATTATTTTACCATTGCCACAAATTAACCGGAGTAATTATCCACCAATGTTGTTTCATCAATATCTGGGAAGGCGACTGATTCTTTGACTCTGCTGACGTCAGCACTTGGTGCGACGCGGTCGCGGAGCAACGCTTTAGTTAGATCGTGGATTCTGAAGGACAGATGTAAGTCCTGCGCCAGGTCGCTCACCTCGCAGCGCCGGCAGTCCTTGTAGTAGATGTCGGAGAGGCCGCGCAGGTTGGGAGAAGCGGCGCAGTATACTGGCGTACTGGCTGCTTGCCTCTGTGCAAATTAATTATGAGACTGAAGTCATTTGTCGTAGTCAACAAAACGCTTTCGCGTTTTCGCTTACAGATTCATAATAATAATAATACCAGACTATTATTATCGCACTGGTTGGCACAGGCCTCTTCGTGAGCGTCAAGATGGCGGGATAAAGCCCCCAATTTAAAAGTTATCACATTTAAGTGTTTGTACATATGTACTAATTGTACCCTAAACAAGACATTCGTACCTCTAAAGGTAAAGGAACTATGTCAAAACTTCCCTGGTCCCGATACTCAATTTTCAATACAATTGTAAGTGCCAAATTAAAGTTATGTGATTAAAACATTGGTCCCGCCAATTTGATGATTTATATTATCGCTGAATTCATATGAAAATCGTTAGAGCTCGCGCAAAATTAAATGTGGAAACTTAGTACGTCCTTAGTACATGAACGTGTGTAATTTTCATATTCAAAACCTAAGTACATCAAAAGTTATTTAACATTCATCGTTATCTTTGGACAAAAACCGGCCAAGGGCGAGTCGGACTCGCGCACGAAGGGTTCCGTACCTACCATCTTAATCCTAACTAATATTATAAATGCTAAAGTGAGTTTGTTTGTTTGTTACGCTTTCACGCTAAAACGGCTGAACGGATTTGGATGAAATTTGGCACAGGGGTAGACCATGACCTGGAGGACATAGGATACTTTTTATCCTGATATTCCCGCGGGATTGAGACTCACGCGAGTGAAACCGCGGGGCGCAGCTAGTTATCTATAAAAACGCACGTTTGTTTTTTTAGAACCTATTTGTTGTTATTCTCGTCGAGTATTCCGCAGAGCCTAGACTAAAGTCTTCAACCAGTGCGTCCTGCCTGTCATGACTTACGGAGCCGAAACGTACACACGGTCCGGCTGGTCCATAAATTCAAGGTCGCTCAGCGAGCTATGGAACGAGCTATGCTTGGAGTATCTCTGAGAGATAGAATCCGGAATGAGGTAATCCGGCAGAGAACCAAAGTTGTTGACATAGCTCATAGAATAAGCAAGCTGAAGTGGCAATGGGCCGGCCATATTAGCCGTAGAACCGATGACCGTTGGGGTAGACGTGTTCTTGAGTGGAGACCGCGAATCGGCAAACGTAAGGTAGGACGCCCTCAGGCTAGGTGGAGCGACGATCTTCGCAGGGTGACTGGTAGCAGCTGGATGAGAGCTGCCGAGAATCGAGCTGAATGGCGTGCAATTGGAGAGGCCTATGTCCAGCTGTGGACTGCTATAGGCTGATGATGATGATGACGATGATGATTTGTTGTTATAGCGGCAACAGAAATACATCATCTGTGAAAATTTCAACTGTCTAACTATCACGGTTCATGAGATACAGCCTGCTGACAGACGGACAGACAGATGGATGGACAGCAGAGTCCTAGTAATAGGGTCTCATTTAACCCTTTGGGGACGGAACCCTAAAAACACACATTTATGCAGAAATGAAACAACCCAAAATTATTATTTTTTTAATTATTTTTTAATTATTATTTTTATAATATGGATCCAACTCCAATTATAAGTACATGAACGTGTGTAATTTTAAGTAACATATTTTATTATCTAAATTTTATTTCTATAGAATAGAATTGGAAAAATGTATGCAGAAATGAAACAAATAATCTTAATGATTCTGATAAATATTTTGATCAGTGGAAACCGTAATTACTTTACTTAGTTTGTATTTGACGATGTAATTATCTCATAACCGTGTTTTATAAGTTGTGAGAAAATATTATTGAACGGGTAGGTAGTCGATTGCGTTTCAACCATATTGCTTTTTGCGGCGGAACCGTGTCGTCATTTTGGGAATGCACTTGATAACAACAGTTAATTGAAGTAATATTGCCTATTTTAATAAATCTGTATTTAGGTACGTGAGCGACATAACAAGTTATTTTTCACCTCACAAGCTCGGAAGGATTCTGTTTAACATTCGAAATCTGAGTGCAACAGTGCATTCTATCCGCTAACGTGAAAAGAATTTTTAAAATTCGAACCTTTCTATTCAATAATTATTGAATAGAAAGGTTCGAATTTTAAAAACTCTATACCGCCGGGTCCACTTATAATGTATTAATACTTATTTCAAGTCAGTGCGCCAACCTCATTTTTAGAATAATAATTCACTCACTGGCCAGCACGAAAAAAAAAAATCACTCAAAGCGCCAAAAGAAGTTTTCTCTTCTAAAAACTTTATATAATTTTCTTTTGTTTTCAATTCACTTTTCATAATTTTATATTCTGTAAGCTACGTTAAGGATTTACAAAGAAGAAGAAAATAAAAACAGGAAGGAAAGTATAGTGCTGTTGGAAGACCAAAAAATGGTATTTGAAAATAACAAAGCATCTTTTATTCACGGGATACCATCATCGAATGACCTAGTGTTTACTGATATAAGTAGACAACTCAATTTTAAAATTACCCCGAAAAGTTTATACCTATCGGTTAAACGCAATTTCAATTATTTTTTTGATGAAACTGGATCTGTAACGGATAGCGATTATAACGTTAAGGAAATAGAACATGAAAGTAGTGACTACGATGGTGATAAATTGCTTGTAGAATCTGAACAATTTCATTTCCATTTAGATATTTACGCTTGGAACAAAATTCAGCCAATCGTTAAATATGTCAGGAGAAATTGTCCTAGCATAACAACATCAAAGTATCGTAAGAAAATGTGTTTACCTAGTCAAGAATGGGCAGGGCTATTGAGAGAGGAGTTATGGAAAGTTACCAAAAAACCATGTACTTGGCATTTCAAAACGTATTCAATCAAACAAGATGAACTTGTTCGCCGTTTGGGAAAATGTAAAGAATGTGAAGCAAATGTTGAAATTCTTATATATTGGCCTACCGATATAATGCAAACTGTGAGGTTACAATCAAAAATCAGAAACCAATTGTCATCTATGAAAAGAAAAGAATTAAGTGATGACTTAAAAATGTCATCAGCTATCTCTGTACGCAACTCGTTAGCTCATTCTATGATGGACAGTAACGATGTTGAACCGCCTATCTTGCCAACACTAGGAACTTTTCACCAAATCAAGCATGAAGGAAGAAAGGCTACATATTGTGACTCAAACCCGACTATGTCCTTATGGCTAATGGCTCAAACTCCACCATATAACGAATTTATCAGATTAATATCACTACATCCAAATTTCATCGTGCAATATTGGTCTCCTGATCAAGAAAAATATTACAGTCAATACCTTCATGATACTCAGCGGGCAGTAATAAGTCTAGATGCTACGGGGAGTATTTTGAAGAGCTTCGGCCCTTTTTCTAAAATTTCACTAACTAAACACTTGTTTTTATATGTGTGTGTTTTAAAAACATTTGAGGGGCACATCAGCGTACCATTGTTCCAGATGGTATCCGAAAGTCATACCATAGAAACGATTACTGACTGGCTGAATCAGTGGTGTAAAAAAAATCCAGTACCAGCAGAAGTAATATGCGATGACTCTTCTGCCCTTATTGGAGCATGTGTAAAAGCTTTTACACGCTGCAGTACAACAAAAGAATATTTGGAAGTATCATTTGGTATATTATTTGAACAAAAAGACATCAACCTGCCCGAAACTTACATTAGAATTGATACTAGCCATATGATCAAAATAATATACAATCAGTCTTGTTTCAAAAATAGCGATAACAGAGTAAAGCGGCGAGGAAATCGTGTGAAAATTTTGAAGTGATGAAACAGATTGCAAAAGATATGGTTATACTTTGTTTAGCAAAGTTATCTGGTAATGATCAAGATGGAAAAATATCAAGAAGTGAAGAAGCGAGATTGCGATTGAAATCTTTGTTTCATGGCAATGAAATGAGCAACAATGATAGTGAAAGTGCTCATGATATTAATTTTGACAAAGAGATCAAATCTCAACTCGAATCTCAGCTCGAAACTGATGGGCAAAAGGAGGAAGAGAAACATGAGGACGGTATTTCTAAAAATTTAAGTTTCTTAGATCAATAACAAACCAGGCAAGATACACACGAAAGAAAAAAATCCCAAGTCGATATGAGAGTTGATTGGTTAAGTGATCATATATCTAGAGAAACAATTATTAATGATCTTACTTCTGAAAAATTTTGTAACACACAAAAGCCTTCGCTGATTGACACATTAGTAAGATTGATGAAGCAAGTGCCTACTTTATGGACTAACATAATGAAAAATGTGTACGGTAGCGAAATACGCAATCCTACATCATCTAATATAGAGAGCTATTTCAAGAATATCAAGACGCTTCTTTGCGATCTTAAAACCAAATCGCATAGATGAATTGATTACGAAACATTTCGAGTATATCTCAGGTGAAATAAAATTAGCATCTAGTGATTTATCAAAGTCGAATATTAAACGGGCACAGTCTAACACACCAAAGAGTAAGTCAAATACAGATTCTATTTTTGACAGAAATCCTTCATTTGTTGAAAATTGGCGAGGACAAGGAAGAAAAAAACGCACAGTAAAAACACAAACAAAAAATGTTTTTATGTTAGAAAATGGGAATACGATGAAAAGTATGAATGGTGTTACAGGGGTAAATACCTGTGCATTTGATGCCATGACACCGTCGTTGGCTGTAGCTTACTTGGAAAAGTATCAGTTAAAAGAAAAAATTGATAATAAGGATCATGATTACTGCAGATTCATAAAAAATCTAGCTAGTAAAGATGCCAACGCCGATTCTATTTATATAGATAGACTTCACATTTTGAAAACATATTTTAAAACAGAAACTGTCGGTGAAAATGAAATACAAGTACGCTGCGAGTGCAATATAACCTATATTGTCGAACATATACTATCCGATATTTTATACACTGCAGATTTAATAAGAAACTGTTCAAATGACGAATGCACAGTCAACGTAATAGCAAAACGATCGGTCGGGTTTTTACCTCTAAATTTAAACATTTTAAGGACCGGCATTGTTTCCCTCGATAAATCAGCTGATGAAATGATTCAAGATCAAATGTTATCATGCGGGGCATCTGGATGTAATGGAATCAAAACAATATCCCACTCACTATCATCTACTATTTTTTTTTAACTTAATGATCTGAAGAAGATTAACATATTTGAAATTCCGAGACAAATTGTCTTACAGGGGAAATGTCATTCTATTCTATCTGCTATAGAGTTTATAGCTCCACCTACATGTAGCGGCATCGGGCATTATCGAGCTCATATTTCTCGAAAAATTGGTTAATGGGAGTGCTACGATGACTTAGAGACGAAAGTTAAGAAGAGTCAAACGTACATAGTGCCTAATTGTTTAGTCTACGCGCAAAAATAAGCCTTATCAAACTTTCTTTTTATTATAATACTAGCTGCCCGCCCCGGCTTCGCACGGGTAGCACTAAGTAGGTATCTATATCTACGGCGCACTTACCCTACCTACCTACCCTGCCCTACCTACCTACCTACACCTACCTACCTACACCTACCTCCCTACACCTACCTCCCTACACCTAACTCCCTACACCTACCAACATATCTACCTACCCAACCAACTTACCCTACCTCCCAACCCTACCTACCTACCTTACCTACCTACCCTACCAACTTAACTACCTACCTACCTACCCTACCTACCTACCCTACCTACCTACCCTACCTACCTACCCTACCTACCTACCCTACCTACCTACCCTACCTACCCTACCTACCTACCCTACCTACCCTACCTACATACCTACCAACCTACCTACTGTGATATCATCAAAAAAGCCATTGTATACTGAATGTATGAGCCGATATTTTTTGGAGCTATACTTACATTTTTAAACTCGTGATATCTTTCGAATAGAAAGTCCGAATTGAATAATTCAAAAAGTATATAAAGGTATTGAAGCAGTCTTAAATATGGAGTAATTAATTTAATTAGGTTTAATACCAAGATACAAATAAAGAGCCTTTTGTAGCGGCGTCATTTTAATTAAAATTTCAAAATAAAAGAACTCTTATTGTGGCATAATTATAATAGTTAGACATATGCTGACGCGACACTTTTTGTAAATAATGATGTGTTCTGCAAAGTCGTAGTACATTATTTTATTCTATCCTCAATAGTTTTCGCAGCGCACGCGATGTAAAGAATATTTTAGGTAATTTTTTTACACCTGACACCTTGGGTTACATTATTGAAGTTTTAGTAAGGATCCCTAATCATTTCTAGCAATAAATATAGCCTATGTTACTCAAGGTCAATGTAGCTTTCTAATGTTGAAAGAATTTTTGAAATCGGCGCAGTGGTTTTTGAGTTTATTCGTTACAAACATACGATGGTAGGTACGGAAACCTTCGTGTGCGAGTCCGACTCGCCCTTGGCCGATTTTTGTCCAAAGATAACGATGAATGTTAAATAACTTTTGATGTACTTAGGTTTTGAATATGAAAATTACACACGTTCATGTACTAAGGACGTACTAAGTTTCCACATTTGATTTTGCGCGAGCTCTAACGATTTTCATATGAATTCAGCGATAACGTAAATCGTCAAATTGGCGGGACCAATGTTTTAATCACATAACTTTAATTTGGCACTTACAATTGTATTGAAAATTGAGTATATATCTGTACATATGTAGTACTAAGTCTTCAGATGTGAATTACCCGCCTCTGAGTAGCGCTTCCAGAAGGTCCCGCCACTTTGACATCAAGGTGGCGGGACCAGGGAAGTTTTGACATAGTTCCTTTACCTTTAGAGGTACGAATGTCTTGTTTATGGTACAATTAGTACATATGTAGTACAAACACTTAAATGTGATAACTTTTAAATTGGGGGCATGATCCCGCCATCTTGACGCTCACGCCTCTTCTCGTGCACACAGTTTCTCAATTTGGATTGGTGACTTCAGTCTTATAGTTATATCAAGTCCAGTAGTCCAGTCGATCTATTCTGTAAAAATCTCACCGTGAAAACTTAGCTGAAGTGTGCTGTCATTCCACCTGAAGCTAGGGATTGACTCTATTGACAGTTCACTTCAAGCTTACTTTACTGTTTTCACGGTGAACTCTTTACAGAATACATCGACTGGAATACTGGACTTGATATAACCATAAGAATGGAATACATTGGCTTGTTTCCTTGTTTGCCTTCACCGTCTTTCAGTGATGTCTAAAATAAATAAACTTAGAAATTACATAATTATGAATTTCAAGAAGTCACTTCACTTCGTATTCGAGAAGCGAGGCGTCTTAGGTTCATCGCACACGTCATATCAATATCAATGTAGGTGGTAGTAACAATGCCGATTAGAGTGCGTTACAGTATAGAGTTTCATAGAAAGAGTGATAAACCGCTCAAGTTGATGCCATGCCGATCCGGTGCCGTTATACAATTGTTGATACTTTGATAGATCCTACCAATGTCTTTTTTTTTTTTTTTAGTTTGGTAAATCATCGAATGACTTCTCCCGCTCTGGGCGGAGGGCGTTTCAGACTTTTACAGACTAAAGCCCACCCGCGTTCCTTCAGTTGCCTGTTGCCAAGGGTCCCGGTATCCCTTTCCCACAATCTACCAATGCCCCTGGATTTTAAACCTTTCCACTTAAGATCTCGTACACAACCGATATTTTATATTTCGCCTATGTAATGTATTTGCCAGTTCTTGGCTCCGGTCAGGGAACCGATGTTCGAGCATGTAGCTATGCGCATGTTATTTGCGCATGTTATTTGCGCTGCGTCTTGATTCATTCATGGCTTGCATAATGTTTCTTGTGGTATTTTTTTGTCTATTTCCCTCATAATATACCTAAATATTTCAGCAAAATGGTAATATAAATCTAACTAATTTTTCATTTCTCTATTGCATTTTAATTTTTATAGTCAAATTGGGGCCCTCCGTCATAGCGGCTCGAGTGACTCCATTACTTCCATTCTGTCAAATCGATGAGATTTTTAGGGACAGTTTTGCCCGCACACATACTTAATTTCATGATTGATCATTTTTACCTGTATTTGTTTCAATCCATGAAGCATCACACACTTGGCCGCAACGACCAACTGGTCGCACGACGAAACTACCATCGACTAATTGCGATCAAACTTTGTGTACTTTAATATGAACCTCCGCATCTTGATCGGAGCTTCTGCGACCAAGGTTGCGGCCTCGACCACAACCGTGGCGTGTAGGCGTGTAGTGGGCGAGGTCCCAACACCATCGACTGCCTCTGTCAGAGGCTTTTAGGATTAGTTTGAAGTTCGAACAAAATATACGTACCTACCCATAAGACTCATTGTCTGACGACCATGAGAAATTCTCTAAATGTTAAAGGAAACTTACAATTGATTTGGAAAAAGGCTTCATGCTTGTGTATAGTAATTCGTACGGCCACCAGTTCCGACACAGTCTAGTCTTGACAAAGGACCCAGGATGAGCGCAGAACACCGACCTATCCGAGTTCACCCAACGGTAACTCAAGAAATGCATAAGATGAATACCACACAGCTTAGAGATGTTATAAGCTCTTATAGAAGTGTACTCTTGTTCAGGCAGTGACACCATCGCTTCAGAGGGAGTTAACTGATGGTTGAAATCCCAGCTTACGTGTCTGAGGAAAAGATAAATGGTATTTCCACATTTGGCACTATTGAACTTTATAACAAATGAACCCCATACACCTCTACTATATTACCTATGCGATTCCGAAGATACAAGTACGATGCGTGCATCTGGTGCCAGTATATGTTCAAGGTTCATTAGTAAGACAAATTGACTCAAGTAATTAACTTGAAATGTTGTTTCCAATGAATCTTCCGTAAGAGTCCACGGTAATCCAAATACAGCCGCGTTTAAAATTACAATATCAAGTACTCTAAAAAAAAAAAAGAACTTAAAATACACTCCCAGACTCCTAAATAGATCCACCGTGATTTTTTATAATTAAAGGCCTTAAACATCAAAATAATGAGTCAGAGAAAAAGGTTTGATATGCAGTATTGCAGTGGTGGTGGGTCATGGACAGTCTGGGGCGGAATTTCCACCGAAGGATAAACTGACCTTGTAGTTGTGACGGGACCGCGATTGCCACCACAAAATAATGAAAGATACATTCGTTAGTGCCTAGAGCTAGAGGCTCATGTGATGCCATATGCTGAGTTTGTGGACCAGGATTTCATTTTTAGGGTTCCGTACCCCAAAAGGACTGGGTGTCTGTCCGTCGGTCACAGCCAATTTGACCCGAATGTACTAGACCTATTTAGTTGAAATTTGGTACACATATGACTTTCTGTGACCCAAACCCGGACGTCAAACAAATATAAATGAATTTTGAATATGGGGGAATCACTTTTCGGTGGCAAATTGGAAAATGTAAAAAAAGTCTTGCGAACTGTACCGTGTGACGTATCAAATGAAAGGGCTTGTTGTGAGGATCCCAATTTTTTTTTTATATTTTTAAAATAAATAATTCCAAAGATATATTTTACGAAAATATTTTTTTTCGTTCTACAATTTTTTTAAAGATAAATATATTTAAATTGAAATATGCAGGGTGGCTCGACTCAGGTGTCCGGGAGTGTATTATTAAATTACAGTACAGGTGAATGTACCTTTAAGGCGCTCCTAAACGGGCAATACTTGCAAGCTTATATGCTTATTGCTTGCTTTATGTTTGTTCGAGAGTAAGTATGACCCGGAAATACCAGCAATATTTTTATTGCAGAAAATATATGGCCCAGACGCCCGGTAGTATGTCCCCAACAATCCCAAAAAATATTTCCGGAAACAATGGCTGACGAAATAGTTCAAGAATTGATGCGTCTGAGTGGCCACTGAAAATATCGCCGAGTATTGTACTAATATTTTAAGTAGGCAACTTCTTCCGGGCCTGTCCGCGCCTCTCTTAAGCGGTCCCTAGACGATCGTGTTGCGTACTGTCAAGCATGCATGACCGTTTACCTGTATTACATGATGTGAATGACATGCAAACTACGTGCTGGCAGTTGATTGACAATTCCATATCAATTACGTACATGACCCTCATGCAAGGTCCGCCATGCAGCATGATAACTCACGTAACAATTGCATGTCATGCCGCATCGTCTAGGGACCGCATTAGCAATCCAATTAGGTTAGAAGCGCCTTTACGAAATGATAGTTATGAGAAAATATCTTACGGGTGTTCTTTCAGAATCTCATCGGAGCACTTTTTCACAGATCTCAGTGAAGCAAGATTGAGATCGTATAATTTCAGAAGATGATTATTCTCACAAGCATTTTTAGCGTTGTTCGCCGCGTAAGGATTGCGACAAGCCATAAGCACAGTGCAGTCTCGAGAACTTAAACATTTCGCCATCTCCAACCCGATTCCACTATTCGCACCGGTGATCAAGCATGTTTTATTAGACAGATCAATATCTTCTAACACCTGCAAAAATAAATATTCAGGTAGGTACCTACTACCTACTACTCCAAACTAATATTATATTATAAATAAGTACTTATGTCTGTGCGTCCGTTATCTTTTCACGCCTTAGTGGCTGAACGGATTTAGATGTTTGGCATACAGGTAGACATGACCTGCACCCTAATTGCGTAACACACGATCAATCATAATCTTATAAGATCGCACCCTACCTCAAATTGCTTAGCATGATCCTCCGTAATGCCGAAAATATTGCGGCATTAATATTGAAATAAATATATGTTAAAGTTGAGGATTGATGCTAGGTCCTATGTTTGGCGAAAACACGATTACATAAAATTTTCTCTATAGAAAAAAAATCCATAGTTACCTCTAGACACCGGCCAAGTGCATGTCGAACCACGCACAATGAAGGGTTCCGTAGTTGGGATGAATTTATCCAACAAACTTAACAGTTATTATATAGTTGAAAAACTTGTTCTTCTGTATGGGAGAACATGTTTTTTCAATTGCAAATTTAAGTTGGTCCATTATTACTCGGTAACTTGTGGAGCCTACGTATCGCTGCTAGTTTTCCTTTTAAATTCTTTATATATAAGTACTACTGCCGTGAATTTTTTCACATATTCAAAATTACCTTTCCAACGATACCCCACACAATGGGATTGACGAGAAAAAAAAAACCATCCCCACTTTATGTGTAGGGGAGATATTACATGAATACATAAAAATAAAAAAATACGATTTTTTTTACCACTTTGTCGGCGTGTATATGCTGTATATATGTATAGGTACCCATTGTTTATGTATACCCATTGATACCAAATTACAGCTTTCTACTACCAACAGTCTTTGAGCTAAGCCGCGGACAGACGGACGGACGGACAGAAAGACAGACAAACAAACAGACAGACGGACATAGCCTTAGTAATAGGGTCCCGTTTTACCTTTTGGGTATGGAACCCTAAAAATACCAACTTCAAATTAGATCATGAAACTTTGCATAATAACTGAACTAACTTTAAGATATAATGCTTTTTTTTTTTTTTAATAACCATTATTTTCACCGTAAAAAGCAATTACCTAAAGTTATCGAGGCAGCACAAATATGAGACACAACAATAAATAAGAGGCAATTCACTTGGCATTACACGCATCTTATTAAAAAAATTGAACATCAACAATCAACAATCTTACCTCATCCGCAGTTGGTCCATGAATCTTAATTAAATCAAGATTACTTCCTAGAGCAGTTAAATAATTGTCGAGTACAGTTCCCCTTTTGCCTATAGTATTTATAATATTTTTTAATTTATCGGGAATACTGCAACCGAAAACATTATTATTAGACCCATTACAAAAGTAAGGTCAAGGCACTGAGCTGCATATACCTAGGTAGTAGAAGTAGGTAACGATTGTTCCGTTACAATACCTAAATATCGAACGAATTTTTTCTCGTTACGTGTACCTAGGTAATATGATAGATAAATTTCGTTCGATAGTAGTATTTTCCGTAAATTCCTTTGAAGTTTATATAGCTATTGGTGCCTAAACTCGCATTACTTTAGCCCGCGTCGTAACAGATCAGAGACAAGGTCAAAGAGTACTTCCTATTTTCACACAAACCGGCTAGGAGAACATGTTTGAAGCGGATGCACGCAAACGGAGTCGGTCGGCTGCTGCAGCGCGAAAGCCTATTGGCTGCTTTTAATGTTTCATACTGAGCGTGTTGCGACAGCACTCGAACATGAAGCAGGTAATCTCTTATCACAAAGATGTGTTAAAATAAATCTTGTTTCAATGTCCCAAAACTCATACTACGATCAAAAGCTTTGCTCTTGCGTATATTGTAGATGCTGTTTGCTTATGTAGGTATTTAGGTACCTGCCTATAGTTAAAGTTACCTACATGAATGACTGATGGGATGCAGATGGTAGTCTATTCCATCAATCATTCGTAATTCATGATTGATAGAATGGATTGATGAATGAATAGTCGTTTTAATTAAGCTCATGACTGTGGTCGCCTACTCTTGCAGCTTATCATGGATATTAATAAAATTCTTGTATTCGGTTGAAACAGCAAAAAGCTATCTTAATAAATATCCGCGTACCTACCTTCCTACCGAGGGCTGATTTTTCAATCGTTGGTTCAATAAATTGAGTTGTGTTTGCACTCTTTAGTCGTCAGGCGGTCCCTACACGATCATGCGGCATGACATGCATTTCGTGCCATCATGCATGCATGATCGGGCGTTTAGTGTATTGATTGATGCGAATGACATGCAAACTACGTGCTGGTAGTTGATTGACGATTCCATAGAATTTAGTGAATTATCATGCTGCATGATGGACCCTCATGCAGGGTCCTTCCTCAGACCAAATAAAAAATCTTCATGCAGCATGATAATTCACGTAACAATGCATGTCATGTCGCATGATCATCTAGGGATCTCAGACGAAGTAAAAAATCTAGACAGAGCGCTGTTAACAGTGACATGAAGCCGGTTTCGTAAACATGTGTGCACTTAGTGAGTGTTGCCGCTCAGTAAAAACTCATTACCCTAATATTTTGTCTTAAGTACTGGCGGGGGACTGGACGAGTAAATAGATAGGTGAGCGTTATATATTTTTTAAATTGTTTATAGGTAACTCGTTTGCAAGCAAAAAAAAATAGCATCATGGCGGCAGTATGGCTCCATGTCCAAATGTGAAAAATGAACCTGTAATGTTACGTTTCGCATCACATGAATTATTTACCCAATAAACAGGGAAAATTGTGACGCATACTAGTGACAACACTTGGTTAAGATTTTGTGTTCCAAGCTGTCATACTTTGATCTATTAAAATTATGGATTTTCATCTAGTTTTTATGTTTACTTACATACGAAACGTGATGCCATCTGGATTTTTATTTTTTTAAGAATTGTTTTTGCACCCTTTCACCGCACAAGGCGGCATTTTCGCGGTAAAATAATTTAATTTGTTTCAGCTTGACGCTTAATTGACAGACTAGCTGTAAATAATCGATTTGGTGTAGGTTGGTTGTAAATGTGTGCGATCTAGCGTGTATGCACAGAGCTTGGTGTAGTTTTGAATGCTTCACTTTATTGTTCGCAGCACTCTGTCTAGATTTTTTACTTCGTCTGAGCTAGGGATCGCTTAAGATACGTAGGGTAGGGATATATTTACCTATAGGTAAATTTATACCTAGATAGACTATTAATTAACTGGTAAGTAATACTCACAAGCGAAAATTAGTACGTAACATTGTTTCAAAAGACAGTCGAACTCTTTTATATTAAATTTTATACTTTCGTTTTTACTTACTTTTTTTGCATTAATGTCACACTAAATAAGTAGGTACAAAATACATATATATTTTTTTAATATATGTATATCTCTTAGTGGCTTGTAACATCATCAATAAAAGACAATAGGTAATATGTTACCTACTTGGTATAAGTAAAGTAACATTTGGTACACACGCATCGACTTTAATCTCCAGCGAATCGATTTCAAAATCTCACGATCACACACGGCGGTACTGCAGCGTCCGTGTAAAGGGTAAAGGCTCTTAAATACTAGCGCGACAAGTCGCGCTAGTCGCGTTAGTCGGCGCGACGCGACGCCGCACGGTGGATCGAAAATCGGCTGTAGAAGACTCGATTAGGATAGGATCTCGATTTCTTAAATGTTATTTTTTTTGCTGGAAATGACTTCTGCTGATCATTACTGTTCTATAAAATGTCATATGAAATAATTGTGTGCACAAATGGAAGAGTTATAATTTTTATAAGAAAAAAATGTATGGAGCTAGTATGAAAAATCGAATTATCTCCTAAACGGCATGTTTAACCGTAATATCCTTGGAGGTGGTCATAGTGCTAATTATTTATAATTTTTTGGTTGCCGATTTGACGAAAAATTTCATGCCGTTTTTTTTTAAAAATCGTCAAAATATTTTTATTTGTTTTTACATATGAAACGATTCCTTTTAGTGTTTATGTTGAAGAACACGGACTTTTAACTACACGTAACATAAAATAGCATCACTCCTATATTACCGAAGGAGTTGGCAGAGGTTTTTAGTACACCCACACGTAGACAACTATGTTTGAGCTAGATATTTATCATGAAATTAGAATCTTAGAATGGAAAGTTTAATCACCAATTTAGACTTGTTTGTTCTTCTACGAAGTGAGAGTACTTCATTTGATCATGAAGTATTGTTCAGTGCAGTTGTATCCCGCATAGGCGATTGCCTGTCTGACGAAGATCGTGTTGTTCTCAAAGAATTTTGTCGGAGATTTACGCGAGCCGCTTTACAAAGGTGGCAGAAATCCAACCGATTCCTTGATAATTTCAGGAGAAAGTACGACAATTGGTTGGGAGCAAATATTGATTGGCCGAGTTTTGTGCAAACTTTAGTTAATCAAGAACCAAGTGTTGATGAGATACCAAGAGCGCCCTCAGTCTCTCCAGAACCGTTGACATCAACGTCCATTGGAACAATGACGAAAAGATCCCGTAAACCATTCGAAGATCTGGGAAGTAAACAAAAAAAGAGAAGATCTGATGAACACACAGGCGAAGATTCCAGTGAATCGGCATATGCAGCTGCAGCACGTTTAAAAGAAGAAGGGCATGGAGATATCGCCTCTGTCATCGAATACATGATGAAAAATCCTGAAGCAGCCGCTAAATTAAATGAAACGCTTAAGAAACCAGCGAAAACAATCATATTTACGTCAGAAAAGGCGCTTGGATTGCTTCTTTCGCTAAAACTCTCAAAGTGGCAATATATTACGTTGCGAGAGGCTGCCATTCGGGAAGGTACTAAGGATATTTATCCATCTTACTATAAAGTGCAACAAACTAAGCTTGATTGTTACCCTCCGAAGCAATCAGTGACAGTTACTGATTCATCGGCTAGGATTACACTTCAAGCTTTACTTGATATCACAGTTACAAGAATCCTTTAAAGCCTTTCTAAGGAAGAGCATAACAGTTGAAGCTGATATCCAAGTGGTGATTTGATGGTGCTTCTAACCAAAGCCGATACAAGCAGAAAATGGAGGGTGAGGAAGATGACTCGAGCATTTTCATGACCTCCTTGGTGCCACTTAAACTGACAGATGGAGACAACATCTTATGGACGAACCCAAAACCATGCTCAGTTTTGTATTGTCGTCCAGTTCAGTTTACTTTTGTAAAGGAGAGTGAAGCAGTTGTCCTTGAGCTGAAAAAACAAATGGATGAAGAAATTGAGGCCCTTATCCCCACAGAGTGCAATAATAATAATAGGGTGACTCATGAACTAATGATGACGATGATCGACGCTAAAGTTTGCACTTACCTTTCTGAAGCTAGATCAAATGCATCGTGCTACCTGTGCTTAGAAAAGCCTACAGAAATGAACCGCTTAGATGCTGTAACATCAAAAATTGTGTGTTCTGACCTGTATTAATTTGGCTTGTCATCCCTACACGCCCGTATAAATTGTATGGAATGTCTGTTACACATTGCATACAGGCTCGACTTCAAACGGTGGGCAGCGAGAAGTGATGAGCACAAAGAAATGCTACAGACAAGGAAGAAAATAATTCAAAATAAATTCAAAGATGAGCTCAATCTGTTGATTGATATAGTAAAACAAGGCTCGGGAACCACCAATGACGGGAATACTGCAAGAAAATTCTTTGAGTTTCCTAATAAAACCGCAGCTATAACCGGTTTGGATGAAGACCTCATCAAAAGATTTGCTGTAATTTTACAAGCAATTACATCTGGAGAGCAGGTCGATATAAGAAAATTTAGAGATTATGCCCGCAAAACAGCAGAAAAGTTCGTATCGTACGACTGGTACTACATGTCGTCAACCGTTCATAAATTATTAATCCATGGGGCTGACATCATCGAGAAAAATAATATTGTGCCGATTGGGACTCTCTCGGAAGAAACCTCAATCTCGAAACAAAGATTTTAGGAGGTTTCGAGAACATCATTCGCGGAAAAGAAGCAGGCAGGATTCCAATCAAGACATTTTAAATATGCTAGTTGTTTCTTCGGATCCTTTGCTAAGTGCACAAAGGCCTAAGTTAGATGCCAAGAAAAAGCAGAGCTTTTTTGCTGAAACTCTCGACTTAATGGATATATCCAATCTGGATGCTGACTCAGAATTGGAGTCTGACAACGAGAGTGATAAGGAAAATTTTAAAAAAAATTATGTATGTACATATTTGTAAATTTGTATTTGAGTGTATTTGGGTTTTTTTTTGTAATATTTAATGATATTTTGTCTTTATTTTTATTTAATTTACTTTATTTTACAAATGCTTAGTATGAATTCCTTAAATTAAATTATTTTATAGTATATAATATAACTTTATATGTTACTTAAATAAGAGTTTGATAATCTTTTTTTATGTAAATTAGTAAAAATGTGTCAAAAAACAGCAATTTATTTATTTAATTTTTCTTGTTTTGTGTGTTCTTAATATTTGGGTTAATAACATATCGAACTTTTTAACTTGGACACTAAAAGGGATCGTTTTACATGTAAAAATAAATAAAAATATATTGACGATTTTTTTAAAAAAACGGCATTAAACTTTTCGTCAAATCGGCAACCAAAAAATCATAAATAATTAGCACTATGACCACCTCCAAGGATATTACGGTTAAACATGCTGTTTAGGAGATAATTCGAGGAGAAATTTAAGAAATCGAGATCCTATGTCTTCTACAGCCGATTTTCGATCCACCGTGTGCCGCTGCATTGTTCGCCGTGAAGTTTTCTCAGAAATTGTTTTGTTATAAATCGCGTCGCGTGACAAGTCGCGCGGGTATGTAAGAGCCTTAAAACAACCTGAAACAACTACCGTGAATAACAAAATAACAACGATATCTAAGTAATACGTTGCAGACAGAGATGCAGACAGATATGGCGACACGCAGCAAGAGCGTTACGTTTCCAACTTTGCATAAATGTACGACAGTTCAAATATTTACTGGTTTCAGATAGAACTGTAGCGAATTTGCAAATGACCAAATGACAAAATATGACCTCTTGACCTCTTGTCATTTGCCAGGGTCACGGATCATATGTAGGCGAATAGAAGGAAAGCCACGCAATTTCTTAGAAATTATGCCGGCAAAGAATCAGGCCGATAGAATGTAAGCCAGCTAGTAGGTAGCTTCATGAATGAATCTTTTACACAGTTTTGGTTGTTTTTATTAGTAGTATGTTTGAAAATTTAAATTTTATTTTAATTCCAATTATTTTATTTTAGTATACAACGTGCCGCTACAATGGCGACATTAATACACGCGTATCGCGTATTCGTTTTATGAAAATATTTGAATTTCATTAAACGTTATTATTTAATGATTTATTTACAATTTTATAAATTACCATCCTGGAGCAACCTGTACTTAAAGAAGTGTAGCGAAGAGGTCATTTGCAGGGGTCACGGATCATATATATAAGCGAATAAAAGGAAAGCCGAGCAATTTCTTAGAAATTATGCCGACAAATGATCTAGCGATAGATAGAACGTAAGCCAGCTGGTAGGTAGTTTCATGAATGGATCTTCTACACAGAGTGATCTCAATTTTGGGTATGTTTTTATTATTTAGTTTGTTTGAAAATTTAAAATGTTCAATTTACGATTTATTTTTTATTTTTTATGTTTACTGGCCACTAATCATACTCGTGCGTTAAATTAATGTCGCCATTGTAGCGGCACGTTGTATTTTTTATGATTACTGGCCACTAGCCCTACCCGTGTGTTAAATTAATGTCGCCATTGTAGCGACACGTTGTATAGGTATAAGATAAGTTGGTCGCGCGGTAAACTATGCTTGCGCGATGTAGGATTTGTGTGACTTCAAGATTTTGATGCGTAGTTCGCATGTGACGATGTAGATGCCGCCACATAATCGGGTTTTCTTCAAACATAGAGCCCTGTCATCCGGCGATATCAGCACGACAATCAATGGCCGTTTTCACATTGGACGACAACGGACACGACATCGTTGGACTGGTAGTTTCATACAATTACTACTAAACGCTTTCACACTGTGTCGGTGTATTCAACGTGTTTGTCGTGCCGATATTGGCCGACGACACAGTGCATTTGTTCACTCCTGCCATTATTACCTCGAATACACTATTACACTTTTGGAATCGCGTGGTGATGTAAGCTTTTGTTGCAACGCGAGTATTCGAGGCTGATGTGGCAGACCGCATGTCAATAAGCTGTTGTTACATCTTGTCACATACCGTTATCGTTCCGCTATTGTCGTCCAAACTGACGATATGTAGGTGTCGTTATCTTCGCAGTGTGAAAACGGTAAATGATGGCGGCGGCCTGCAGCGGCAAAGATTTGAATCGTTAGATTCACCCGTGATTTACCGCGTGAAAAGATAGTCGCGTTTCTATTTCGTTTTGACACTTCTGTCACAAAATGAGGCAGTGATTTGACTTGATTGTCATGGAAATGCTTTAAGTACGAGCTCACTTTTCTCAATAAGTACACCTTTTCATGTGATCGTTAATTTACGAAGTTAACATTTTGATTAACGGATTAACTTTTAAGTTAACTTTTAAAAATGTTAATGGACACGTTAACTTCCGTTAATATTAATATGCAGAAGTCCATTAATCGTTAATCCAATGCCTAATAGTTATCGCGGCACCGCGGCGCGGTGTTCATTTATTAGTAGTTCATACAGAGATAGTTTAAGTGGCGGAGGGAGCAATGCGAGTAACAACGATGATGACGAGGAAGACTTTTTCAATTCTGTCACTCAGTCTATAGAAAAACCAAAGAGCTCCAACTCTTTAAAGAGTAAAGCGCAAAGTCTCGTTAAAATGTGGCTGGACATGAAATCAAAAGACTCGTTCAACGATGCTGCATTCCTCGTGGAACAGATATTCATAAATCTATTCATTAAATACAAAACTGCTATACCCTCAAGCGCTGCAGTTGAATGTCTTTTTTCCACGAGAACTTTAACATGTCAATGTTCATGAAAGGGAATATGCACCTAATGCACCTTATGCCCGACGATTAAATTACACATTTGAATTATACAAGTATTTTGTTTTGTTCCTAACCTGTTAACTTCCAGAACCTAAACCAACAGGTTTTATAAGTTCTCTAACGCAACGATATAAAGGTGCAATTTTACACATATTAACGGATTAACAATTAACGTTAACTTGCGTTAATTCTTCCGAAATGTAACGCTTTAACGTTTAACGAAGCTAACTTTTTTTGTAGCGGATTAACGATTAACGAAGTTAACTATTTGATTAACAAGGCTCAGCTATGCATGTGACTACTAAGCATAGTAAGAGCTAATCTAGCGATGTTTGAGCAGCTGGGTTTGACTTTACGGTGTCAAAAATGAGGCCCTATTGGGCTATTGAGAACCCTATTGGCCTAATTCAATGGACAAGCCTTTTGAGAACCATAGAAAATAAAAACCGTATTTTTATAATCAACTAGCACTCTTCAGTAACACATACTTCGTATTACTTTTATATTTGAATTACCTACTTAACTGGAAAAAATCATAGACTCAAAAACTGGAAAAAAACAAGACTCAATATTGTAAAAAAATTAGTAGGTATGGTTCTCATGGCCTCAAATATTCATGAAATGTACTGAACTCTACCCTGTACCCTGTACTATTGAATGTAGTACATACTAATACCATGAGAGTTGTAGTAATCTTTGTCTATGGTGGTAATGAGTTTAGTCAGAAATAAAAGGCAAATTGTCTATGGATACATCATATGATCATTGATCACCCACTTCAATTGATTTCCCTGTTCTGTGTCTCTTTGGGCTTTTTACTGATTTGAGTAGCCTGGGTTTTCAATAACAGCGTAAACTTAACTGTTTTAGTGAAATTATTTCAAGAGCAAAATGAAGGGGTGCATTTTTAACATCGATTCTGGGTATTTGGAAGGATTGTGCCGTGGTTTCAAGTGTGGTATCCTCAAGCAGGCAGACTACCTGAACTTGGTGCAGTGCGAGACACTAGAAGGTAATTAGACAATACGAGATCAAGAGGTCATTTTTTTAACCACTTCTGATAGAAATTAACTGAAATAATACCCAATTTTACAATATAAATATATTAATCATTTGACAATAATCAATGTTTACAGATTTGAAACTTCATCTGCAGGGTACTGACTACGGTAGTTTCCTGGCCAATGAGCCCAGCCCTCTTGCTGTCTCCACCATCGATGATAAGCTTCGTGAGAAACTTGTCATTGAATTCCAACATCTTAGGAATCACTCAGTGGAGCCCCTGTCTACCTTTTTGGATTTTATTACATACAGTTACATGATCGACAACATCATTTTGCTGATTACTGGTACTTTACACCAGAGACCCATTTCTGAGCTGATTCCAAAATGTCATCCCTTGGGTTCTTTTGAGCAGATGGAAGCTATCCATGTTGCTGCTACCCCTGCAGAACTGTACAATGCAGTCCTTGTTGACACCCCTCTGGCCCCATTTTTTGTGGACTGCATCAGTGAGCAAGACTTGGATGAGATGAATATTGAGATTATTCGTAACACTCTGTATAAGGCATACCTGGAAGCCTTCTATGATTTCTGCAAACAAACTGGTGGTACTACCGCTGATGTTATGTGTGAAATTTTGGCAGTAAGTAGTCTAGTTACCTTATTTCTTCTTAATTGCGAATGTATTTTTTTTTTTAATTGGTAAATTTTTACAGTTTGAAGCAGATCGCCGTGCTATCATCATTACCATCAACTCCTTTGGGACTGAGTTGTCCAAGGATGACCGTGCAAAACTATACCCACGCTGTGGTAAACTGAATCCAGATGGATTGGCTGCTCTAGCCAGAGCAGATGATTATGAGCAGGTCAAGGCTGTGGCTGAGTACTATGCAGAGTACCAAGCATTGTTTGAAGGTGCTGGCACCAATGTTGGCGACAAGACTTTGGAAGACAAGTTCTTTGAACATGAGGTAATGTTTTATTACTTTTTTGGTCTAAGTTACTTTGAACTATATTCAACATATGTACCACGGCGAACACCAGTCGAAGGGATAATATTATTTTCTCTTGTAGTAGAATAAATTGATGAATCATTAAAATCAATCTGTGGATAATTATGACATTATGTGGGAAGGATTTTTCTGCCAATCTACTTGACATAATGTTATTTAATAGTTGTTTAATGTATTTCCTGTATTTGTTTACAATGTTTACTTAACCCTTAAATCAAATGGAAAACTTTTTATGAGATAAATAAAATCTGAGATTGGTTCTTAGGTGAGTTTTGTGCATAGATTGCAAATTTTATGAGAAAAACCTGGAGAAGTGGGGGGAAATTTGGGTTTTTCGGTGGGGAATAATTTCCCTTTGTTCCTAACGGCATTGCACATTATCATCATGTGGGGAATTATTCAGTGTAGATGCTGATTTACACAAGAAGTTTACTACTATTTTATACTAGTTCCTCACCCTACTTTGCTTTACATTTTATGAACATAAAATAAAATAAATGTAACATGCAATTCTTTAATTAAACAATAATGATAGGGTTACAATAGCTTAATTACAAAAATACACAAAAATGCAAAATTAAGGTAATTTTTTTTTTTTTTTTCATTTCAAAATCACTTAATGTTATTGAGATGTAGTGGTATGAATGGTTTTGAAGCAATTCATTAAAAATTCATGAATAATCCTTTTCTACGTCAATTCAAATTGCATCAGTTCATTGAACAAAATATGTACGAACATATTTAGTTCATTGAACAAAATGCACTTTTATATAAGTAGATATTTCAATTTTTTTAAAACAGGAACAAACAGCGGGAAATTATATCCCACTAATTCAAGATGAAAATTCTCCAAGAAACCTTATTATTTTCTAGGTTCTTTTAGCAAACGTTCAGAAAATAAGTCTAGTTTACTATAATATTACGTGTACTCGTAATATCATAGTAAACTATAATATTACGAGTACGTGTACTTACCAGTTTTTTTTTAAAACAATTTTCAAAAAGATTGTAAATACCGGGTATTTTTTGAAAAAATCACAAGTTGTCATTTTGACTTACACGTACGACGTCATGTGTCAACTTCTGACTTCTAGACTAATGTTGCCATTTATCAGTAAAAAAATACTTCCAAGATTATTTATCTCTATGGTTGCCATTGCTAGGTGTTCGTCAAGAAATGATTTGAGATATATGTTGATAGTTTGTTGCTTCTAGAAAAGCTTTCCCGTATTTTCTTGCGATTTCTTACTTTTGTAGCTACCAGTCTTTTTCAACTTTTCCTCTATAAGTCTGAATGTTCTACATAATTTGAGGTCATTACATTTGTCATTTTTTCTCAGTATTCTGATTGATTGATTTTTTCTCAGTAAGTCAGTATAATTATATATATTTGTTTGCTAGTGACTAGCAAACAAACATACTTAATAATTATTATCTAAACTTTGTTCGAAATGCGAAGAACGGTTTTTGTTTATTTTCTCATTACAAAATCTATGAATGTAGATCTAGTCTCCAAAAGACCGTTTTCCTGTAGCTACAACAGTTATAGTAGATACCTCCTCTTCTGGAAAATTCATCTTGTATTGATATCATCATCATCATGATGACAACAACACAAGATCTATCTTTGATCCATCTTGTATTGTTATGTGGCAGTATTTTAATTTTTTTTTCGTTTTTTTTTTCAGGTGAGCCTCAATGTCATGGCATTCCTACAACAATTCCACTTCGGCGTATTCTATTCATACCTGAAGCTGAAGGAACAGGAATGCCGAAACATTGTATGGATAAGTGAATGCGTGGCTCAAAAGCATCGTGCTAAAATTGACAACTACATTCCCATTTTCTAAACAGGCTATCTACATATAGCATTCTGAACTTTGAGAATTCCCTTTAAAATACTTTTTTTTGCCTTGTAAATCCCTATTTGTAATTTTGATCAGGCCAGACAAATGTACAGTGGGCCGCATGTCTGTGGTAACAAAACCAGTATAAGCAACTGGCTTCTTATTCTATTCAAACTCCTTACTACACTAGAGCTCAAGGTCAGTTTTACAGACGTGCAGTCGACTGTACCTATATATACAAAATACTGTATAATGTAGAAGAATGAGATTTTCTAAATTTTATTCACCTAAGGTTGTAAATATAACTTTTAGGTAAATGGTTGGGTTAATAACACTAATTCTTAATTATGCCTACACTGCTGTATTTCAGCTATTGAAAATGAATATACTAATATCTTTATAACAGTATTTAAAAGTTTTAAATCTCTATTTGAGGTTCATCTGATTGATGAGGACACGTCATTGTTAATGTATTTTAATGTCCGTATAAACCTATAAGTCTTATTACGAAACAAGGTTTCTCTTTAGATATGTTTAAACGATCAAGTCATTTTTGTATTTTTAACTTCATTCCGACTATAGTACATTACTGTCGCAGCCTGCAGAAAGGGCATTGATGGACGAAGGTGAAAATGTAGGCCGAAGCGAAGGCATAATGCCCGAATTTCCAAGCATGTTTGGGAAAATGTTCTACAAAACTGACATCTTAGACCTGTTTCTGAAGTCAGTTTTTGTATTAAAAACTTTACTTTTGTTGGAATAAAGACGAAAATACAATGAATGGCTTAAGGTAGGACTCAAGTTGGGCGCTGCGCAGATGGAGCAGTTTTGGCAACTGGCAACCCGCAACTATAATCTGTACGTCGTTTTTCATATTTGTACTTTCAAGAAACTGCGCAGACGTAACGTTGCTTCAACTGGCAACCGTTTGCGGAAGCCTTTTATCAAGTTGATAGTTGCGTTTAGTTTTGTTTTAATTATGTTGCAAATTTAAAACAAATATAAAGAAAATCATTGATATTGTTATCCCTATTTAATTACATATTGTTAGAAAAGTAAAAAAAAAAATTGGTCTAATACTGTTGTTGAGTAAAAGAAAGCGGTGATTCCGCCTTTAAAATTATAACTTACTCCTTGTTTGTAGCACAGTAGCAGTACCTACTATATAATTATGTTCTCTTATTTAATTTAAAATCGTTGGACACCTACCTATTTAATGTTATATAGTTAAATAAAGTATTCATAATAATCCAAATTAGATTCTCATTGTTTAAAAAAAAAAATATATCTTGTACCTAACATCTGCTGCAGAACAAGTCTTCAACACGCGGCCCGCGGGGCTTCCTTGACGGCCCGGCAATACCTTGGCAAAATATTTCTAGTCTATGGCTATTCATGCCTAGAAAATAATACAAGATAATCCCAATTTCAGATTTTCCTAAAATTAGAAATCATGCAATGACGTCACTTTTTGGCTCCACATGTTTATGCGAGCAGTTATTTTCTCGACTGGAAAACGTGAAGTCCAGGGTAAGGAATCACCGATCTTCTTTTCGTGTAGTTAGTGACTAACCTGGTATCAGAGTTTTAAAGCCGCCCATTGGCCTCTGACTTGGATCACCGATAGTCACCTTGAAATCAGTTGAAGACCCCTGCAGTGATGAGAGATTATTAAAGTATCCTATGGGCGTTTGTGCACTACAAGGAATTTTACTGTCCAGCAGTAAAAATGTGAACGCAGCAGTACGAAAACAGACCTTACTACTTCAAAATAAAGGTGCAATCAACATCAGACCGTAAAAAATCAGACTGCCGGACAGTCAAATTCCTTGTAGTGCATAAATGCCCTATGTCATAATCCAAGTCATGGTCTACCCATGTGTCAAATTTGGCATATACCTGGAGAAGGACATAGGATACCAACCTCTCGGAAAATAGGTTGGTACCATCTGACGGCCAACTGTAACACTGCGCGTGCTCATTAGTCAAATCAAATAGTGCGCGCTTCCCCGGCTTCCTGCTACACATTTCCGTCCCTTTTCACTTCCACAGGAAATTGCAGGAAAGCGAGACGGTTACACATCAAAAACATTATACAACCACCTAGACTGTATTGTTAAAAAATCATAAAATTTTTACAAACAAAATTAGTTGTATCTTGAATTTTTGTTTAGGTACACTATTATTCTTTATTGAAATGCGCCACACCATAGTTTCTCACCCTTTTCTTTCACTGCACAAGTTTCTATGCCACTAGACACCCTTTTAATACAAAAATATGGTTTTCAAAACGTTTGTCACGCACTTCTTGAAAATAGAGGTGTCAATGACCTTCACTGAAACAGAGGTGTCTTGATGCTGTTAGAAAAAAAGGAAGGAGGCCCTTAAAACAATTATAATATAGTTATTATTCTTTAATACACATTGTTTGTTCTTCAATAATATCAGTGATGGGACCATAATACATCATACTCTCTTTAGACTTATTTAATAATAAGCTCGAGTGCTCCTTCCAGAATCTATCCTTTAGCATATCATCATGTGTATCTACTATTACATTACTGTGCTTATCTAAATTATTATGGAAAATGGTCTTCCTGATCAACAATGTTCCTCTTTTGAATATTTCTGGTTCATTATTATAATTTATCAGGAATTCTTGAAATAAAATTTCATTTTTATCAGCAGATACTGTCCCACATAAACGTTTCTCAGCCTGAAATAAAAGTTTTAGTATTAAACACAGATAATACATAAAAAGTTAATAAAATTGACCAATTTACATTATAATTTGGGAGTTGCAAGTATCTTCAGTAGAAGACTTTATAATTAATATCTATACACCATTTACCAACAGCCATGGACGTAGGCAGATGCAAAGGAATGCTGTCTTATTATAAATTCTATAATTATTTTATAGATGACTTGTTTTTGTAAATAGCTGTAGTGATTAAATAATGGGTTGATGGAATTAACTTACTTGCGATGGACTCAGGTTTCCTTTTAAAACCAAAGTCCAAAATGTGGTGTTGTATAAATTATTTATGTGTACATCGGCTTGTCTCCACTTCATGTAATCTATTAGATTCTCATCATTGGGATAAAGTACTATACGACCATCAAATGTTGGCGGGTATTGTAATGGTTCTTCATCAAAAAATTTTTTCCAGTAAAATACGTAAGATGAAGAAAACTTGCTGTTTATGGTTGTCAATAGTTTTGCTGCCCGTCGTTTGTACAATGTAGTACTTTTTTTGAAAACAAAAGAATATTCGTCACTTTGCCCAAAAGCCATTAGCAAGTCATTGAACTCACGAAGCACGGTAAAAGCCGCATAATTAATCAATTTCAAAGCCCTGACATCGTTCGGTTTTGTAAATTCATGATCTTGCGAGAATTTGTGGAAGCATTTTCCATCTAGTCTTACGACTATCCAACTATTAGGCAAAAGAGTATCGTCTAGTTCGAATTTTTTAACGTACTCAAATGAACTTTTTGCCATTTTATGGATTTGCAGCGGTGCAATTTGAGAGAGTGGTTTTCTTAATAAGAAATTAATAGCTATCATTACATCTTTCACAAAGTTTCTCGAATTTCGACCCCGTCGAGGAAATGTAACCTCAAGTTTTTTACAATCACTTCAACCTTTAATAACAAAACAAACAAAGTTTGCAGATTTCAGTCAAAACTGCTAAATAGAAGTAGAACTAGTAGGTACTCAGTGCCACAACACACACACGTGCCACTCACAGTCTGGGTTGCCAATGCCTATATTATTTTCCAGATTATCATTGGTGAAAATTCCCGAATTTAGGAAGAGCAAAATCCTGATTCCCTACAAAATCCCCTCAAAATTATTTCATAAAATAAACTCATTTCTATATAAAAAATCAACAATGGTGCCGATTCTGTTGTTCACAAACTAAACTAAATTTAAGTTCATTGCATCTTTTTCTTTCTATTTCATTATGAAAAGGACAGAAGATAAATGTTAGTTTAGTCCTGTCAAACGACCACTACTCCATACAAGTTTAGACGCGATTAAAAACTTGCTTACTAAAATTACGTCAATTTACGTCAGACGCTGATTAATTTGACAGGATTAATTAAACTAAAATTTATGTTCTGTCCTTTTGATTGAAATAGAAACAAAAAGATGCACTGAACTTAAATTTAGTTTAGTTTGTGAATATAAACCTTAATAATAGGATAAAATGATATTTCCCCGAAGATTTATTGAAATTGATGCTGCCATAAAAAATATAAATTCAGACTGGGATTTACTGGATGACTGATCCATATACCAGTATGTAGTTGTAGTAGAATTAATGATGTTTGCAATGTAATATTGATTTGACTTGGCAAAATGTTAAAATCCCCTCATAATCTCCGCATGGTGTCTCTCCCCACAAAATCCCCAATCGTTTTGAGATTCCCCGTAGTTTAGCGAAATCCCCACAAATTGGCAACGCTGGACACCAAGTTCAGCTTCGTTCAATAATGTCAACTGTCTCATGTCAGTTATGGAATTAGTATGTACTTTACGATTACAGGTAACATTTACACTATTACAGGACAGGGTCATGGTGATCCCACTACCTTCTCATCACCCAGCAATCCTTCCTGCGTGCGTTAGATAATAATGTAGTCTGACCAACGAAAGCTGACCACGAATTATTATCTGTTGAATATTTAATTTCACTTCTAAATACAATATAACATGTCTAATTATTATATAAATATGAAATACTGATGTATCGCATAAATGTCTTGAATAATAAATAGTAGGTACCTATCTACTCCGTTTATGCAGTGGGTTGACACTTGACAGCTCTTGATTTTTTTAAATTGCTGCTTTTTTTCTTGGATAGCTTTCGTTGGTCAGACTCTAGATATAAGTCGTTGCGACCCGATAGATCTATGCCTGTGCGTAACGAACACAGACACGGATAGCAAAGCCCGAGGTATTCCGTGAAAAATTGATCCTAAGGAAAAAATACTGTCACAAGAATTTATAAACAATTTAAAAAGACCATTTCTTTATATGAATGTAGTTTAGTTCGTAAGCTTTATAAAAAGTGAATAAATAAAAATTAAAAATATGAAGTAAAAATAGCGTGTCACACCTGTCGCTAACCGAACTTCATGGTGAGAGTGGTGAGATGCACCCGCACCTCAGCGATTTTTGTGAGGTGTCTTGTTTATTTTTTATTACAAATCTGCAGATTAAAAAAAAAATATTTCTTCTGCTGTCATGTTACATTGTCATTCTCATTGTCAAGTTGATATTTGTCAATGTCTTGTTTCCAGCAAAAACAAGTGCCATTGCATTGAAGAAAGGAAAGAAAGGAAAAACGAATTGCGTTTTTTCAGATTTTCAGTACGGTTTTAAATTTATTCTTTTGAACTATGTATCGTATATATTATTTAAAGAATAATCTCCTTAAAAGTAAGTGCCATACAACTATTGTAGACGAAACAGCGGGTCAATATTTAAGAAGTAGATTTTTTATATAAGTTGTGCGTTGCGGTCGCAACATACATGGCTTAAGGCGCTTCTAAGTGGGCCATATTTTCCCGGCTGTGTAGCTGCCACACATTGCTAGCAAAGTTTCAGGTGAGGCCTGGTAATAATTAAACAATATTTTCAGTGTGGCCTGACCTCTGCCAGTAACGTTGCTTAAACACTTTTTGAACGATTTCGTCGGCCACTGTTGTCTATGTAAACTTAAATACTTACTATCAGCTATACCTACTGTTGTGGAAATATTGCCGGGAAATACTTTTTCCGCTCTAAGAATGGTGCTGGTATTACCCATCTATGAATACCTTAACATATTAATTAAGAACTTAATTCAATCATAATGCTGCATTAGCATTACTTACTGAAACTTCTATAAACTTTCTATTTTATTACAGATTTATCATATGTAAACTTATTAGAATGCAAGTATTCTCATAATACAACAACAGCAGAAGAGGCAGAACAAATTGAAAAGGCTGGAGATGAATCCAAGAGGCCCCAGTCCAAAAGAATGGAAGAATTTAGAAAAAAGCTGAGGGAGACTACTCCCATCGATGATCTTGGGGAACAACCCACGATGCATCCCGCTCAAAAAGAAGAACCTTTTCCTCCATGGCCCAATGATATCAACCCTCATACAGGAGAAGTAGGTGGACCCAGGGGCCCTGAACCTACCCGATATGGAGATTGGGAAAGGAAGGGAAGATGTTCCGATTTTTAAAGAATTTTGCCGAACTTGTTCTAGTTACATAGTAGAAATTGCTTGATAATATGAAATTATAATGATAATCTTTATATTGTGATTATAGCAATGTTCCGAAGGTTAGAGGGATTCATAATGAGATGTTTGGAGTGAAAGCTGTTTAAGTTTTAGAGGTTGGGGAGAGGAGTACCATTTAGTATTTTTTAACTAGACAACATTTTTATGCATACCTACATATTGAAACATGAGTCTTCCTGGTGGGAGATTCTTAGGAAGGTTATGGGGTTAAAGATTATTTTGAATAAATAAAATATAATAATAGTAAAATAGAACTTTTTGTGCTCAATAGATTGTACCTATTTATTGTTTGTTATATAGCCACTTCTAAATAGAAGTTATTAGAAAATAAATACAATTTTGAAATGTATATTATTTTTCATTGATTGGAAGATTTACCAACAGTTTTAGGCATCTTCTTATTTGTGGAATCTTCAAGTTCTTTGGCTTTGTAATAATGTGGAGCAACTTCCAAGAGCCATTTACTTTCTATTTCTGTAACTTGCCTCATAAATTCTTTAGAAGTAAATACTAATTCATGGTAAATCACCCATCGAGGTAATTCTTCAAATAAAGCACTATTTGGGTGAATCATAACAGTCTGAAAAAAATAAAAATTAATATAGCAAATAATTTGTACTAGGAGCTGGACGTTGTAACATTGGCCGATCATTGCGCCCGCGATGAGATGAGTTACTACATAGGTAGGTATGTTAAATATGCTAATACCATACCACGCAATACCAAAAGGTAATTGGAAAAGCAAGAGCCAATTTTTAAGGTACACTTCCGATGGCAGACTGCAGACGGCAGCGGCGGCGGTGTTGCGGTTGAGAATAAAATATAACCGCAAGCGATATTATGCCACTGCGGTTTTAATTCCGAACGAACGTGACGTCACAAAGACGGTTGCGGCACTTTTCTTCAGTTGCGCGAAAGTCATTGGTCATAAAAAACCGACGAAGTACGTGTCGAACCACGCACAATGAAGGATTCCGTAGTTGGGATGAATAATTTATCCCAAGAACAAACTTAACATGTAGTTGAAAAACTTGTTCTCCCATACAGAATGTATAGAGCACATGGTACTTAGCTGTGATAGTTTTCCTTTTAATTTCGGTATATAGGTACTACTGTCGCGATTTTTTTCACATAATACTATCCAAAACCAATCATTTAGCTGGCGGGGGACGACGACACTGACTCTAACAAAGTTAGTACCTACTTTAAAGCTTAATATTTCTAAAAAGCTAATTTTATAAACAGATCCCTGAATCCACAAATGATTTTCACAAACTGCCAATATTTTTAAACGTTTAGTTACATCTCATCTTGCAACGTCGCATCGCAATGCAGCGCCCGTGTACACAAAGACTTACTTGGTTATGTTTCACAGTTTTGTAATGGCCCCCTTTAGAAAATTTGGCTATGTGGTAAAAGTATCCAGCAGTTATAGCTTTTCGAATGTTAGTGTCGTCACTTAGGCTTGACACCATTTCAATTTCCACTCTGTCCATAAGACCAGCTAGCTGCTCTCGCACATCCCGCGCTCGCTTCATTGATCGGTACTGTATAAAGTTTTCATAGCACCACTGCACTGAGTATTCAGAGCCAAGCCATTGGTTATACACATTCATTAGTGTTAAGTGGTCTCCATGCGGATGGAAGAAGTTTTTCCTGGCAGTATCTGCATGTATTATCTTATCTTTAGGCCTGTAGAACACTGAGCTATTGACTGATAACATAGCTGCAATAGTGACAATTTCCTCGGAGCATTTATATCTAAAAAAGAATTGTATCATTATTCGAAAGTAACAGTAAACCATAATATTATGTAGATAATGCCATTCAAGAAGACGCGCCCCATTCCGCGATTACTGTACAGTGTACTGTAAGCTAGTACTACTTAGTCTGTGTGGAAGCTGTACTTTAGTACGGAGCGGAGTGAGGCACGTCTTCGTGGATGACTATCTATAATTTATAAGTATCGAAATATGGTTTTTTCAACATTTACCGTTTCTTCGAGTTAAAACCTTAGATAGAACTGATCGGACTAAGTGCAATTAATATTGACCTCCACAAACCAGTAACTGGGTAATACCATACCCCCTTGGTAAGACTCGTTGTAAGACTTTCGGGCTTCTGACGACCCGTAACGATAGCTGTCAAAGATCCACGACTGACAGCCGGGACCAACAGAGCGTAACGTGCTTTCCGAAGCACAGAGGAGTCTCGGTATGTAAAAATGAAAGGTCACCCATACACGGACCAACCCCGGCAAGCGTAGATGGATCCTGATGGATCGACCCGCGCGGCTGTTGTTACTTAGCGACGAGCTCCTCACACATTTTCATGGCTAACCACTAATATTCGCAACAAAACATCCGAAAGATGACATGAGAACGAAGTTTGATTGTCGATACTAGCTGTGCCCGCGACTGCGTCTGTGATCCAGGATGAAAAGTAGCCTATGTCCTTCTCCAGGTCAAGGACTATCCCTGTGCCAAACATCCAATACCGTTCACCCGTTTTATCGTGAAAGCGTTACAAACAAACAAACTCACTTTCGCATTTATAATATTCGTAAAATCACGCACAATGGTCCATCTTAAGGACTAAGTGCAGTAACCAAACTCCATAACGAATACTATTGTTAAATTACTATAATTCTATTTGATTCAGAACATTAATAATTAACTCATAACTCTTGTATACTTGCTTCTTACTACTTTATCAGCTTAACTTCTTTAAAGGTAACTTAAGGATGAGGATGCCACTTACTTTTCACTAGCCAATAACATTTTTGCAAGCATGGGATCTGTGGGGAACTCAGCCATTCTTCTACCAGCTTTAGTTAATTCACCATGATGATTAAGAGCTCCCAAAGCATACAGTTGTTCTAGGGCTAACACTAATGTTTCATGTGGTGGTGGGTCCAAGAAATCAAAATGGATTAGATCATTAATCCCCAAAGCTTTTAGTGTGAGAACAGCATTGCCGAGATTTATCCTCTGTATTTCTGGAATAGTGTTATCTTCAAGTTCATACTTGTAAGCCCAGGCTGTATATAGGCGAAAACATTTGCCAGGTGCGACCCTGCCAGCTCTACCTGCACGCTGATTTGCTGATGCTTTAGAAATAGGTACCACCATTAAACTTTCCATGCCTGTTTTTGAGTTAAAATTATTCTGCTTTGCAAATCCAGGATCAATTACATAAATAATATTGTCAATAGTCAAAGACGTTTCAGCGATGTTAGTGGCTAACACTACTTTACGAGCGCCCTCTGGGGTAGGCTCAAATATTTTAGCTTGCATATCGCTCGGTAAGTTTGCATACACTGGCAATATAAGTAGTTCTCTTAACTTTTTACCAATTCTTTTTGTTCTCTCTTGTAACATTTCAAAACAAGTCTCTATTTCTTCTTGTCCTGTGAGAAAAACCAGTATGTCTCCAAGTGGTTGTGTGGCATGTATCTGTAATACAGAAACAACACTAGCATCTACATAATCTGCTTCTGGTGCTTTTGTGTAATATATATCAACTGGAAATCTTCTTCCAGGGATTCTGAAGATAGGAGCATCATCAAAAAAACTTGAAAATTTCTCAGCATCTAATGTGGCACTTGATATAAGCAATTTCAAATCGGGTCTAAACCTAGTTATATCTTTGACAAGGCCAAATAGAATATCAGTGTGCAGTGTTCGCTCATGAGCTTCATCAATTATCATTACACTATAAGAGGCTAAGTCTGGCTCTGAGAGAAACTCTCGATGCAGGGTACCATCAGTCATATATTTAATAACAGTTCTGTCAGATGTGCAGTCTTCAAATCTAATGCTATAACCAACTTCATTCCCAAGTTTAACATTCATTTCCTGAGCCACTCTGGCTGATACAGACATGGCTGCTACTCTTCTTGGTTGGGTGCAACCAATTTTCTTTCCGTCTTCAGTGAAACCAGCATCATGAAGGTATTGAGGTATTTGAGTAGTTTTACCAGATCCTGTCTCACCTTCTACTATTAGTATTTGATAATTCTTTATAGCTTCTATCAATGATTGCTTAAAAGGGTAAACTGGCAGCGACTTCTTTGTTTCTTCAATGGTCATACGTATTTTCTGGTACTCAGACTTTTCCTCTTGTTCTTTCTTTTCTTTGTTACCTTCCAATTGAAGAGCTTGAATAAAATCAATCTGCTCATCCAGTAACAGCTCATATTCATCTTGGGCTTTGGCATCCTTTGCACCAAATTTAAAGAAAGCAGATTTTATTTGCTCTTGTTCCCATCTTTGTTGTTCAGAGTGTGGTAATTTTTCTCTTTCATCAACTTCAACATATTCTCCTGTAAGCAACAAATATTGGTAAATATTTTTTATCAAATTTAAAATTATTTTAGCTTTCAATGCATAGATAGAATTTAGAAGTTAATATAATTTTCAAGAAATTAAACCTTTAGCATCTTTTCCCAAATCTTGTGGCATATGATATCTCTGGACATTCTCCAACTCTCGGGCTTTTTCATGTTCTTTCGCTAATTTTAAAATAGTTTTTTTATGTTCTCTTTCCAACCTTTCTCGTTGAGTTAAGCTGTAACAAAAATATTAAATTCAGACACAAGATTAAAAATAATTGGTACCTAATAAATAGTTTACCGACCGTCTATAAAGTCGGTCAACATCCATTCTTAAAGCAAAAATTGCACACCCTATTGATGTCTCAGAATGGATGTAAGAATGGGTTACAAGTATTTGAGAATGTCGATGTCGGAAGCATTAAGCATCAATGTTTCCGACATGAAACAATCGTTAAGGGAGCGCTTCTTTGGCCGCGTGAATAAAATGTTAAATAGTCTTTTATCAGGCAGAAACAAGGTGCTTGCCTTGCTTTCCACGGTTGGGCCATTCCGGTTTTGATGTATTCATTCGGCATACTCAAATGGACTCAAGACGGAAATTGACGCTCTGGTTAGGAAGGTCCTTAAATTAAACTGAATAAGAAGGATGTATACTGTGTACCTATGTTTTTCATTTTTCATTAATAGTTTTCAAATTTGTACATTAAACCCCTGTTGACAGTGGTCTAAATAGGCAATTTTTAGCATTTTTAGAGGGTGTTACAAAGATAATGTATCATCAAAAAGAAAAACACATACAAGTAATTAATATTTATATTAATGTAAAAAATCATTGCTTTAAAGGTCATAAACCAGAAAGAAAAGAGGCGAGGGCATTTGTATGGAGAAAAGATCACCGGGATTTCCTCTTAAGGGTTTTTGAAATAGGGGAAGAAAGTTTGTATGGAAGTGACATTTTTTCCGATGAAACATCTTAAGCACACTCATTAGCGAGCCGTAACTAGAGATGGGCGGTGGGAAAAAACCCAAAGGGAAAAAACCCAGGTTTTAACCCATTTTGGGTTAAAACCGGGTGTTTTAGTGGGAAAAAACCTAATTGACGGGTATTTTCAATATCTACACTAATACAATGAAGCTGAAGATAGACTGTTAAAGCTGAAGAAGACTTTTTTGTTTGTTCAAACGCGGTAATCTGTGGAACTACCAGAAGGATTGTAAATAATGATTCTTCATTAAAAAAAACATAGACATTCACAATTTTATTTATTAGTAGGTAGTTTAGTACGAGTAGAGAGCAGCTTGTTGGTCGCCAAAAAATTATCACTGTAAGTGTTTTTATGCATTCTTTATATATTTAGACTACACTATGTCGTATCATCTGCCTAGCCTTTTCCCAGCTATGTTGGGGTCGGCTTCCAGTCTAACCGGATGCAGCTGAATACCAGTATTTTACATGGAGCGACTGCCTATCTGACCTCCACAACACAGTTACTGGGTGACACGATACCCCTTGGTAAGACTGGTTGTCAGACTTTCGGGCTTCTGACGACCCGTAACAACTGTCAAAGATCTAAAAATTACAGCTGGGACGAACGGCTTAACGTGCTTTCCGAGGCACAGAGGGGTCTAGGTATGTCAAGATTGACCCATCCATGGATCAACCGCGGCAAGCCTAGCTTAATTTGATTGATCGGCCCGTGCGGCTGTTATTTCTTAGCTACAAGCCTCTATGTATTTAATGTATTAATTACAAAAATAAATAAAGTTAGTTATCAGTTTATCACAGACAACTTGCACAGTTAGTTGGCTTTATTTAATCATTTTATGGATTATTTTTCATGCTATAATACCTTACCATCTCTACTTATTTATTACTTTACCGTACCATCTGAAACATTACTGCAATGACGCACTGCACTACCACATTTTACGTACCCAAGGAAATTTGGAGTATGAATAATTAAGTAGTGGGTCACGTCATTTCAACTAAGATTAACTAACTAGCAGTATAGCTTTGCTAGTTAATTAAGGCAAGTTTGTGTTTTCTTAGAACCTGTAAAATTTATAACTTGTGAATGAAATGATAAAGCAAACATTGCTGTATCCAATTGCGGCTACAATCAAGCAATAGGATTTCCGTACAATGCGAGGTCAGCTTATACTGGAAATGTATAGCTTGATGTGTAGCCATGGTACGTAAAATGTGGTAGTGCAGTGCGTCATTTCAACCTAGACAAGCCCTAACTAGTAGTAATAACGTTTAAAAACTATGTGCTATTTGAATGTATGTGTATCTAAACATTACATAAGCTAAATTGAAAAAACCCAAATATTTTCCCAATCGGGTATTTTCCCGGGAATTTCCCTCGAATTTACCCACTTTTGGGTTTTTTCCGGGCAAATTCCCATCTCTAGACGTAACCGTAACCGTTACATGAACTGTTACCAAAAAACATATTGTGTACCTACGTGGTTCGCAAACCTGCTAGGAGCGGTACGCGTGCGGCTAACAGAGAGCCGACGATTACACGGTACTCATATCTGTAACCGTAACGTTGCACGTAACTGTAACCGTTACTGTTACCAAAAACATAGAGTGTACGTGGTTCGCGAGCGTCCAACGAGAGCGCTACATAAGCGACTCGCAGCGACCCGACGATTGTCGGTTTTTGCCGCGAATCAAAGGGCGCTCGCAGTGCGCTCGTGGTCGTCAAGAGGGGAGGTTGTTGCAAGCTGTTGCGAACCATCAAATATTTACGAGTGTTTATTCGTCATGACTTCATGAGTGAATGGTATGTGTGTGATCTGACTTGTCTTTACGGTTACAGTGATGTGGCCTTCTCGTACACACTAGAACCTCGTTAATGTATCTGTTTGATTAATGATTACAGTTACAGCTCGCAAAATGAGTACCTACGCGCGGTGAAAGCGTTCGGGCGACGTCATGAGCCTAAACTGTAAACGCGTACACACTAGAACCTCGTTCCTGTATCAAGCAAGTTACGGATACAGCTCGCTAATGAGTACCCGGCTTTTAAATTCATTCATTCACTTACAACCAGGCAACGCACAGCCTAAACCACTGGGTCTAGAAGCATGAAATTTGTAAAAAAACATCCATAAATAATGAAGAAACAAGAACACATTTTTGAAAATTGCACTTTTTTTAAAGCCAACTAGCCGACCAAGTGCTTGATTAGTATCGGTTACTATAGATTACCTATTCGCTATGACCATTGGTTGTGGTCTAGTGCGCGAGACTTTACGTTCGACAATAATTAATTATGGATAATTTTTATAGTTATGGCTAGAGAATGTTTGTTTAGTATTTGTCATTTTTGAAGTTAGAAACATGGAGTTTGGTACTTAGACTTTTGTTTTGTAAGTAAAAGTTAGTTGCGTTATGGTGTTTTTTGGAAAGTCTGCTCCTAAGGAGCTAATTAAGAATATAGGTAGGTAATACGGGCTGGTATCCGCAACTCCATGTCAAAGCGCATATTTTGCGTACGTAATTAAGAATATAATGGGAGTTTGTATGGCTGCATCAATTTTATTTTAAGTTTGAAAAATGGAAATAGCTATTTACGCTTCTGTTTATAAACAGAAGATAGTGGAAAAAATTATTTTGGAATATCATCCCTAAGGGGGTCTAAGTTAAGTCTAATCTAAGTATCTGTGTTAACAAATGCTACTTCATGCCAACTCTTTTACAGGACTGTAACTTGTACTGACTGATTGACTGTAGCTTCTGGGCAGGGGCAGGCGGGTCACTGACTATACAAAGTGTCAAGTTAAAGCGGACCTTGAAGTGATACCTTAAATATTTTTAAAGTTGTTTTTAAAAAGCTTTTATTTGGGAGTAACTACAAAGAGTGTACTAAAACCAGTTGTGGACATCTTTCGGCTGATGCTGATTATGATGCCACTTTATAAGCATTGTTAATAGGAATCAGCTTACCTGCTTTCATCAAAGAGGTATTCATCATCAGCTATGTCTGCTTCCAACTCAATAACCTTGTCGTCTTTCCTTTTTTCTAAGTATTTGCGACGTGAGTGAACGCGCAACTTAGGCAATATTTTTTCTCTGTCTTCTGCTTCCAACTTTAAACGCTTAGCTGCTTCTTCGTACGACCTTTTACTAGAAGACTCTGTTACTTTTTTAACTTTTTCTTCATCGCGTTTTTTCAATCTCTTAGCAAATTCATCACGTTCCCTTATGTCCTTTAAACGGTCTTCTTCAGCACTATCAGAACTCGACGAATAACGTCTTTTACTCAATTTATCCATTTTTACAGAAAGTATTAATACAAACACACTGTATTGTTTTCAATATTCATCAATAGTCTTACCGATTCTAAATCTAACATAATTGTCATTCTGACAACTACTGACAGACAGATCAGATCCTGACCACAGAGCACTATCCTGACACACAGACAGGACCAGTGTTGCAAAAGTGACAACTTGGGTCTTGGCTGGCCAGTCTTTGAAAACTATTAAGGAGATGCGCTAAGGAGGCCCGCGAAATTCAAATTTTATGAAATCGTCATTCAATGCACTTACATGAACTTAGAGAGTTGTATTGCTGATTCTAATGTTTATAATTCTGTAAATTCATATTTGTTACGGCCGCCAATAATATTTAGATCAACATACAACCTGATACTGACCTGCAAATTGCAAAAAACGTAAGAAAATTTGAATTTCGCGGGCCACCCTAGCGCATCAACCTTAAGTACGAGAACTTGCTAGCACGTGTAATAGACCGTTCAGGATTATTAAAAAAAATATTTATGATATTTTACGTTTTCAGCTGGCAACTTAATAAGATTTCGATCGATAAAGTTTTGCAACACTGTTATTGTTATATGTTTACAGTACAGTTAGGCCTCGTTTACAGAGACGCGGGGTGTCGGGCGTGGCATTGGACGGCGCGGCCCGCACTGAATTCAAACATATGGCTATTATATGAATGCGTTTACGGAGAAGCGTTTTTTCACGCGTTTGCTTTAAATGGGGCGTTTTACGCGGCGGGGCATGAAGCGGTGTCTGTCGCGTTCTTCGCTACACGCTTGACGTTTCGCGGCGGGCATCGCCACTCTTCCCGTCACGCATCTCTATGAACAACACCGTACATTGCCATATGTACTATGTTTGTGTTTACGCGTGCGATACTGCGATGGTAAGTGCTGCTTCACGCGCTGCCTCTTCGTAAACAGGAAAAACGTCCGATGCGCCGCGAAACGCCACGCGTCTCCGTAAACGAGGCCTTAGAGTTACAATAACTTATTCTGTGACACGTTAGTTCTATAAGTAGTCTGTGTCTGTGACGTATTCTGTGGTTTACACTTACGTGTCACTCGTGTCAGTCCACCAGTCACAGATTACAATTTTAGGTGTCAGTCACGGGGGTGTTTCGAAAATATTTTGTTGTATACAACAAATACGATGGATTCTGCGTATAATAATCCTATAAGACAAAGAATAAATAAGATCTTTGACAGTCATATACTTTCAGATAATACAGATGCGTTACATTCTGTGTCTGGCTTTTGTTCATCAAATTCTGCCTATACAAGAAGAATAATTGTAAATGAAATTGAAAAACGGGATATGCTGGTAAACAAAGCTGTTTTATTAGAATATAGTAAAGTAAAAGATAAGCTGCAAGTGCTGCTTGATTCTCTGTCATCTTTAGATGTGGCAGTCAAAGATATGTCAAGCAGATTATCAGATTCCAAAAATAAAACCCACCATCTTATAACTCAAACAACAAAACTTAAAGATGAAAGAAAAAAAACAGAAAAGAAGCAGACTTGGGTTGGCGCTTTTGTACATGGATTTCAACTATCCCCAGAACAAAATGAATACCTATACAATGTTTCAGTCAAAACGCCACTAACACATGATTTCTTTGGGACATTATCCCAAATAGAAAAGTTGTATAGTAACTGTAAAACACTTATAAAATGTTGGCATCAGACTTCTGCATTTGATATCATGGAGACAGTGGGGCTGCAACAAGAAGTAGCTATAGAGAAATTGTATCATTGGACAATTGGGGCCTGCCTAAGTACTGATTCACCAAATAATGCACTGGTTCCTACTGCTTTAGCCAAATTTCAAAATAGACAAGTACTATTTTCTAATATTATTGATGAGTATAGTTCAGCTCGCAAAGCAACTATTGTACAACTCTTTATTGATGCATTAACAAAAGGTACAGAGGGCTCAAAACCTATTGAATTTTATGCCAATGACGCTAAACGGTACATCGGAGATATTTTAACATGGGTGTATCAAGTAATACCAGTGGAAAAAGAAAATCTTGCAACTCTATTTAAATTTTGTAATATGCCTGAAAAGAAACAACTTATTATTGATGCTCTAACAAATATCATGGAAGCTATTTGTCCTCTGCTAAAAGTTAGAGCTGAACTCATATTGAAACCTGATAAAGATCCTCTTGTTCTGTGGTCTATAACTAATCTAATAATTTATTATAAGGATGTCATACAGGCGGCTATATCAAATGGTCATCTAATAAATACATTTGAGGACCTACTGAAGAAAAGCGAAGAAGTTTTCCTTATTACTCTGGATAGTAAAATACAAAAGGAATTAAGTCATGGGGTCAAAGCTCCACCAGTAGATTTAAACCCTTCAATTGTTGTGACTGATTTGGTCAGTTTCCTCCGTGATTTGTTGGCCATTATGAATGTGTCCCATAACATAAATATTGCTGATAGAAAAATGATAATTACACATATATTAGATCCCTTATTACATGCAATAAATGAGACTGCATGCCATTTGAGTTCTTCTGACATGTCAGTATATATGTTAAACTGTATTTATCATATTCAGTGTACCTTATCACTGTACACAGTAATGGATGAATATAATGAAAGGCTGCAAGCTCAATCTGAGGCCCAAATTGATACTTTAACTTCCGAACAGGCTAGCTTCCTTGTTGCTAACTTAAATTTGGGGCCTATTTATACTATTCTTCAAGAAAAACTAAGTGGTCCTTTATCAGCTATACCAGGAATGGACACATCCACATTGAAGACATTTTTAAACAAGTTTGATATGTTCTTAGTATCTCCAGATGTGTACTTGTTACCGCAACTCAATTTGCTATTGAGTCATACTCACAAGTCATTAGTAAAAAAACGAGCATTTGAAGTAATATTTGCTATATATGCACAACTGTACCAAGCAGTTCATGATCCTGTAAATGGTTATGCTGATCCACATACTATTGTTCGCAGAAAACCAGAAGAGGTAAATAAACTACTTGTGTGAAAATTTCAATTATATTTAAGTACAGTCAGCAACAAAAGTCGAATAACACTTCAGTTTTCTAAATCTCCATTAAAGAGCAAGACAATTAAAATAGAAAGAAGTAAAATTTCAAGAATACTCTTAGGTATTATTAATAAAATGCTGAAAAGGAGTAAATCATTTTGTTTCAATTTACATGATGGTGTAAAAGTAGCAGTTTAAAGTTAATCGACTTTTGTTGATGATTGGTAGGTTCGTTCAGCAACAAAAATGTACCTCTGTAATGTTCATGTTCACTTAATTATTATGAATAATATATAACTATTCCAATGTAAATACTTTATTTTTATTTTTATAAACAGCCTTTTTTCTATTCCGCTACACCTATACAGCTACACCTATTAACATCATTATACCTACGCCGATAGAAGCCTGCACTGGCTAGATGTATAATTTATATATGTTTTTGTATTTATATGTGTTTTAAGTATCAGATTTAAGTGTTGCACAGAAAAAAGTTCTAAGTCAAATTGTATTCAGATTAGACCATTTTAAGAGGGATGCGCTAGGGTCGATGCGCCAATAATATTTAGATCAACATACAACCTGATACTGACCTGCAAATTGCAAAAAACGTAAGAAAATTTGAATTTCGCGGGCCAACCTAGCGCATCAGCCTTAAGGAAAGGGCCTAAAAAATTATTAAAAAAAACAAAAAAAGGGAAAAATAACTTTAATTTCGGAAGTCGGTGGCAAAAAACGAAAATTGAAAAGCAAAGACACCGACTTCCGAAATTAAAGTTATTTTTCACTTTTTTGTGTTTTTGTTGGAAGTCGGTTGTTTTTTTTTTTGTAAATTTATTTTTCACTTTTTAGTTGTTCTCCACACATATTCGAATACCACTACCTGCTATGTAAATAACAGTGACGGAGTCAAATAATATATCGTCTACATAGACTAAGTGGGAAAAAATTCAAAATACGCATTATTTGGATGTGTCGTCTAGATGATACAAATGTGGCCTTAATCTAACCTCCGTGAAGTTAGCCGCACGATGTCATTATTATTAAATATTTGATAATGCTAATCGTTAGAGAGTGTTAGAGAGAAAAGAAAAATCGTTAGAGAGTAATTTGTTTTTATGTAAAATAGGCTGATCGGCTCCGCTAAATAATTATGGTCCGGCCGGCCGGTCGTAACTCGTAACATAGACATTCACGATTATTATTACGATCTCATCGTCTAATAATATTATTTATTTGTAAGAAGAATATACGCGGACGACGCGACTCCACACGTATAAATAAATAAATAATAGGTATTGTTAGTGGCCCTGGTCTGGTCATTTAGTATCAAGTTCAGTTCAGAACTTCGAGAAGCTCAATGGCTTTCTCGATAGTCCATGCCATTCCATAATGGGCTGATCGGCTCCGCTAAATAATTATGTACCCATGAGATCCCGTCGCGCTCACGGTGCACAATGAGAAACGTAAGTTTGGCCGCTTCACTCAATGCAATAATTCTCGCGGTAAATCTCTTTGATCTGCCTAAAATACCGCTACCAGAGTTATCACCCAACGTTAAACGTCAATGTGAATGCCGTTGACAAATACTTGAGGTAAGTTGTGGTTACACCAACGGTTAACGTCCATTATCGCGATAATCGACGGCGTTTCCCGGTTGGTGTGGCCCCAGCATATGAGATTTGTCATATTTAAAAACCATTTAATAAAAACTTTGTATCTCCGGCAGGGGGGAGTGGGGGGATCTACTAACCCAATATATTACTTTCCTCTATGTACTAACCTTTCCCCCTCTCCTCCCTCCCCTATCGAGGCGGCACGTCTCTAAACTTTAAACTGCTCAGTTAAAAAAAAATCTTTGATAAATAAAACTAATTACTCTCTAACGATTTTTATTTTCTCTCTCTCTAACGATTATCATTAATAAAAGTTCAGAATAATTAAATCAGGGGCTAAATGCACAGAGGTGGACGAACTTCAAGCTCTTAGAAATGATTTAATAACAAATAAAATATTAACTCTCTAACGATTTTGTGTATCTCTCAATCTCTCCCTAACGATTCGAAAACGATAAAAAAAAAAATTATGTCTAAGTCCATTTTTGCGGGCAGGGGGGCCAACTTCACACAAAAAATTAAAATTGCTTTTACATAAAAACTAATTACACTCTAACGATTTTTCTTTTCTCTCTAACCTCTCTAACGATTAGCATTATCAAAATTTCATAATAATGAAATCGTGCGGCTAACTTCACGGTCTAAATCTACGGGCCAGCCAATGTGACTTTTTAACCATAATAATTAATTATGTAGGTACTTACTCTAACAGATCTCACAAGACTACTTAGTCTGTGGATCTCGCCGACATCGGTAAAGATGATGATGAAAAACCCATGACATAATTATAATAAAAGTCTGAAACTCTGAAATCGCCAATCCTACTAATATTATAAATGTGAAAGTTTGTGTGTTTGGATGTTTGTTACTCAATCACGCAAAAACGGCTGAATGGATTTGCATGAAATTTGGTAAACAGATAGTTTATAACCTGGATTAACACATAGGATACTTTTTATCCCGATATTTCCACGGGAACGAGACTTACGCGGGTGAAACCGCGGGACGCAGCTAGTCTGCCATAATTAAGCTTGGTGACGGTCGTACCTTTTTATACCCACTGCAGGGCAAAGACCTCCGGACACTGTTAACAGGCTGTTATTGTTATATTATCATTCATAGCCAAATAGTATGAATTTACTAACCAAATACTTAAATACAGACAATGGATCGCGTCCGTTGTCGGAGAAATATTAGGTTTTTTTTAATAGGTAATATAATTCGTTTTTTTATAGCAAAGTATTTCAAACACGCACGCTTTCGTTCATAACATCCTATACCTAGGTTTTTAAATAATTATCTCAATTGATATCATTTTTACTTTGCCAGGAAATACTGGAACTAGGTGCGGTCTAGTCCATAGAAATACGGATAGGTAACTATTATACAGCGTAGGTATCTGTTCAAGTAAATACGCCTCATCTCTATTCACATTTCACACTTTTAATCACAGAGTACATTATTTTTTTATTAACCGACTTCTTCAAAAAGGAGGAGGTTCTCAATTCGTCCGTATGTTCTTTTTTTTTTTTTTTTTCTGTGTGTATGTTACGCGATTGCTCCGCCAATTATGAACCGATTTTGATGATTCTTTTTTTGTTTGGTAGGTCATGCTTCATAGGTGGTCCCATATAAATTTTATTAATTTTGCTTGCGTAGTTTTTGAGTTAGCTTCAATAATTACGTATTTTTCTTACTTAGTGTATGTAGACGATATATTGTTTGACTCCGTCACTGTTATTTACATAGCAGGTAGTGTATTTGAATTTGTGTAGGGTAGGTACCACAACTAAAAAGTGAAAAATAAAAACTTTTTACAAAAAAAAAAAACAACCGACTTCCAAAAAAACACTAAAAACGTGAAAAATAACTTTAATTTCGGAAGTCGGTGGCAAAAAACGAAAATTGAAAAGCAAAGACACCGACTTCCGAAATTAAAGTTATTTTTCACGTTTTTAGTGTTTTTTTGGAAGTCGGTTGTTTTGTCGTGTCTACTCGTTAGTTCTTTAAGTAGTCTGTGCTCTACTCTATTTCTAACCTAAAAACAAATTGGAGCTGTCAGTTTTATGTGCGGGGTTTCGATTTTTTACAAAGCGAAGATAAAAGTAAATGAGTTGAAAGTCAAATTATAAGATGGGGTCCCGTCAAGTTATAGAGAAATCTCTCACTATGTTGAGGTCCCTACCAAGAATATCACTTGCTAATATTCGCGACAATCCTAATTCAAAGAAACCTGTAAGTATCAATGCATTTGTGTAGAAAAAAAGGAAATAATTGTGTTCCTACCCATGGTTTAAGATTCCATTTTTGCTTTGCAGGCTAAACGGGGCCGCGCCCAACATGGTGGTGATAAGCACGGCTCTGGTAACAAAGGTTCAGGTCAACGGCAGAATTTTATGAGGCTAGGTTATGAAACTGGAAATAATCCTTTTTATTTACGGGTACCTCAAGAACATTACTATAGAGGCCACCAGTAAGTCACCTAATTATTGGTTACCTACCTAACCTCCTGTTAACATAATAATCAGAGCCTGCTTACTCAATATTGAATGTCCGTAAACCTTTTGACAAATTTTCTATGTTCATAGTTTTGGTTTTTCCCCGAAGTTAACTACATTTGTTTTTTTTTAGCATAAATTCATTAATACTGAATACATTTTATTTTCTTTTCTTTTTCAGTCTAAGAAGAGAATATCCACCACTGTCTTTAACACAGCTGCAGGGTATGATTGATAAAGACTGCTTGGATGTAAACCTACCTATAGATATTGCTAGTATTATTAGGTCAGGCATTTACAATTTCTTCCCTGACCAAAAGCAGTTTGGTATTCATCTCACTGATGAAGGAGCAGATCTCTTTGCAGCCAAGATAAATATTGAAGTACAATGGGCTAGTGAACAAGTAATTGCTGCTATTGAAAAAAACGGTGGAGTTATTACAACTGCTTATTATGACCCACATAGTCTTTTCTTGCTCAAGAACCCTAAAAAGTTTTTTGAGTCAGGGCAAGCTATTCCAAGGAGGATGATTCCACCACCTGATGCTATTGAATATTATACCAGTGCTCAAACGCGTGGATATTTGGCTGATCCAGAAGAAATATCCAAGGAAAGGCTGAAATTATCTCAAAAATATGGGTATAGTCTACCAGACATGGAAAATGAATCAAACTACAAAATGTTATGTGAAAGGAAAGATCCCAGACAAATATTTTTTGGATTAGAGCCTGGATGGGTTGTAAATTTAAAAGACGAATGTATTCTTAAACCTAAAGATCAAGAATTGCTGCAATTCTACAACACATAAGTGAAATAAAGAATCATTATTGTCAATAAAATAGGTACTTAGATTTAATAATTATTTTATTTCTTTATACTGGGTGTTAGGGTAGACACTGTTATCCTTGGAACTAGTGGTTTGGTATCATCTATAATATACTTTGTCTATGGGACCAAAATGGAAATCGCGAAAAAAAAATCTGCTGTTGCATACATTTTGTCGATTTAAGTGAACACAAATGTAGGGAACAGCAGTGTCTACCCTAACACCCAGTATATTGCTTCACATATAATACATAAATAATCAGTCTATAATGTTCCCACTGTTGGGACATAGGCCTTCTCTCTGTGAGAGGGAGTGGGCCATAATCCACCACGCGGGACCAGTGCATTGGTAGATGTCACATGTCTTTGAATTTTTGGTTCTAGGACATGCCGGTTGCCTCACGATGTTTGCCTTCACCGTTTTGAGAGCAGTGGCGATGAAATAATTTACACAAAGTAAAGCGCCTGTCAGGGTTCGAATCTACGACCTACAACTCGTTAAGTCGTGGCTGCTACCAATGGGCCACCACTGCTCCCACAATACATAAATTAAATTAAATAGATTGAACAAGTGAATTCCCAAGGTGTAGACAGAATTTGTTTAGAAATAGATTTATAGTTAGTCGTGCCGATTCTGTTGTTCACAAACTAAACTAAATTTAAGTTCAGTGCATCTTTTTCTTTCTATTTCATTAAGAAAAGGACAGAAGATTAATTTTAGTTTTGTCCTGTCAAATTATCAGCGCCTGACGTAAATTGACGTAATTTTAGTAGGCAAGTTTATAATCGCGTCTAAACTTGTAAGGAGTAGTGACAGTTTCACAGGACTAAACTAAAATTTATCTTCTGTTCTTTTCATAATGAAATACAAAGAAAAAGATGCACTGAACTTAAATTTAGTTTAGTTTGTTAATAACAGAATCGACACCATTCATTAAAATATTTAATCTTATTCTAGTTGCTATATATTAGCTAACACCAATTAGCTGGGTACCGGAAGACGTAGCTTTGGAAGGGAAGCCTTCCTACGGACAAGGTGGACCGATAACCTGGTGAAGGCCGCGGGATTCCGCTGGATGCGAGAAGCACAGAACCGGTCGGAGTGCCGGTGCTTGGGCGAGGCCTATGTCCAGCAGTGGACGTCTTTCGGCTGAAATAAATGATTCATTAAAATACAGTATTCATCCAAATTAATGAAAACTAGGTTTTTTTTTTTTTTTTTTTTGCATCACTACCCATACCCATATCGCGTATACTGGTGCAGACAGTGAGTGATTGGCACTGATTGGTAGAGTGCGTTTCATCTGTCAGAGGAGGACGTCGCGACGCCAGGGGTCGCCCCTCGTCCGTGGAGGCTGCACTGTGGCCCGTTAATACGGGCCCCTCCTTTTATGCGCCTAAGCGGCAGATGGTCGTGAGCGCGGTTTGACGCGCTCGTGTTTGGTTGCTATGTGTAAATCCGTAGGTGCGCCGCGTCGCTATCTTCACGACATTTCGGCGATCTGTTCCTGCCAGGCGAGACTCTCAGTTACCTGGGAGAGGCCCAGCATCGGAGATGTCGACTCGACGCACCCACGGGACGGACGGAATGTAGTCCCATCCCCCTGCTCACAGAGCTAGCCGTTTACAGTTTGAGGAGACTGCCGCGTGTATGTAGGCGGCTTGTGTCAGCAGTCCGAGGGGGGGGGGGGGGGGTCCTGGGGGTTATGACCATCCCAAAATCATTTAAGCTGTCGAGAGACTGAATGATTTACATACTTCAATTAACCATTTCCCTAAAAATATTCCTGGGTACCAATGGTGACCCCCCCCAAAATCTTGGGCTGCGACCGCGCCCGCATAGGTCCATTTTTAGGGCCCAAGGGGTAAAACGGGACCCCATTACTAAGACTCCGCTGTTCGTCCGTCTGTCATCAGGTTGTATCTCATGAACCGTGATAGATAGTTGAAATTTTCACAGATGATGTCATATATATTGTCATAATTATCACATTTGTATGTGGCCCTGCTAGGCCGGTGTAAATCTTACTTTATAAGGAATTTTAATGAAAGGCATAATTTCTCTTGATTAATATATATATTTACTTTCTCATAAACATCCATATTGTTTGTTTTATTGGTTAATGAAAGTTGTTAAAGGAAATAATAATTTACGAATAATCGCATTGGTGTATTTGTAAGTAATTAACTCCGAAGAAATTCTTACGATCAAACATGGTTTAGCTTATAGAAAAAGTGTGAAAAGCCAAAATTCATAGGTACACACGATTTAATATCTGTAATGATCTGGCTTGTATGGTCCCTCAATTGGGACGCCAATATATTTAGCTTGTTTCGGTGTTAGCTTAGTTAGTTTAACACCAAGGTGGTCCAAATGCAAAGCAGCTACTTCTTCATCTAATTTCTTAGGTAATGTGTGTACTCCAACAGGGTATACATTATGTCTTGTCCAAAGTTCAATTTGAGCCAACACTTGGTTAGTGAAAGAGTTGGACATAACAAATGAGGAATGCCCTGTGGCACATCCTAAATTAACTAGACGTCCAGCAGCCAATACAATAATATGATTCCCATTGTCAAGCTCATAGCGGTCAACTTGTGCCTTAATGTTTACTTTTTTGGCATTGTTTTCCAACCAGGCAACATCTACTTCACAGTCAAAGTGGCCAATATTGCAAACAATTGCATCATCTTTCATTTTCAGGAAGTGTTCTTTGCAAATGATGTCTAGGCATCCAGTAGTGGTGACAAATATCTGTCCCAATTCAGCAGCTTCATCCATGGTCGTTACCTGGAATCCTTCCATAGCTGCTTGTAGAGCATTAATGGGATCGATTTCAGTGACAATGACTCGACCCCCGAATCCCTTAAAAGCTTGAGCGCAGCCCTTGCCCACATCGCCATAGCCCGCGACCACGCAGACTTTTCCAGCGACCATTATGTCTGTGGCCCTTTTAATTCCATCAAGTAATGACTCTCTGCATCCATACAAATTATCGAATTTACTCTTCGTTACTGCATCATTTACATTGATAGCTGGAACCTTTAGTAAACCTTCACGGAACATTTTATACAAATTATGGACGCCAGTCGTTGTTTCTTCAGAAATGCCCTTTATACCTTCTAAATATTGTGGGAATTTCTTATGAACCAAGTTTGTTAAGTCACCTCCATCGTCCAAGATCATATTCAAGGGCTGAAATTAAAAAAAAAGTTAAATGTCAATGTGTAAGAAATAAAATGTGCACTTATAATATGGCAGTTTTCTGCCCAGCCCAGAGGTGGCGACTGCGTGTATCGCACGCCTTCCACGATCAACGGGCCTGGCTAGTAGTACAACAAACGTCTCACGGGAATGGACTGTTAACTATAGTTTTCCATGATCACTAAGCAAGTATGACGATTTTAAATTCCATTAAATGATGCGTTATCGGGAGTCGCTATTATATTTTACTAGACTAGAGTGTTAAATCGGTAATGATTTATTCATATTCTATCTAGATCTATACTCCATTTGAAATAAGATTAGACATTTAAACAAACTTTTTTACAGTCCGTTTAACCGATTTTGACTTCTATACCGTAGGCATAAGGATAGCATTAAAAGCAAAAAAACACAATAACAACTGTTTACTGCGGCTGCCATTTGTCATGCCACCATTGCAATAGAATTCAGAATCGGTTGAACGGACTGTAAAAAAGGCATATTTAAATGTCTAATCTTATTTCAAATGGAGTATAAGCATTACGAATTGTTTTAATAACAACAAACATTAAGAAAATAAAAAGGTAAACAGCATTTTCCTCAAAGAAGAAGGTAGCAAAATATTGGCGTAGGAAAACCCACACTTATTACCTTTCCGTCCTGGAATACTAATGTCTGCTCAATGCACCAAACATATTCCTCTTCGGTTTCTCCTTTCCATGCATAGATAGGTATTCCAAGCGCAACTAACGCTGCAGCAGCCTCGTCTTGTGTGCTGTAGATGTTACTGCTCGACCACTGGACCTGTGTAACAAGTGTAAAGTCAATGTTTTTGGTTGTAAGCCAAGTGATTATTGTGAATAGAAACAGTAAGCCATTACTGTATATTATGGGCTACAAAGATATCTCGTTTCTTTATTGCCCAGATGAAGTGTGTGGGTGCTGAATATTTGGGGAAAACATAAAGAGGGATATAGGCTAGGCCCTAGCCAAAGACATCTCGCAGTTTTTTGTATTGTAATTGAAATCCTAACTAATATTATAAATCGAAATGCGAAAGTGAGTTTGTTTACGCTTTCACGCTATTTAGATGAAATTTGGCCCATGGGTAGACCATGAACTAGGTTAGGACATAAAATACTTTTTAACCGACTTCTTCAAAAAGGAGGAGGTTCTCTTTTTTTTTTGAGTGTGTATGTTACTCGATTTCTCCGCCAATTATGAATCGAATTTGATGATTCTTTTTTTGTTTGGTAGGTCATGCTTCAGAGGTGGTCCCATATAAATTTTATTAACTTTGCTTGCGTAGTTTTTGAGTTAGCTTCAATATTACGTATTTTTTCCCACTTAGTGTATGTGGATGATATATTGATCGACTCCGTCACTGTTATTTACATAGCAGGTGTGTGCAGTGGTATTCGAATTTGTGTGAGGTAGGTACCACAACTAAAATGTGAAAAATAAAAACTTTTTACAAAAAAAAACAACCGACTTCCAAAAAAAACACAAAAAGTGAAAAATAACTTTAATTTCGGAAGTCGGTGGCAAAAAACGAAAATTGAAAAGTAAAGACACCGACTTCCGAAATTAAAGTTATTTTTATCCGATATTTTCACGGGATCGAGAATTATGCGGGTGAAACTGCGGAGTGCAGCTAGTACTTATTACTAAATAAAGTGATAGTGAAGTGCTTTTGTTTGTTTGTTACGCTTCACGCTAAAACGACTGAACGGATTAAGATACAATTTAGCACATGGGTAGACCATGACCTGGGTTAGGACATTGGATACTTTTTATCCTGATATTCCCACGGGATCGAGACTTATGCGGATGAAACCGCGAGACAAAGCTTAAAGTGACTAGTATTAGCAATTGAATACAAAACATGAATTGCAAATATTATTTCATAATAGACGCAAACACATTTTAAAACAGATCAGGGGTTAAAGATAAAGAGGCCAAACGATGATACATATCAGCACAACTCTTACATGTATTCACAGAAATAAGATAACTAGTGATTATTTATCTTTGACACATTTCAATATCCATACGAAATAACAAGCACAATGATACTCATACTCGTATAATGCCTATAAACAATTAAATATAATATTTATATAGTTTTGCTAGATTTAATCACTAGGAATTTTACAAATTTCTTTTGTGGATTACGATACGAACAGTCTGCTTCCTTGTCTATGCCTCCATCTCCCTTTAAGTAGACAAGTTGTACGCTAAAAAGATATTCGAGTAGGTACATTCATATCTAAGATTTATAATATTTAAATCTGAATTATGTTGCGCTGATTGCGCAACCAAAGTTTAATTTTACCAGTGATAGGTACCTACTTATTTTATTGTGCAATAAGTTATTTACTTAAGTACCTACTTAATATTATCATAATCTCTTGAGTAGCAACATGAAACATTTCGTAACAAATAGGTGCGAACAGGTACCCTACCTAACATAAATTATTGGATAAAGCTGTACTATTATGGATGGCGTCGCATGCGTAACGCTGTATTTTCGTGGTTTTCGCTAACCATTCTTTCCCGAAGTTTGTCGAAATAATAATTAATTGCAAATAGGGTACGCAATGGGGCTGGGGCCGCAACTCGTCTGCTCCAACGGCTGTCAGTCCTTCGACAAAACATGGCCGGCCTACTGCCGCTATAGCTTGCTAATTCTGTAAGCTATATCGGTGACTGGAGTTCTTTTCCGTATAATCTAATTTCGGATCTTATCTTTCAAAAAAACCCCGAGCATAGCTCGCTCGTTTCAAAGCGCGCTGAGCGTCCTGCCTGCCCAACGGCGACAGTCAGTGCCCGTTTAGTCATCATAATTTCATATCATGATGGTAAAAAATAAATAATTAAAAATTAAAAAACACGACTGCCCTGCTAAAACGCACTAAAAAGTAAAAAACTAGGTAGTTTATAAAATTGTCATTGCAATCGGGGGACCGTTCTCTGGAACACTTTTTAATCTAAGAAGTCACACCGACTGCAATGACAGTTTTATCATACTAATTGCATACATAATATTATTAGTATAGATACTATAATTACTTGATCGAGGGAAAATGGGTAATAAAGTTTTTTTTCAATGGAAATTATCCTAAATATCCTAACTAATAATAAATGCAAATGTGAGTTTGTTTGTTACGCTTTCACGCCAAAAAGGCTAAACGGATTTGGATGAAATTTTAACTTTTATCCCGATCTTCCCACGGGATCGATACGTATGCGAGTGAAACCGCGGGGCGCAGCTAGTAAATAAATAAACTAGAAAATATTCGAATTGTTTGAGCTATTCGAAAAAGCCGGATAGTAAAATCGAGCGAATATTTCATGCCCTAATTACAAACACGTAGGTACTAAATGGTACTGATAAAATACCTGTTAAGTACCTACTATAAAAATTATAATTTATGATAGGTACAGGATAACGGTGGCTAAACCTATGTTGAAAATGGTTTAATTAGATTGAGGTCTCAAATTCTCGTCGTGATCTTATAGTGAACCCTCGACGAGCGAACCCAACTCGCAATTTCTCAGTTTTTCTATTTTGTATTTTAGGCACCGTCAAGTAGACAGTCGGTCAAGATATTATTAGAATGCGAGGTTGCGATACCTATACCCATTCTTATATTTAATCGCATTAGCGCTTTTTCATAGTCGGCTGCGCCACGGTTTGCTAACGCTCCACTAAACGTTACTAAGCAAATCCAATCGTTGATAATATTAGGTATAATATCAGATTTCGTCAAACTAAAAAACTTGGCAGATAACAAATATAACAATTTAATAACCAATGTCGACATTTCATGTATTTCGATAAGATTGTCAATTTTATCATTCAGTGATTAGATCTATACTGGATTTATAGAGTCATTTGTATTGATGTATTATCTTTGAGTATGATATATTACTTGCAACCAGGAAAATAATTTACGACTAATACTAGCTATTGCCCCGTAGCCCGTAGCTTCGCCCGCGTATTGGTCAGAAATTATCTTACGGGAAAATATTACCCAGATAAATAGCACCCTATGATTTTCCTGACCCAGGTTTACCTGTGTGTCAAACATTGAATTCCGTTCAGCCGTTGAGGCGTGAGAAGTAAACAGGCAGATAGTTATTTTTAACCGACTTCTTAAAAAAGAAGGAGGTTCTCAATTTGTCTGTATGTTTTCTTTTGTATGCATGTTACTCGATTGCTCCGCCAATTATGAATCGATTTTGATGATTCTTTTTTGTTTAGTAGGTCATGCTTCAAAGGTGGTCCCATATAAATTATATTAACTTTGCCTGCATAGTTTTTGAGTTAGCTTCAATTTTTCCCCACTTAGTGTATGTAGACGATATATTGTTTGACAACGTCGCTGTTACTTACTTATCAGGTAGTATATTCGAATTTGTGTGGGGTAGGTACCACAACTAAAAAGTGCAAAATAAAAACTTTTTACAAAAAAAAACACCAGCTTACAAAAAAAAAAAAACACAAAAAACAGTGAAAAATATCTTTCATTTTGGAAGTTGGTGACAAAAAACGAAAATTGAAAAGCAAAGACACCGACTTCCGAAATTAAAGTTACTTTTAACTGTTTTTGTGTCGGTTGTTTTTTTTTTGTAAAAAGTTTTTATTGCATTTATAATATTAGTGATGTGATTATTAGTGGATTTATAAGACAATAAGTTATTTGAAATATTATCTAAGCTGGTATCTACTTTATTTATTTGAATTAAATAGGTAGGGAAGTCATCATCTGCTTTGCCTTTCCCAACTATTTATTTAATTATTGGTCTATGTTGGGGTTGGTGAATAGATTGGAAAATAGAGACACCAAGGCTGTCTCTAAAATATTTAATTAATATCCAGGTGCCATTATAAAAGTCATGTTGCTTTTTTTAAATTTGCAAATAATTTTATAATTCAGAAATCAGAAATGAACAGCACTTACTTCAGCACCAAGCTCTATAAGTGTCTCAATGAGGACTGCCGTCTGCACGGTCATGTGAAGACTTCCAGCAATTCTAGCTCCCTTGAGGATTTTACCCGGAGCATATTTGCGGCGGCAGGCCATCAGTCCTGGCATTTCCTTCTCTGCCAGCATGATCTCTTTGCGGCCAAGTTCAGCCAACTTCTCATCGGCTGTAATACAAAAAGAATGTCAATTTTAAAATCTTTCTTGATTATTTATTACTAGCTGTGCCCCGAGGTTTCACCCGCGTAGGTCTCGATCCCGTGGCAATGTAGGGATAAAACGTGTCCTTTGTCCTATTCCAGGTCATAGTCTACCCGTGTGCCCATTTTCTCCTCTCTAGAGTAGGGAAGGTCGCGGCGCGGCGCCGAACGGTTCGCGTATTGCATTTTAATACTCGTGATAACTTCAAAATTAAATGTCCGATTCGAATGCATTAAAAAGTATTTTACTGTTACATATACCCTTGATGTTAAAACTATTTATTTGAATAAGAATTCATATTATGTTGATTAAATTCCTTCGCAAATAATGCATTAATTTCGAACAAATTTGATTACCATACCAAAGGTTATAGTGAGTCAATCTTAAAAGATAGACATATGCTGCCGCGGATTTTTTTTTAGAACTTTTAAAGAAGAACAATTCCATCATACATGATATTTGCATAACTTAAACCGTTTACGCAGCGCACGCAGTGGAAGCTCTCAAAATGGAACATTTTTCATTTATGCTCCGCTCCTATTGGTCGTAGCGTGATTTTATATAGCCTATAACCTTCCTCGATAAATGGAATATCCAACACAAAAATATTTTTTCAATTCCAACCAGTAGTTCCTGAGATTAGCGCGTTCAAACGAACAAACAAACTCTTCAGCTTTATAATATTAGTATAGATTTTTCTTACTTTTTAATTTGAGAATAAGTATTTAAAATAATAAAATTTCTAGAAGTTTCATACTAAAACATCTGAATAAAAAAAGTTTAAAAGCCTATTAGGTAAATAAGATACAGTAATTTTTATAGTTGCAGTATATAGAGACATACAACAGAAAAAGTAAATTATAATTTTTAACAGATATATCTTTTTGCAGGTAAGTACATAATTACTTATTTTTTTACTAACTTAATATGAAAAAGCATTATAAAATTTATAATGCAATTAGATATAATTATAATGGATGGTGCGGATATCCCTGAAAGGTGATGATGATGATGAGAAGATGTTATGTAGACACTATTAAAACAGACAAAAAAACTCTAACAAGTACCTACTTGTAATAATTTTATCAGTTATACTTAATTCTGAGGCAATAGTGATGAAATAACAAAATGTATTAAAAACCTCACATTTAGGTGGAAAATTTGCTCAATTTAGACAATACTTTTGATGTGTAATTGTAAGAAATGAAAATTCAGGAAAATAATAGCTTGCCATTTTTCGGTCCATAAGTTTTCTTTGCCACATTCCCTTTATTTAACTTTTAGGGACTGATAATCTAAGACCGTTGTAGCAGAAAATGTTTTTTTTCCCAAATAGTCGGTGAAGAGGCATACCCCTAATGCTTATGGAAAGGAAAGCCTTGAGAGCATTCTAAAAAATGGTGTAAAAGCTTTAAAGTTTTGGACCGCTTTAAAACGCATCCTGGTAACTGGTACCAAATAATGCTATTCTGCCTAATAAGATAGGTAAGGAAGTTAGGTACTTACAAACTTTAAGTCTTACCTAAAGCTATCATTTTAATCAATGTAAACACTAAAGATAATAAGTCTCATCAGCATAGCAATAATTGCTGATAATGTGATAAGAAATATTATCGTGAATTAAAGTAAATAAGCAGTACACAATAGCGCCGGTATGTCTCGGTTAAGTCGCATGGTAAAGATAACCTATAAAAATCCTTGTATTGTAAAAGAAATGTACTTAGTTAGCTGTATTTGAGAGCGATAATATTTAAACTCATTATTTGCTCCTTCAGACATTATTCCTATTTAATAAGACAAGTAAAATTACTTACCGATTTTGTACGGTGGCTTCATGATGTGAGATGTGATCAAAATATAGCAAAGTATGTAATAATCTAGCTTCGCTGGCTAGTTTGTAGAAGTCAGTGAATTGAGTGGTAATTTTAACTTCTAAAGATAAAAAGAAGACAATAAATTCATATAATTATCACTCGCGAGACGACCTAGCCTGACCACAGACAGTTCTAAAATAGAATTGTGATTGTGATTCTGCGACAGATGAATGATGATCACAGACTCACAGATCCACAGACAAGGTACAGTCATGTCATTAGCATAGCTTTAGATTATACTATGCACGGATCGGCAATAGTACCTACGTAATAGTACTGTCAAAAAAAAAAAAAAACAATCTGGGCCTTTTCCCAACTATGTTGGGGTTGGCTTCCAGTCTAAACGGATGCAGCATCTGACCTCCATAACACAGTTAATCGGTAACACGATACCCCTTGTTCACAGAGCTTACTAAAGTATGTAGGTACCTATGTACCTACTGCTCCTCTGGTTGTCAGAATTTTGACTAAGTACCCAAAACGACTCTCAAGTAACCAAAGAATGGCAGCCACCACCAACGCGACGGCGTAACGTGTTTTCCGAGGCACGGAGGGGTCTTGGATTCTTGATAAGTATGTAATGGATGGTTGGTCACCCAACCACGAATCGACCGCGGCAAGAATAGCTTCACCTTCAATTTCGTCGGAGAGCTCTCTCCCAGTTTCGTTTTTAACCGACTTCAAAGGGGAAGGGGTTCTCAATTGGACTGTATTTTTTTTTTTGTATATTTGTTAGGTACGCGGTTGCTCCGCCAATTATGAATTGATTTTGATGTCTGTCTGTTTTGGTTGTGAGTCGCGGCCGTATCAAATATTTATTTATAAACAACTGAAACCTAGGCGCCTGAGTGGCTAATCAAGATACAACCTGACACTGACTTGCAAAAAACGTAAGAAAATTTGAATTTCGCGGGCTATCTTAGCGCATCCCAAGTCAGGCTGCTCCAATTTTATAGCTCACTTCGCTCGCCCTTGCATTCTCGTAGTAAATTAATTATGATGAAGACTTAACCTATCCCGCACCGTAATTGCGTAACACACGATCAATCATAACCTGATTTTTTTTGAAGGAAATTGCTAATGCATTGCTTCATTGAATAGGTATGTTCGAGAAATAAGTTTGAATGTTGTTGAACTGTCAAAATGAAACAGATTGTGATTGATCGTGTGTTATGCAATTAGGGTGCCGGTCAAAAATGCTCCAATTTTCGAGCTCGCTCTCGAATGAAAACTTATAGTAGGTAGGTATCATGTTGTGGCCACATTATCGCGGGCGCGATAAGGCGAACTACACTTCGAGCGCTCTCTTAAAGTTACATGCTCTGTGCGCTCTCTCTCGCACACCGCTCGACGTCTCCCTGTAAACAGAGAGCGCGCGGTGTTCGCCACAGAGCACTATATAATATGGTGTTCGCTTAAGTGCGACCGTTGGACTCTTAAGTGGACGTAAGTTGACCGTTGACCGGTGGACTCGGCCGACTCCGGTCGCGGAGATGTGTCTGGAGACACGACCCCGCGATCCGGGGGACGACCCACCGTTGGACGAGAGGAAGCTGCTGGCGACACACCTATGCCGCCGGCTTCGCCGACGCCGTCGCTGGATTTTGGCTTCGTGTTTCGGCTCGACCCCAAACCACAGCGGCGGCGCAGAAGCTCGGGCAAGACCGCGTCCGAGGAGGCGAAGAGATACTGCCCAGACCCGCCGCGGCCACAGCGCGATGGCGCGCCGCGGGGCCGGGTGGTACCCATGTCGCCAACCTTCGCTGATGCGGCCCGCCATACACCGCCACCGTCACCGACTATTTCAGGGGTAAGTGTCCCTAGGCGCTCCACTGCCCCCTCTGTCGCCCCCCCCGGCCCCGCGCCGTCGACGAATGCATCGACGACGAAGCAAAAACCGGGGAAGAAACTCAAATACCCGCCGCTGGTAGCTGAGAAACTGCCGAACTGGGCCACCCACTTCCGGGCCATAGCCGGGAAACTGGGCCGGCCGCCTAATAATATATGTCTCTATATATGTATATAGAATACACTACAGTTTTTCCTTCAATCCGCGAACGGCTAGACCTGTGACCGGGGCGAAGGGAAACTACATCTTATCCTGTAGGAGCGTCGAATCGGCATCTTCGTCGCTGGTCGTCACCCGCTAGGCCTCTCCCCGGAATCTCACCTGGCGTTGACAGACCGCCGAGATGTCGTGAAGAAAGCGGCGCTATGGATATAGCGTCGTGGCGCGCCTACAGAAATACTCATTGCAACCAATCACACGGACGCGTTAAATAAAACGCGGCCGACTATGCCGCAAGCCGCTACAGGCAAACATATTGAGGGGCCCGCAGTGGCCACCGTATAGCCTCCGCGGGCGAGGGACGAAGCCCCGACCCCGTTTGCCACGTCCCCTTACGGGGACGTCGCGATATCTGATCTCGTGCGACCGTTAGTTCTCTAAGTAGTCTGTAAGTGCGACAATGTAGCCGTAGCATTAGAGTTAGGACATTCCCTACTCCATGGCAGTCCATGGGGATACTCCAATTTTATAGCTCGCTTCACTCGTTTGCTCAGCGATATACCCACTAAGTCATAGCTGAATTGAAATGCTACAAACCTCGCCCGTTGATCCTTTCAAGCCTTGGATGATACCAGTGTACGCCTCGAGCACGCTTTCGCGAAGTTAACCTAAATATTCGACCATGTCATAATCATTACGATCTACTTGAGTATTGCTTGCCTGTAATATAAAATATTTGACGTAAAATATAAGGTCATTTTTATTGATCTTATTTATAGTGTAATAATGTTGAGTTTTTACCTGCAATAACATCTGCATCACGACGTCGAAGTATTTAGCAAAATCAAGACCAATGCTAAGGGCAATATCACCAAACACAGACAAAATCTGCGGATATTCACCTACCCACTACCTGTGAAGCTGCAATTTTCTTGAAGCATTTATTGAGGGGCTGAGTAAAGCCTTACGGTCTGCATATCTTATGCTGACCACATACTGTCCATAATGGTACAGCAAACTTGTCTCTGCCAGCTTTTCAAAAGTTTGTTTGAAGAGGGCAGGAGAGGTGAGTCGCCCCCCCCCTTTCTCACTCCGCATGCCTGTGCACATCTGCGGTTTAGCAGAGCTTCAACAAACCAATATTATCTGACTTTCTTGGGAACCCAGTTTTAATAGTTTTTCCCACAATACACAAATTGAACTAGGCCTTAGAGAGGTCAAAGAAGGCAACAGAAACAGGCGTATCTCTGTCGGTAAGTCGGTATATTCTCAAATATACTCTCAGTGGACAGTTCACCTTAAAAGCCTATCGCTGTTCCTCTTAGATATTATGAGCATTCAAAATAACTTTATATTTACCCGACTGCCCCAGAAGGAGGGTTATTTAATTATAGTATTTGCGGTTGTAATTGTAACCGAAAACATCCCAAATCTTAATAGTCTTTAATAATAATATTTTTAATTATGGGATCATACACGCGTACATTAAACTTTTTGTATACCTAGGTTACATATATGTGGGCCGGGCCCTAATTATTTTTTACGTAATTTCACTACACTTTTGTTTAGCACTGCACGGTATTTCTTTCCATTTTTCATCCTTATGGAGCAATTAGTCTCCGAATAAAATGAATGTAACATCCGGACAGACGGACATGATGAAACCATAAGACTTAGTTTCAATGTGGCTTATATTTAGGACTCCGCAGCCAACTACTAGCAAAGCCGGAACCCTAAGGGCCGAGTCACACCGGGATGGCAGCGGCCGGCAGCGAAGCGGCGAGCACTTTCAGTGTGAAATCATTTTAAACTTTATCTACATACTTAAAAGACCAGTATCGCTTGAAAATCTTAGAAGGTCACGAGGCCGCCCGCGGTCCCGTGAGCGCCGTCGCGTCGCCGCTGGCAGAACCACCGACAAGCGATTCTGGTCTTTTAAGTATTTAGATAAAGTTTAAAATTATTTCACACTAAAAGTGCTCGCCGCGTCGCTGCCGGCCGCTGCCATCCCGGTGTGACTCGGCCCTTAGGGTTCCGGCTTTGCTAGTATTTGGCTGCGGAGTCCTAAATATAAAGCCACATTGAAACTAAGTCTTATCCAAACATAAATAGGTTTATATAGCAAAATCAGAAACCAATTTAACTTCTAAATTGTTTAATCGCCATAGAATAGTTTACAGGGTAGCAGATAGTCATAGTCAAAACTAATGAAAATATACGCCGTAACAAAATAACTAATTGATTTTAGATTCGCGCAGGAAAAGTGGGTGGTATTCATTGACTCGATGCCTATGATTCTAAATCAGAACCTTTCATGGCATGGCACTAGTCCTCACATACTCCTATCATACTTAAATATAAGTACATACGTAACTTGTATGACATTTGGAATATTTTTTAGAATATTTTTTAGAATATTTTTTTATCCAAATTGTTTACTTCTTTCAAATATATATTTAAGGTATTAAGTAAAACAAAAAACAAGTAAATGGTAGTAATGACACACTTCACGTAATAAATTCTTGCATAATTCGCGCAAACATCATTCCTATCAGTGATGCTCACAGACTAGCAGACACTCAACACGTCAATTGAAATTAAATAACATACAGGGTATTTCCAAATGTTAGCACACGTAGGTAAGTTTTAAACCTGAAGAGTAGGTATAAAAAGAGTTCCTTCTGAGTTAACGGAACGAATTGATTAAAATATTAGTCACGACTTCACGAGTATCTAAGGAAATTGAACATCGATAACAGAGTTTAGGTTTAATTCTCGTACACGTCAAAGGCACTGATAGTGAGCATAAACGCAAGTTTGACCAATTATCGGAAACACATATTTCAATACTACTAGTAAAACTGCGCGTACCTGAGTCGATGTTTTTATCTAATAATAACATTAACCAGCAGTTATTGCGACAAGCGAACTTATTTTTATTTATACTTTTGAGCTAGTCGACTTAAAAAAAGGCCTCGTAGTTTTATGACTTGAAAAGGCAACGCTAAAAAGGACAACAACTGAAAGTTGTTAAAATGTTATAATAAGTATCCAGAAACATTTCAATAAATGTTAAGTTAGGTTTCCGCGATAACAGATTTTGTTTAATAGAATAGAAAGAAAATATAAAATTTACAAATGAATTTTAGAAATAAAATCATTTTAGACATAACAAGTGGATACAATAAATAAAGTTAAAACGCTAACACGAAAGAACGGAATAAATTTGGTGAAATATACCCATTTGAAATTTTGTTGATTAAGTATGGAATAACCATGAACGCATCAGTTAGCAGCCCATATGTTTTAAAAAAGGTCCGCTTGGTCTTTCGTCTTTTCAATTTACTTTCAGGGCATTACTATTTTGCCATTTCGGAATATCTTAAGGGAAAAAAACTTTTTAATTACATATGTACAATAATGTGATATTGAGATCAGAAGGCAAAGACACTTTTCATTCATCACAAAGGAAGATTTGACCAAAGATTTCTTCCGTTTGAGTTATTAGTTAGTCAGTATTGATAACAAATTACACTATTACAGTTCAACATTGTTTATTTGCTAAGCGACTTTTGTTTTACTAACTCATCAATGTTTTTTCAATAAAGACATAACTGACTGCTGCACTTTCATAATTAGTACATATCTGATAATATAAGTATATTACTGTTATAGCATTTAACGTTATAAATGTTTACCTATTGGTCATCGTTTTTTATTGTTTAAATTTCATTAAGCGATATCTTCAATATTTTTATTATTAACCTGAATTGCGATGAATAAAAAAGAATCATCGCCAATATGGCGTCCTTCAGTCTCAAGTACGTCGACGGAATCTTAAACATACATTAATATACCGAATTTTCAATATGATCGACAATGCCTAAGTTTATAAAATATCTGAGATAATCATGCACGCATCTACACATGCATTCTTACCCATTCATAAAATTCTTTCATACATCTTACAAAACATAATAATAATTTATAAAATTCATAATCCCTTGCACATGTGCATGCCTAAAGTAACATACATCACCTTTCATACATCCCTTTCAAACTATCACTTTATCTCACATAAGTAAAGATACCACAGCCACTGTCTGTATTTATAATACCAAATAGGAAAAATGCTTCAACTTTAAGATAATTATGGAAAGATTATGGTCAGGCATACATTTAACAGTTTCAATAATGCTACGCTAAGTGCATTGTTTGGGGCCAAAAATCACTTGGTGATCTGAAGAAAAAGCCATAACCAAATTAGCACTTTTCTTACATGCAAAAAAAAAACAAATATATTACATAAAAACATTTCACTTGCTTATAAACATTCATCCACTTTTGATTTGTTGTTTTTACAAAATTCTTAGACTGTTTTGTCATGGTAATACCCTTTGTAAATTAAACACAGAAATAGTTCCAAATGTTACTACTATACAATAATGGTAACATGTTACTAAAGTAGACAAATATTTATATAATATCATAGATAATGTAATAATATTTAGATATAAAAAAGGCCAGAGTTAGCCAATGAACACAAAATAACTACTATATAATTGTTGAAGATAGTTTAAAACAATACAGGCCTCTAAACAAATGCACCTAACGACTTATTAATACGGACATAATATGCCTGCCAGTACAGTTGAGTTTACCAGCAGCAAGTTATCTGAAACTGCGTTGCATCACTGTGGCAGTGAATTGTTTCAAATCTGAAATGAAAAAAATAAAGTAAACAAAATATTTAAGCTTGTTGCATTTCGTCAGCTTTCGTCAATATTTAAATGTAGGTACAGTAAAACCTATAGGTCTATAATATTTTGAAATATTGATTTCAAATCTGGACAGAATGGAAAACCTCGTATACTACAACACTTATACAAAGGCACGCTTTATTTAGTACATACCAGCTAGTGAGAGGCGTCTGATGCTTAAGCTTGCGGATCTCCTTGGTGGCCCAGTTAGCGAGGGCCTTGGTGCGCGGCGTGCGCGAGCGGCGCGCGGCCTGCAGCAGGTCCAGCAGCGGCCGCGTCTCCAGCAGCGGCAGCACGCGCTGGCCGAACACCGTGCACAGGTCGCCCGTCAGCCCCGCGATCACCGACATGTGCCCGTCCGTACGCTCGGGCTCGCACGCCACTTGCATCATAAACGTCACGATGGCCGGCACGTGCGGCTCAACCAGCGCCACGTCCGACCGCACCTGCCACATTTCACACGTTCATTGTTTGCTCAGCGATATACCCACTAAGTCATAGCTGAATTGAAATGCTACAAACCTCGCCCGTTGATCCTTTCAAGCCTTGGATGATACCAGTGTACGCCTCGAGCACGCTTTCGCGAAGTTCACCTAAATATTCGACCATGTCATAATCATTACGATCTACTTGAGCATTGCTTGCCTGTAATATAAAATATTTGACGTAAAATATAAGGTCATTTTTATTGTTCTTATTTATAGTGCAATAATGTTGAGTTTTTACCTGCAATAACATCTGCATCACGACGTCGAAGTATTTAGCAAAATCAGGACCAATGCTAAGGGCAATATCACCAAACACAGACAAAATCTGCGGTTTTACAGAGCGATGAATTGAGGGATCACCAAGATTTTCCAATAGCAAGACTATGATTTCATCACAATAGGGTAGCACCTGTAACAATAATATTTTTATTTTACATAATTTGTGTGTGAACACAGCTCCAGTCTCTACCTCTCTAAGGCTCTCTGATCTCCCAGTCAGGGTATTTTAGAGGAATAAAAAATAAAAAAAACATTTTTAAACTTACTTTGCTTTTCAATGCACGACAAATGTCACCAGTGAGCCCAACAGCTGCTATGCATACTTGATATTCCTGATGATTTTTAAGTCCAACATAAAGATACCTCTTGAAAGCATCCATATATTTTAAAAAACCTTCTCCTAAGACCTCAACTAGAGTTGAGACTGCCATAAGAGCATCTTCTTGAACACCACCAGCTTTTCCCGCATTGCCAGCAAACATAGTCAACAAGGCGGTCATAATAGCATCCGATATTTGTGGTGCATCTTCTTGAGTTACCTTACGAAGTACCGATTGCAGTGTGGCACACAACAGACTTTGGAGATCATTGAACTGTGAACGATCAGCCTGACTTGAAATATGATTCTCCATCTGCAAAACTTGTTGAAGCCTCTCTAAAATCACCATAGTTGTTTTTTGCACAGTAACATAACAATCAGTAGGAGAGTTTTTAACCATTTCCATGAGAGCTTCATATGCAGCTGACCTTAAATTATGTTGTGCAGCATCTTGGCGATCTGTTGTTTCAAGAAGCCTTTGAATAATAAAATCAAAGTATTTTGACATGCAATAGGTGCTAGGTTGATTGGCATCTCCGCAATCGGCTGCTTCGTAAGCAGCTTCTGCAAGGCCTGTGAAGGCCCAGCAAACATTAGCAGCTACACGTGGTTCAGCTTTTAATCCATTAACAAGACTTTCTAAGAGTGGTTTCAGATATGTTTCATTTATAGCTGCTTCAGGAACAATTTCACAAATCCTTCCAAAAGTCCAGGCAGCTGTGTCTCGCACAGCGACACTAGTATCATACATGGCTTCAATCAAGGTTGGCATAGCCTTCTCCACTAGTGGCTTCAGAGTATTTGCTTCAAGTCCACCAAGAATAGAACCAAATGCCATCAAAGCAGCCTCTCTGTATCGCCAATTTTCATTTTTAATATTTGAATTAATGAAAGGTAATACATGAGGAACCACTTCATCTTCACAGCAGTTTGACAAAAGCATAAGACAAACAGATGCAGCTTTTGAGGGATTCCATTCCAACTCATCTTCAGTATCATCTTGTTTTGTTAGTTTCTGCATGAGAACAGGAGCAAGGTATTGCAATGCTCCACGGGCATAGAATCTAGACGTACGCGCTGGAGGTCGTCCTGTAAAAAGATCAGTTGGACATGAAAGATCTTAGTTCTGCATACAACACAGGTGTGACAATATCACTTTAAAATTTTCATCATACCTGCATCAGCTGCCTCTACTTCCTCAATTGCAAGATCAATTTCTTCATCACTAACATTAGACCAGAACTCAATGCCTTGAAGTGAAATTTCGTCCACATCAGACTTCATAGCTTCTAAAGTGATAGGGAATAATGCTTGACCCATGTAAGGTTCCATATATTGGTAGTACAATGAGAGAATTTTAACCTGAAATTAAAAATAAACAATCTTATTACTTTATATACAAAAGCTAAGCAAATAATCAATAGAAATATAAATGTAATGTAATGAGTATTTACTACTATCATGTTACTTACTAAGCACTGGAGAGCAGCAACACTGATTCTCATGTCACTGGACTGTGTAGCTTCACATACAACTTCCATAATAAAATTCCTTTCATTTTCTTTATCAAAATTAGCTTTAGTAAATTCCAATGAGTTAAGTAAAGCTTGAGTGGCAGCAAGCCGGACATGGTTGCTGGTTTCAATAGATCTCATGCCATGAATGATAGCAGTTAGAATTGGGTTACTCTGTTCTGTTAATACTTCAGCATCAATTTCTTGGCAAATATAACCTGAGAAGGAACAAAAAATATCACATCTTAGCTATAAATCTATAGAAGTCACACATTTACTCCATAATGGAAATGATTTAAAAATATCACTGTACCATTTGCACAAAATCTTAACATATTTTGTTAAAAATAAAAATTTTACATACCAATTGCTTCTAATGTTGCTTCTTTTTTAAGTTCTGTGGATTGAGCATTGACAACATTTTCTACAAGCATAGGTATGAGGTCATTCCACTGCCCCACTGGAAGCTCTGCTACTGCTACATAAGCTACACACTGGGCAGCTGAACTAGGTCTGCTGTTCTCTGTTCCAATTGCTGTTAGAATCTAAAAAACGAAAGTGCAATATTAACTTTCTTAAAATTAGGTGTAATGAGAATTTTAATGAAAAATACTAGACAAGCATACATTTTTCTTAATATACAATCTGATGTCTTCAGGTAGTGCCAGCCACCTTTGTTGGTATTGCTGTTTTAGGGTGGGGTCTTTAGAAGTAAGGTGGTTTTTTAGCTGTAAACCTGCAGCCATCCTAGCCACCTGACTGTTCCCCCCGGCAACCAGAACATCAGACAACATTTTGATAAATGTTGTGAAATTGGTAACAGCTGCATGGTCAAGGTAGGTTTCTGCAGCTTCCAATTCATTTCGATCTGAAAAAATCAAATAACATGATGACAACAAGAAGGAATTGAACACAAAGTAATTATTTGCACAATCTTACTCAACAGTGTTAAATATTATCATCAGTAACATAAGTTATATTGTTGTTATAATTAGGCAGAATTACTGATATGAGTTATTTCAGATAACTGTAGTACAAAGGCACTATAATAAGAACAAAGAGTTGCTTATTATGATACAGGTTCTCAATTTTAAGGTTTACATAAAATATGTTTAAAGTTATTTTAACTTAACTTTGGAGTAAATAAACCTAATGCCTGTATTTAGAAGTTGGTTTATTCCTGCTGTATAGTGTATAGTGCATTTTTAATAAAGTAGTAATGTAATGATGTGGTCATAATAGACTTGATTCAAAACATATTAAATCTAGCAGAACATTTAGGTTTGGAAGTTATGGTTTTAGACAAAATACATGAGGTACATAATATTATTAGTCCTTAATATGGACTCCAGGCTTAGCTATGTGAGTTAGGTATTGTGAACGCGAATGGAAATAAATGTCACAGTTGTGAAAGATTACAGATTTATAACCTTCAAACCTTAAGAAGACCACCAGTCATCAAGGAATAAACCAGTAACAGCAAATGGAAAATAATAATTTAAGATGTGTGTCAAAATGTCAAATTGTTTGGGCACATCATTGCCGCGTATTGTAAAACTTGAATCGTAGGTGAACCTAGAATTTTCCTTACATGACAGTTAAGCATCTTTGTCATCCACATTCTATCAACGGATATCTAGTAGCATGCCGTGCTAAAATATAAAAGATTCGATAGCTGAATTACTTTCTGAGGACTGTTTCGACAAAATATAATTTAAAACAGTTACGTTAGGTGATAAGTCGGTTGACGACCTGAAGCGCCATACATGAACAGTTTACAAAATGTGATTTTCTTACCTGGTGATACAGTCTTTTCCAATATTTGTATAAGTGTTAATGTCGTTTCTGTATGCATTGTATTCACTGTTACTTCAAAACTCTAGATAATAACTGGAATCCGTAATATAAATTAGAAACCGGCACACCACCGACGGAAGAACACTCATTGATAAAATGTTACTAGTTGTGAAAAAGAAATATGAATGAAAATGTGGTCAGAGTTTCTGCACTTAAAAAAAAAAGCATAATCTGTGAAATTTTCAACCGTCTACATAATACGGCATCATGAGATACAGCTCGCTGACAGACAGATAGCGGAGGATTAGTAATACGGATCCGTTCGGCACCCTTCAGGTACGGAACCCTAAAAATTGTGGAAGCTGCTCAATCGGTTAGTAGATATGATGTATGATCAATCAAGTCCCATGTACTCATGTACTGGCTCGCGCCCTATGGGTGAGCCTTATGGTTGCTATCAACCGGGCACAAATCCAGACTCCAGACTGCTATCGAGAAATTCCGATGGAAATTCCACTTTGCCCTACTGGGAATCGAACCTAGGACCTCATGCTCAGCAGTAGCGCTTAGGCTTGCAGAAAAAATAGTTTGATACTTATATTGATATTTTTAGGCGATATTTATTATTTCGGTAAATCGATAAATAATATCAAGTATCATAAATGTATCAAATACGATATATTTCCAATAGCAACACCGTTGACGCCATTGACTAAAGTGGAAGATAGACGTGCGTACTTAAAGTACGCAGTCTTTAAGTTAGCGACCTTTCTCGGCTCGCCGTTCGGTGACACACGTAAAGCTTGCTCGAACATTGTTAAATTGGCTCGCGGCTTGCGGCAATGGCAGACGGGCTAATAAGATCGCCGAGCCTTAAGTACGCGCACTTGCTCGCACGTCTATCACCCCTTTTACCCACGTATTGCAAGGAAATTGCCAGAGGCAAAAAAGTTTTGTAAAATGGCAACTCTTGAGAAATGTTGTCAATGTCATTCTTTTACCCCATGAACTTTTGTTGTTAGTGGTGGTTGACTAACCAATATTTGCAAAAATGGTAATAATCTTATAATTTCTAACTAATCATAAAATCAAAATTGAAATTTAGTTATTGAATGTGATCTTATAGTACACATGGTGCTAGTTTTCTCAATATTTTGCTTCAATCGGCGTTATAAAATGAGTGTCAACTTTGTTTCAGTCGCTGGTAATTCCAGACAAGTTCCAACATATTCTTCGTATTATGAATACGAACATTGATGGCAAACGTAAAGTTATGTTTGCCATGACCGCGATCAAGGGTGTTGGTCGCAGATACTCTAATATCGTACTGAAGAAGGCCGACATTGATCTTGACAAGCGTGCTGGAGAATGCACTGAAGAAGAGGTATGTATGTTTTTGGTCACTTGATAGAAATACTTATACGTAGACATGTATTTGACTCGTTTTCTAATCCTATCTGGTAGTTTGATACAGTTGTTTTTGTTGTATGAGACTAACGTAAATACATCCAGAGTAAGCATTTAAACGATACAAAGAAGTAGGTTCCTAGCTGTAATTCCTCACATGTTTAACTTTGCATCCCAGTTCTCCATAGTTCTATTTTATTAAATTTCATTATTCAAATTGTCTCGGAATACAAAATCTATTTTATTTTGTTATTTTAAAATTCCTTGTAATTTTTTCAGGTTGAAAAGATTGTTACAATCATGTCCAACCCCAGACAATACAAAATCCCTGACTGGTTCCTCAACAGGCAGAAGGATATTGTTGACGGCAAGTACAGCCAGTTGACATCTTCTAACTTGGATTCTAAGCTTCGTGAAGATTTGGAGAGGCTCAAGAAAATCCGTGCCCACAGGGGTATGCGTCACTACTGGGGCCTGCGTGTGCGTGGTCAGCACACTAAGACTACTGGCAGGAGAGGAAGAACTGTTGGTGTATCTAAGAAGAAGTAATCTAAATAAATAAAATATAATTTCTGCATTTTAAAAGTTTTATTTGATACTCCATTTGATCTCACTTTAGGTAATAGTTACTTTCAAGCAGAATCACTGTAGTTATTTATATGTATAACTAAAAGAAATTGTGAGGTACCTATCCAATATAACATACATCTATAAAATCACAATAGATATAATCTAATGGACAATACATAATTCAATTATAAGTATTAGTACCTAGTGGTTGGTGAGACTAAATACTTATCCGTATAATAATTATTACTTAACATCACTTCCATTTGAAGATAAATTCATACTTTACCTTTACACAAACTAGGCAAAATCAAACATAAAACTAGACTATTGACAGTTTTACACAAGAATAATAAATTTATTAATATGTGATGTTTACTGATTTATTGAAAAAATAGAACAATGTAATTATATTTACATTACAAATGTCACAAGCATACTAAGTTATTCATACTGTGCAATAAGTACCATCATGTAGACTCCAGCTAGTAGAGCTACTATCTCTTTGACAGACTGAGAAAACTTGGTTGAACTTTCAAGAAGTTCAGGTATAACAGACACAGTAGCAATATAAATAAAGCCTCCAGCAGTGAATGGTAAAATGAGAGATGAAACAAGGCCATCTCCTGAACCTCTTAGATATATAGATAAAACTGTGCCTGATATGGCACCAAATGCTGTGAGCAACTGCAACATCATTGCTTTCCTTCGTGAACATCCTGATTGAACAAGAATTGCAAAATCTCCAATTTCGTGAGGGATTTCATGTAAAAATATAGTTACAGTTGTAATAAGACCAATGTTTTGACCAGCAATATAAGATGCTCCAATTGCTAACCCATCAGTAAAGTTGTGTGTAAAGTCTGCAGCAAGGTTTAAATATCCAGCAATCTTTATATCTTCTTTTTTGTCCTTTGTCTTCTTTTTTTGTTTATCATCAGATTTCTTCTTTTCTGCTCCATGAGAATGGCCATGTCCTCCATCAAATAACCGAACAGTTTTCTCGACCACTAAGAACGTAATAATTCCTCCTAACACACCAAGCCCAACAGTGATGTCATGTGGTTCATGTTGCTCACCGTCATGTGAGTGACTGTGGCTGTGCCCTTCGGCGCCGCCACTAGACATGAGCGCATGCGGGATCAAATGCAGAAATGCATCGCCGAGAAGACCGCCAGAAGCAAATGACAGCAAAATCTTGAGTAACGGTTGTTTTTCTACAGTGCCGTCAATAGGTATAAAGAACAGTATAAAAAACGGCGCTATACTTATAAAGAGTGTTGAACTCAATGCTCTGACGTATAAGTCGTAATCTGGTTCAGTTATCACTTCTTCGTTTTTGTGTTGTTCGTTTGCACTTTTGGAATATTTGAATGAGGGCGGTTCATTTCCATGAGAATGATCATGCGAGTGGCTATGACTATGTCCCAATGCCACAATTATTGTACATGCTAGAATAAGACGCAGTAACAGCGCTTTACTAGGATAAAACATTCTTACAGATTATTGGAATTCCCTCCGACAACTGTACACACACACAATATACCACTGACCACAATGTGAAATTGTGAATGAATGACAGAAACAATAGAATGACATTTAACTATTTGACGTGACAGAATGAGCCATGGAATTTGTAAGTACTTTTGGATATACTCATATGATGATCCCCACTTGTGTTGCACACACTTGTGCAACTTGTACACTATAATATCTCATGCGAACTTGGCTAATCTCCGTTGAGATTGGCTGCCGTCACCCTAATTCGGTTGGGTACTTTTGTTGAGATTGGCAGTTGTGACCGTAATTGGGTCGGGAAGACCCACTTTGGGAACGAACACTTCCAAGCCAGCGCGCAAAGAGTCTAATATGTATGTAGAGCGCAGAGCGCAGCACAGATAATAAATACAAAACATCGGGCAACATCTGTTTTCCTGATTCTGCGTTTGCACTGGCAAAACATTCACGACAAAATATGTTGAAGTCTCTAGTTACTGTCAAAAATTGTATGGAACATTAATAGAAAATAGAGATTTCAACATGTTTCGTTGCGAATGTTTCGCCAGTGCAAACGCAGAATCAGGAAAACAGATGTTGCCCGATGTTTTGTATTTATTATCTGTGCTGCGCTCTGCGCTCTACATACATATTAGACTCTTTGCACGCTGGCTACACACGGCAACATATCAAGCTATACATTTCCAGTAGTAATGGCAATTAATGCGATTTTGCATTCATTTCATTAGCATGTGAATTCTTGAGTCTTAGCATGATAATTGCTATTGCTATGCTAATTGCAATTATCATAAATGACGATAATTGATAGTAATGAAGTATGTGAATTTTGTAAATAATATGCCTATCCTATCCTGGCATGTACCTATTTATTGCGTACCTATTGGCGTGTATTATCTATTATATCTACCGCTGCGTGCGTCGACGCTCTGACGTATAATAGTATGAAACATTACGAATAAATTCACTTAGCATTTCACAGCATTTCGCAACTACATTTCATTTGCTAAATGCTAAATGAGATGTCACTTGCTAACAATGAATGCGAATGATAATTAATCCATCACTAATTTCCAGTGTTGACCTTTCATTGTACGGAAATTCTATACGTGTTATATATATTGAACATATATACTCACCTACGGCGAGGTTATATACCGTAGTATTCTCAAGTTATTGACCACATTCACTCACTCCATTAGTCGTAACAGGTGGTCGCAGTTTTTCTTCCATTATATTACCATGTGATCCAAATAAATACTTACTAAAAAGAAATTTCCTCAGTGGAAGATCACCTTAGTTAACTTCGTAAACTTCGTATAAGCTTTGGGTTTACTTCCCGACTGCCCCAGAAGGAGATTAATGTTTTTTGAGTGTACGTAACTAAGTAGGTATGTATGCAATCGAGTGTGACTCTGTAAGTTATGTATGTTCAAGTAGTCTGACGCTTTTGTTCACATCAAATTCGAGATTGATAATAAAATAACTGCCTAAGACAAGAAACTTGTAGGTACTTTAATTGTATAGTTCTTTTTGCAGTCGGGCTATATTTTTATTTTATTAATAACAAAAAATGCTACAATAGGGGCCATAGTATCTCTTCTGTTTTATGTAGGATATCTGGCTTAGTAAAAGGGTTCCATTGTCACCCTTGAGGTACATAACCCTAAAAAATACGTCGTATACACCCAGTTATTTATTTTTTATTTATTTTTAAAGACGTAGGTTTTAAAACCAGTATGTCATTTTCATATTTCCGTCGATATCGCGCTGCGTTTCAACGATGCTGGATTGGCGGCGCACGAGTTTGCGCATTGAATTGCGCCTTATGTCCGGGATGTCTGGAAATTCGTCTTCAACTAATGGTGCCTGAGTGAGTTCGAGTTGATCTAAATTTTCATATGACTCCGCATCTGATATTTTTCTGAAAGTAAGTAAAATTTTGTGTCAGAGTAACCAAAAATATTTATGTTAAATATTATTTTAAACACTATGCGTCTAGGCATCGGAATTTAGAAGGATAATAGTACCCTGCACTGCATGGTCACTCACATCATTAGACGAATCTAGAAGTTAGATTCGGCATCATCATCATGCTATTGTGCATGCTAAAGAAATATACAAACATGTGCAAGGTACCTATATCATCCATTTTAATTTCTCTCTATTTATATTAGGTCTTTACCTATGAAATTGCCGTTCTGCAGTACTGGCCATTTCAAATCAAAATAATTTTTGTTTGGCTAAGAATTCTAATTTCAAATTAATTTTATTTTAAAAACATGGATTTTTTTTTCCAAAAGTAGTAATTTCTTTATTGATTAGTGTTACATTTTCATCGCATTTGAATCTTTTTCGTCATCATGGATACGTTAAAAATTCGAGTAATTATGGAATATGAGTACCGTCGTGGCAGCAACGCGGCACAAGCGGCACGCAACATCAACGACGTTTACGGAGCTAACACTACAAACCAACGCACCACCTGTTATTGGTTTGCTCGCTTCCGTTCTGGAAATTTCGACCTGAAAAATGAACCTCGCGGTCGTCCGAAGACTTTGGTCGACAATGACGAATTAAAGGCGATTGTGGAAGCTGATGATACACAATCTACGGCTGAATTAGCAGCAGCTTTCGACGTTAGCGTCAAAACAATATTGGTCCATTTGCGTCAAATTGGCAAGGTAAAAAAGCTTGACAAATGGGTGCCCCACGAACTCAATGATCGCCAGCGCGAAGTACGCGTCGAGACGTGCCTTGCACTGCTCAACAGACACACAAATGAAGGAATTTTGAACCGCATTGTTACCTGCGATGAAAAATGGATTCTGTTTGATAACCGCAAGCGCTCAGCAAGTTGGTTGGATCCTGGTTCAGCACCTAAACAATGCCCTAAACGAAAACTTACCCCTAGAAAAGTGATGGTCACTGTTTGGTGGTCTAGCGCCGGTGTGATTCATCACAGCTTCTTACCAAACGGGGTGAGCATTACTGCAGATGTGTACTGTGAAGAACTGAACACAATGATGGAGAAGCTGGCGCATCTCCAACCAGCATTGGTCAATCGCTCGTCTCCGCTGCTCCTGCACGACAACGCGCGACCTCATACTGCACAGCAGACGGTCTCCAAGTTGCAAGAACTGGGGTTGGAAGCTCTCCGTCATCCGCCCTACTCACCAGACCTTGCGCCTACAGACTACTACTTTTTCCAGAATTTGGATAACTTCTTGGCGGGAAAAAAATTCAATACCCGAGAGGCAGTACAAAATGCCTTTGAAGAATTTGTTGCCTCCCGTCCAGCTGATTTCTTTAAGAAGGGCATCAATAAACTGCCACTGCGATGGCAAAGATGCATTGATTGCATGGGTGATTACTTCGATTAATACAAATAAAAAATTCATGAAAAAAATTCGTTTAAATTTTTTCATACAAAACGGCAATTTCATAGGTAAAGACCTATTATTATTTGGGTTCTACGCCGTAGAACAAAAATATAAGTAGATATATTTATGGATATATCTCTCTTATTTACCTAGAAATATAACTTTATATACTTATGAAGATGTTTTCATCCAACGCTATTATATTAAAGCATGGGTCTACTGCCTACTGTAGTTAGTTACGGGGCCTCTACGCTTTCGTAGGCGGAATCGTAGCATTTCGTAGCATCTTTGTAGAGGGTGCTACAAAGTGCTACGATTGTTGTTTAGCTGTTGCCGTATTTTGTACTTCATCATTTTTAAAACATGCAGGATAAAAGTTTTCATACTTCTAAAGTTCTAAATAATTTAAGATAAAACTTTATTTTCATACGTTGATAATATCGTCGATAAGATGATTGATCACCACAAAATGTACGGGAAAAGTTTTTTGCGATTTGTGGCTTTCTAGTTCTCTAACCTTTGTTGCTCTTCAAGAGTCTTTTAATCCTGATACAAAACTACATCGACCGGTATAAAAAAATAAAACGTGGGAATTTAAGTTTTTCTATCTGACTTATCCAAAATCTGAGATTGCAGTTAGCAATCTTAATTTTGAATGCTTACCTTTGATCACCACAAGCCATGCAGTCAGCATAACTCCAATCCTTGCCAAACTGTTCTCCTTCCTCAGCTGTTTGTGGCAGCGAAGTGTGCAATGTTTCAGGCAAGCGGAGCGCGCTCAGCCCACCCACGACTGAGACTGCGCCCATCACTACCAGAGGCAGGACGAGGTTACTTGAGCCCTGTAGAGGAGCACATTCACGATATTTTACGTTAAAACCATTAGTAAGTCATTGCAATGTAACTCTTACCTCATTGTAATAAAGTATAAATTGCCGTGAGTTATATACAAGTCTCGGCAATCATTCTGATTTATACTTTATAAAAAATGTATCGTGAATGTGCCTAATGTCTTTAACACACATACGGAATGTGTGTACGTGATAAATCACATAGGCAAACAATCAATCTAAATACGTCGAGAATTTAACTGGGTATTTAAGTAGGTACTCCATTTATTCAAACAACACATCAGACTAAAGTGGCCTATCCAGACACGAATATCTAACTTCAAGTGGAGTTTCGCTTATCTTGACTTCAACTGACCTACTTAGGTTTTTGAGAGCTGCTGCAAGATTATCTTTGCTGAAAGGAAACACGTTGTTTATTTTTCTTCACATTTCCTTCAATGGGTCGTATTTGCGTAATCCTACTAATATTATAAATGTGAAAGTTTGTGTGTTTGGATGTTTGTTACTCAATCACGGAACAACGGCTCAATGGATTTGGATGAAATTTGGCAAATAGATAGTTTATAACCTGGATTAACACGTATACTTTTTATCCCGATATTCCCACGGGATTGAGACTTACGCGGGTGAAACCGCGGGGCGCAGCTAGTGTTATAATAAATGAAGGAAGTATTAGGCACATACATAGTTATACTTTTATAATGTAAAAAAATGTCAGCGAACTATATAATGTGGAATGTTTTACGATGCGCACGATCCTGATTATCAACCTACCGTGGATAGTCTACACAGGTGGCAATTAAAGCAAAATAAATACAATTATTTAAATATTTGTGAATATGTTGGACTTCAGAATATGTAGGTATGGTAAATGATTTAATTAGCTTGAAAACTCAATAGGTAAGTACTTATAATCTTTTTAATTATACTTAATTATCCACTCAAGTGCCTGGCAACCATGGCAGTCCCAAAATTGTATGGTTGGGGCAATCATGGTTAACCAACGCTAAACTGGGGCGTGCAGGTATTTATTAAATAAAGAGAGTATATGTACAATAGAATACAATAGGTACGCCTGGGCTGTTGTTAGAAATTGAAAAGATTATGAAATAAGAAGACCTCATATTCATTTGATACCAGATGATACTACATAAACGTGATAGCAAGCAGATACCTACCTGGGAATTATTATTTAATATTTTTCTAGCTCTGCCAACATGTTTGACTAGGTTTTGGTTATCATTCTTACCAAGTAGTTTATAAAAGGTATTATAATCAAACCCAAGCCGCCAATGTATGCCGATGTTCCGATACCAACGCCTCTCAATTCCGTCGGGTACAGTTCTCCGGCATAAGGGTATATTATTAAGAAGGATGCAGATATAAAACACTTGGATATTAAATAGAGGATTAGGGTTTCCGTTCGAGCATCTGGAAAATTATTTCGGTTCTATACACATAGGTATCTATTTACAAGGGAAATTGTTATATTACAATATTGCTTACCACTGGGGAGTAATACAGTTACGATACAGAATATTCCACTTATAACCATAGACAAACAGAGTGGCCATCTTCGTCCAATACGGTCCATCAGCACCCAACAGACAAGGTAACTTGGTATCTCTACTGCTGAAGACAGGAAAAAGCTCATGTATTGGTTTTCACCTATAGCCGGCCCGTAGTAGCTGAGACCTACGTACACCATCTCTGATGCGCACCAGTTTAGAGTTATCAAAAATGTTTTAAGTCTCATGTTCGGTGTCCGACACAGAGCGAACACGCTCACAGTTTTAGCCTCTGTTACTCCCCTCTCTTTTTGTTCTATAACTTGTTTTTGAAGTTTATTCGTAAACTCTTCCGGCAATTCCTTTCCATTGACTCTTGCGATAGTTTTTAAAACATTATTTGCTTCTTCCAGCCTTTCACGCATGAGTAACCACCGAGGGGACTCTGGGAGTACGAACCAATATAAATAATAAAAGAAGAAAGGTACTGATGTAGCTAAGGCGAGGCTTCTCCAGTCTCTCAGCAAGTATGTGACGATGGATAGTAATATCAAACCCAACGTGTAAAAAATGCAAGTCATCACAGTTACGAAAGATCTGTAGTTTGGACCTGCTAGCTCCAAAGCTGAAAGAATTAAGTATTCATGTTATTTTCTCTTTTTAAGGATAAATAGATTCATACATAGATCATCATTATTATCTTTCATGAATACATTTACTTACAAATAATGAAAGGTATCTGATAAACCGCAGGAATAGTTAGTCCTACGATAACTCGTGCCATCGTCCAGAACCAGAACTCATGAGCATACGCAGTCATTAAGCTTCCAAGTAGAAGTGTGCTTAGACAAAGGAAGAAAGACTTTTTGCGTCCTATTCGATCATTTAAAATCCCAAACGTGTATACTCCAACTGGCCCTCCAACATTTAAAGCAACCAGACCAAGAGTAGGGTAGACGTCGTACTCGCAGACTAGATCAAACTGAAAGGAATGTAATTTTATATCAATTTTTAGGGTTCCGTACCTCAAAAGGAAAAAACGCAACCCGCATAGGATTACTTCGTTGTCCGACCGTCTGTCTGTCAGTCTATCAGTCGTAACCTTTTCAAAAGAAGGTAAATTACACAGTACAACGTGTTTTTTTAAATCCCATAACTCTAGGGTATTAATGAGAATGAGACCATGTCAAAGAATCAACTGGCATATTGTTCGTGATACGGAGTTGGAACTTACATCAATAACAATAGATGATGTTACTTCAGAGGTGTCGTATTCATAGCCTTGAAGACAGTGCTCGGTAGACCAACTCTCATTGACTTCTATGTTTCCACCCATTTCTATAATTTCTGTCCAGTTAATGGCATATCGTGAGCATTTTTCAAAGGTTGTATTGTCCTGGAAGATAAAATTGTGATTTGCGGTTGGAAACTAATGCACATAGGTAATATATAGTGATCGATTGAAAATGATTGAAGCAAGCTTTCTGTGAGGCAAGTATTAGAGGATGTGCAAGTAACGAGATTTTAACTGGATTCTTGGAGTCTATTTGAATATCAGCCAGTTGCAGAAACGAACTTTAACTTTTAAAGCTGTCATTATGTACTAATAATCTTCCATTAACTTGTTTAATCTAATCTTGATCGATCGATTTGAATGGTTTTCAGATATGAAATTATTATTTGCATCCAATAATCAAAGTTGCGGGCGGGCTCATTTAATTGTAAAGCCATATTAGAAATAAAACAATTAAAAATAATGTTTTCGACTGAAAACGGTTAGTGGCCTTTAATGATAAAAAAGGTTTGTTTCACTTTTGTCATATCAACACGAAAAAAGGACCGATTGGATACCAAAAGTACCTACCGATAGAAAAAAGGTTTTACCTACTGATTTTACTACAGGTCCATTTGGTAACATTCATTCATTAATTGAACTTTCACAATGGGTTTTCTGGTGCTTATTTGGTGGCCAAATAAATAATGATTATAGTTGGGTATATAATGTTTACTGGTTATGATTTTGAAATTGATTAATACTGGTTAAATAAAATGGTGATTTCTTTTGACATTATTTGACATCTGACAACCGCAACGTGCGATGGATAAAATAATGATTCGATGAAATAGCTGATAAAAGATAACGACAAGTTCCTCTTGTAGGTAATACCTTTCGTGGAATCGATAATATTTTACGTTGTTGTTGTGTAAGATTGAGTAGCTCTAGTTCAGGAACTCTGCACCAGTAGTCGGGGACGTCTGTCATGAACAGCTGGTTAAACGCACAGAAGCCGCAGGGTAAACAGGCTGGTAGGCAGACGAGCCATAACAGAAGTTTCTGGTACAGACCAAACTCTCCGATTTTAGGCAGCAAGTCGTCCAAATCGATGGCCTCATGCGTTTCATTCGCCTTAAGAAATTATTATTGAATATTAGGTTACTACAGACAGTTTTTCTGAAGTACGGGTCTGAAATTAGCATGAAAATCCTTCTGTAGACAGAGGTAGAAAAAAGTAATAAAAACTAAAACCCAACTACGACTAAAAAGGTTATTATTAAAAATCCGGAGTCACACGTGTTAGGGCATAAATCGAACAGATTACGTGTGACTCCGGATTTTTTATTTGTCTGTCTGTGGTGTCTTGTTTATACCTTTTTAGTCGTAGTTGGGTTTTAGTTTTTATTACTTTAATTTAATTTTATTTCTTTTGGGGTTATAATATATTTTTGAAATGTGCTCATTAAGCCCTTTCATTTGATACCCAACACGGTACGATTAAACAATTTTTTTTTTTTAGTTCCTGCCTTTATGTCCTCTACCCTCTAGAGGACATAAAGTCAGGAACTAAAAAAAAAAAAATTTTAATTTAATGTGACGTCACATAGCCTATAACCAACGGACGATCAAGACGCTTCCAACGATACCTCATTTGTCAAATTGTGATGAGTCGTTTAGAAGATATGAGGGAACAGATGAACATACATACATACATACATACCGGTCAAAATCATAACCCTCCTTTTTTCTTCGCCTTAGTCGGGTAAAAAAGATAAACTGGGTAAATATGTAACTTCACACACGCAAACTACAACACACGATGCAACACGCTATGCTGTACGGTTATGGGTATCAATACTGAAAATTTAATTACATACAACCGTAGCCAAACTGTGGATCAAATAACGGTGGTAAATTGAATTTTGATTAGTCACACGCTTCTTACGCGCATAAAAAAGTCACCATGTTTACAAGATACAAATATTTACAATATAAATACCGATAGTTTCTCTTCTGTGCCGTAAGTAGTTCTGTTACTGCCATTTTTCGTCATTACACTCAACTCCTACTCACTATAAACAGTATTTAGGCGTAAATGACGCGTATAAAAATGGGTACCATTCACGTTCAACGTTACAGTTTGACAGTCTTTTGTGGAACGGGAAGAAGCCATAAAGTATTAATTAAATTAATGAGAACTTACGTACGCATGCGATAGCATATGTACTATCGTTCAGCTTTAGCGTCAGCCAAAGCTAATGCTTACCTACTTGCTGAATCAAACCTATTTGTAGGTCAATACAGGGTGAGTACCTACGTTCCAATGACGTTGCAATGGCGTGCATCGTACTACTGATAGCAGTTCTTAGGCCGTCTCTACTGCTTGCAGTGGCGTAGCGTGGGTTTCAGTAGCCCGAGGCGTACACAAAATTCCTTAGGCCTTTCTTAGGATTTTTTTTTTTTTTTTACCGTCAAAGCTAGACTCACGGACTGAGTTATATTTGCAAGAAGGTAGAGCTAATACAAGGTTTTAAAAAAAAAAACTACAAACTGGGAGTGCTTTAAAACTGAATAACTTTTACTTTAGGACCAACTTCAAAAATCAGCGGTTCCATACTAAAGTTTAATACCTTTGTTCTAAACAGTATGGGACTGCTGATTTTTTCTCGCGATATCCTACGGAGATATCGGTGTTTTTATAAAAGAAGCAACCCAACCTTACAGCGAGCGCACTGAGTTCCAAAACTTTGGCAACTCAGATAGGAGTTTATATTTTGACCATTCATACAGAAACAAGAGCTACTTTGTCGACTTAAGCAGAAATGTAGGCTCCAGGAGCGGGCAATGAGAGCTCGAAAAGGTTTGCCCTCCGCCTCGGATAGGTTAGATTTTTCTTTGTCTATTCGTAGTATGAAGGGTCAAATTGGCCTTATACCGTGGCCACGAGCTATACGCCCAAGTGATACGTGTCTTACGATAACGACTGCGGGAGAAAACATATTCAAGAAGTAGTTTAGCTTTAGAGCATGCCACGAGTCACGAGCGACTGCGGCGTCACTTGCGGAGCGACCGACGGTAACAAACAGGTGACGCGCGTCCGTGTCTTGACGCAAGTCGCATCGCTCGAGGGCGTAAACGGGTCCTAAGCTTAATATTTTTGCTGTTGAAGAAAGCTGCAAATACTTAGAAAGCTTACCGCTCTCAAAAAGTGCCACCCTAGGTGGTGGTAAATGTTTTTTTTTTCTAGTATGTAAGTGGACTTTAGTCTATGTACGTGCATGAGTAATAAATATTAGGTTCCAAATATTTGAAATAGTCTAAGTGGTGAGGCATCTCGGCGAGGCATCAGTTTCTCGCGCATAGGTGTGGGTTCCATTTCAGCGTTGGGATTGGGAAAATGTGAAAATAAATGTCATAATTGTTTTGTTAAAATATTTTATTTCTGAAACGTAGATAAAATCGATACAAGTAATTAAAATTCTTAGAGACATAACTTATATTCTTTACATAATAATGAAACTGTGAAAATTGTCTTACCAACTGTATATATAACCTATCAACGAATGTGCGCTTTCAATAAGTTTCGTTGTAGGTGTATATAGTACGTATCAACAGTCTCAACGCACGCTTTCCATGCCAATATTAATAAAGTATCTAACATACCATTTATATAGTATTAACCATATAAACAATTCGATTACGAGAGAATTGACTTCATAGGTATAAAATGAAGATTAAATCTTGTATAAAAATTTCAGTATTCATCGCTAGATTTTTACAATTTTAATAGAATAGGAAAATAATGCACATGCATTTTATTTTTTCTTGTACATATTGCAAGCTTAACAACGTATCATCCTATAGGTAGGTGTACTTTGTGTAATATTTGTAAAACTTTAATTAATATCATTATTACTTATATACACTTTCGAAACAAGTACATAGATACCTCTATCTAACATATTTTGTGCCTTTATTATCACTCGGGGTACGTAATATTTCAATCTCTTAATAACCAGCACAAACTATTAAAAATTGACAAATATAATTTATTAATTATTTAAACTTTGACTTAGCAACAATAACATTTGGTAATAATAACGTCCCCATAACCGACTTCACTAGTGGCGGAAAGTTTTCAGATACCTAATTCGGTCAATCTCTACAATCTGAATGAAGCTAGGATGCTACATGACTGCCAGCTACTGACAGCTGCTGCAGAACGTCGTGAGTGCAGTTTCAGTGTAGTGAAACAAACGACTTCCCCGGGGCGGTCATTATTATTATTTATATATCTTTTTCCTCCCACATGAACAAGCGACCATGAATTCTTCGAAAACTCTCTGCTTTCAATAACACCTCAGCTGTTAAAATTACATAAAAGGCGTTAAGCTTCATAATAGAAGGCATAATAAACCTACAATATGCAGGTTTATAGAACAACGTGCTCCTTACATTCGAAGTTTCCGATTACCGGACACTAAACAGGTTCAATTCACTCCCGCACAAAACAAGTCGAAATTATTAGCTCGACGAAATATTTGGATAATGTTTTCACTCTTATATCGTCATTCTTTGCACACTTTCACAACGTCAAAGAAAAGTACACTAGCAAATTGAAGTCCTTATTGACAAATAAATACGTTTACATTGGATGTGTAAATGTAACTCTCGTATTGAAAAGGAATAAAGAATAAATGTTAATTCAAACATTTGTCGCACATCAAATCATATTTGGACTATTTCTGGTTCAAAAATTACAAATATTTACAAAAGTGTCGTTAACGGCATCGGGAAGAGAAGGCGCTCGTGCGCCACACGCCGATGCTACGTAAGCAGCTTGAAGAACATGATGCCCAGAGAGATGTTGATGAACAGCACTAGGATCACCAGCTGCTGCCGGGAGAACCAGTCCTGCGAACAGTAGACAACACAATTACATACATATATATAAGTACTTAGGTCACTAATTTATACTTTCATTATAATGATGAAGCCCGACGTAGCATTCGTAGGCATTTCGTAGCACTTTCGTAGCAATTCAATAATCTTCTCCATTTAGGATATTGAATTATTAAAGTGATAAAATGAGTGAATATCTAACCTTGACTTGCGGACTGACTAGGTAGAGCAGAGGGTTGGCCCTCAGCTTCTCGGTCTCCTCATGCATGCGGCGCACCTCCTCGCGCCGCGCCGAGCCGAGTGCCGACACCTCCTCGCGCGACATGCCGCCGCCGTCCGGCATGCGCGGCATGCCTGCCACGTCCGGCAACGACTTCTTACGCTGAAGGGTCTGCGGCGTGCTTAGCATCTGTATATAAATAATAAATTTGTTATATCATCTAGACAAGCAGGTTTTTGTTTTTGGCTACAACTTTATGTGACACAGATTCCCGTTATTGTGATAATTTTTTTGTTCAACCGAAACGAACATACTCGGTTACGGAGATATTGGAGGCTAAAGTTCCAACTATTTCAGAAGTTTTAAATGTTATAACTTAATTTTAAATACAACCCCTGAACCGTTGCATGCATCCTTAAACACAATGTTTTGCATGCTTTACGATGCGCACTACCGTAAACAGCGATTTTTCATACCAAAAATAAAATTAGTTTCCCGGCAATTATTTTTGTGCAATGTTATTTAATTTGAGGTACAGAATGCGTAGTTGACGGCTGTGATGGGTATTTTTACACCCTGTATACGTATGATTTTCCTAAGACATTGCTAGGTGTAATAATATTTTGAAATAATTATGTGTATTGTGTTTCAATTTTAGGTACAACACACAGCTTAACGGATTAAGATTAGTTATACTTATATAATACGAGACGTTAAAATAATAATGTATAAAGTGTACTAAATGATTTCAACTTTAAATAAGTAGAATGGACGAGCAAAATAAATTGTTTTGTTTAAATCGCCGGAGATTTAGCTCCGGGCGGCTGACGTTTAGAAAAAACAAGTTGATTTATGTGACGGTATACACAAACAAATCCAATGACCTTTCAATTGAAAGAAAAACGTGTATTTGCGTAGACACCATATAGCTAAGTGTGGATGCATACTCTTTGACCTTTAACTATTACAGGTACGACAAGTATAGCGCACCTGTCTATCATTATGTCATTGTAATTGATGAGAGAGCTTAAGATTTTATCACTGTTAAGTTTATTATGTATTACTCTAAGTAGGTAGCCGTCTGTGGAAATGTTATACGAGTAAGTTTACCTCCACGGGAGGTACGTTAATCCAGCTCTCGGACGCTCGCCTGGCGAGGATCGCCGGGGAGCACGCAAGATCCTCTTCATCATCTTCCTCCCCTTGATACCACATTTTCAATTACACAATTTTATACAATTCTTCGAATCACGGCTCAAAGACTTTGAACATGTTTTCAGACTTATATAGAGGTACAGTGGCACCGTTTTACGTTACGCATTGATTAATATTTTACAATTAAACGCGAGTAAATTGGTCTTGTGAGTAACTTGCAAAGTATTTTTTTGAGATTTAATGTACTTTAGTTATATATAGCGAAGAGGTGATACACGGAAAGCGGCAGCGAGTGACTGTCTCAATTTAGAAATAGAACGGGCAGAGCGCTGCCCCGAGCCCCGCGCGCGCGCCGCCCGCCTACTGCCGTGTCATTACTAAACTTATTGCAATGCCATTCGCACATCCATCGCGTTTTGACATGTATTTATACAGATTTTCTTCGATGAAGCTTTTTTGTTCATTTTTCGACTATAAATATTGTATATCTAGGCCTAACTACTATGTTCAACTGCTAAAGCTGTCAATAAATCAGAATAAACTTTCTAATCGCTCGCATATTTGTGATATTTATCTATAAACGGACGATTCCCATGAATTACAACTTGTTTTGATCTCCCATTTAGCAATACCGTATTTCAGTGCCTAGTTATTTAGGTGCGCAAGTAACGTACAACAACCTGGGTGACCTTGTTCATAAATTGCGCGTAACGATTGGTTAACCCTGCAGGGCTGTGTAGCGGTCGCGCGGTTTACAATCGTAATCCACTGTTGTAAAAATAAATATTCCCGAAAAACTACAGATGGGAATATATTGACATTCCTAGTAGGTACTTAAAGTTGATAATGTGTATGCGTGCGGTTGTCTCCAGGAGTTCTGTGAAGTCCGCGGAGTTATCCGTGTGACTCATTAAGTGAGTGTTTTTGCCGAATAAATAAGTAGTTTTGGATTGAGATCTCGAAAATAACTATAAGAATATATACTCATACATGCATAAGTCTAAATAAACAAAATAAATTTTGTCAGGAGAAATAATGGACGGAAGAGGAGAAAACGAACCCAGCAAATCAGCGCATGTTGCAGAATTTTTTAAAGTGGTTTCGGTTCAAATAATAAGAAATACTTAATGCATGCATTCAAAAGCAAAATAAACCTGATTTATCATCATCCTGATCTAGTCGAGATTTAGTATTCTGTTTCTTCAATGATATTAGAAGAACAATAGTAACCATCACCTGAAATTTGCAGAATAACCAACTGCCTCACCAACTGACCGCAGAGGATTTAGCTCTTTGGAATGGTTTTAATGAATAGGTTAAGTATAGATAGTTGGTGATCAGGGTGTAATGATGGAGTAGGAAAGATAAATGAGGATAAATTATAGTAACTAGCTTCATTGTGGGGAAAATATGTACAGCTGCGCAGATAAGCGAGACATGTCGATCGTAGCGTGTCTAAGGAAAACGCCAAACAGACGACGCGACGCTACGAATGGGCGTAGCTTCTAACCTAGTGTTAGAACATGATCAAAAGTTAAGAGTATGTTAGCAACTTATTGCTGACACATTATCATACTGTTACGACGACTTTTATTATATGAACATAATGCCTTGCGACGTAAAATGACCCACCCTTTACATTCAGACGCGACGTGGCAACCGCTAGGTACTAAACTAAATGCGGATTTTTTAAATCCTTAAGTTTTTAAAGCTTGTTGTAAATTGAGTTTTATCTTATTGTACTGATGATCACTAAAGGCTAACCAATTATCTTTGTTACTTTTCGAGGACAACAACGGTATTTCAATAAAATTTTAGTATACTTGTTATTAAATACCTGACTATCTAGACCTTAGAGTATATATTGTATACTCTAAGATCTAGAGGCAAATCTAAAAAGAAAACCGGCCAAGTGCGAGTCGGACTCGCGCACGAATGGTTCCGTACCATTATCTATAAAAACGGCAAAAAAGTCACGTTTGTTGTATGGGAGCCTTTTAAATATTTATTTTATTCTGTTTTTTTTTGTATTTGTTGTTATAGCGGCAACAGAAATACATCATCTGTGGTTTCAACTGTCTAGCTATCACGGTTCGTGATATACAGCCTGGTGACGGACAGACAGACAGACAAACAGACAGACGGACAGACAGTGCTAGCCTTAGTAATAGGGTCCCGTTTTACCCTTAGGGTACGGAACCCTAAAAACGGAATTTTGTACGCTAAAATTCGCTACATCATGGTAGCAAGTAAAACTACGCGCGCTTAGATCTATCCCTAAGCTGACGCTTTTGTCCCTATTTTGTATATTGAGTCGTAATATAGTATGTAAATTGTGATTTTAAAGATTTCTTTGCTTAGTGCATTAGTGCATGCATTCAGTTAATAGTATTTTTAATCGATTTGCACTTTTAGTGCAAATTAATCCTCTTAGGTGCACGCCTTTCTCTAAACGATAGATAAAGTAGATTCATCTTTATGGCATTCAGTCCGCCTCTGTACTGTAAGGAGGTACCTATAGTTTGTTTAGAAATACAATAGTTTTTTATTGAGATTTAATAACAGGTTTTGCTGGTATAATTATGTAGTCGAATATAATATTATATCGGTCGATTACCTTGTAGAATAACCCCAGAGTACCAAATTTTTCCGCTCTCTAAAAATAAACTCATTTTTTTATATATTTACTAGATGTACCAAATACAAACTTTCATCTCCTATTTAACCCCTTTAGGGGATTGATAGATGGATTTAAAGATATCGTTCCTTAATATTCACCTTCGTTTTAAAAGGAACTCTAGTGCAAAATGTTATGCTTTTAGACCCTGTGCAGGCGTATCAGCGGTAATGTTTGTCAGTGAATGAATAATTTTTAATCGGTAGATTACTTTGTTAAAGGCTTCATTTTGTATAATTTTAATTTGTATAGTCTACCTCAACAATTGACTTCCAAAAAATACACAATAAAAAGCGAAAAATAAGTTTAATTTCGGAAGTCGGTGGCAAAAAACTAAAATTAAAACCAAAGAAGATGGTTGTTTTTTTTTTTTTCACTTTTTGTTTCTGGTACCTACCCCACGAGTTCTAAGGTGGCTCTTCAGTTCAGGCGTCTGAATTGAGGAACCACCTTAAACGTCCTGTAACTTTTTAAGGGTTTTTAACTTACCTTACGGCCTCCTCCACCTCCGCCGCCTCCGCCGCCTCCACCGCCTCCTCCACCTCTCATCGGTGCAGGCGGTGGTGGTTCTGGTACTTGAGCCACATACAAACTTTCAGTACGTTTGGGCTGATAAGGTGATGGTGATATTTCCTGTCCGAGCGTCCGTTTTCTCAAAAGTGAGTCCTCAAATGCTTGAGGTTCTCGAGAACCCGCACGAGATGATATGGAGCCGCGGCCAGACGCTAGATGCCCGTTGCCTGCAGGTGTTGCGGCTCGGGACGCTGGCCGTGATGGCACCGCGGGCTGCGGAGCCACAGAACCAGCCCGGGAGCCCCCGCTTGGAGCCGCCTCCACAGACGGCTGCCGCGACCGCCGTCCGTACCGATCGACACTTGAGTCTCGACTAGGGGGTCTTTTGTAGTGATCGAAGTAGTCAATAGAAGGACGCGGTCCTGCTGGCCGAGCTCCGTTTACAATATCTTGTTCAGTAGGAGCACTGGGCCTATATCCCTGATCAGCAGAGCCTGTTTGTCGATATGCCTGATTGTCATTCGGCAGCTGTCGATACATATGATCTTGTGGTTGGCCGTACGCTTGTTGATCAAGCGGTTGTCTATAGCCTTGGGAATCAATCGTTTGACGATAGGGTTGCTGATTCGTCGGCATTGCTTGTCGGTCGAGAGGGCCCTCAGAGTGTACGGTTCCGGTTCGAAGCTCATTTCGTCCATACGCAGTGGCGGTTTCAACATACGCGTTACCCTGGGCGTCATAAGAAGGCTGACCGAGCACACTCTGTCGTCGGGGGGGAGCTTGAGGGGGGTTCCATTCTTGTTGTTGGGGTCTTTGGTTCGGTTGTTGTCTGTTAGCCGAGGACAGTCGTCGATCTTGGGTGACGTATTGCTGGCCACTTTGGTCCATACTCGGTTGATTGAATCTGTACGAGGAAGCTTGCTGTGGTTGCTGACCGCCTTGTGAGATAGGTCCATATAGTTTTGTTTGGTCATTTGGTAAGTATGATTTTTGACTGTCGGGCGAAATTTGAGGCGTTGTATTTGCTGATTTCCAGTTATCTTGATTTGTCGAATAGTACGGATCGTGTGGGGGTCCAAGATTTCTATTGTCTGTATTGTAGTTAGAGCTGTTTGCGAGCCGTGGATCTACTGATTTAGGATATTGCGTCGAAGGTCTCCTGGAGGGTACTGCATTTGGAGCTCTATTATTTTGAGGAATCTGTGAATGCATCGGAGGGATATGATTTGGAATGCTCTTTCCATCCAAGATCTTTTCAGATTCTTGTGATACGGTTGCTGCAATTTGTGCATCGTAAACCTTTTGTCTATATTTTTCTCTTAATCCTATTCTGTCAAAGCCTGGGTGCTTAAAATCTGGAGCGAACTGCTTCGCAGTAGCTTGCGCTATATCACAGTCTTCTTTTGCTTGGTCTGCCGCTTCGTCGGCTTGTTCAGCTTTCCCTCGAGCCGTGGCGGTTCTGTAACAATTATGATAAATGATTTCTCAGGGTACACATTTAGAATAGTTTTTAGGTATATTAAAATTGCGTCCTATAATTATATATATCTGTTAAACACTGACCTGGAGATAGCTATATCAGCCTTTTGTAATGCTATTTTGGATGCGCGTTGCGCCGCGTTTACTGCTGAGTCAACACGTTCCCGAAATTTAGCGGACCGCATGAGGAATAAATGTTTTCGTTTCTGGCTTGTTATAAGTACGTTGTTCTTATATTTGCCTTCTTCCCTCGTACCGTCTCGGAACGTAGTAACGCCGTATCCATACTTTTTGTTCGCCGACCACTCTCCCTCGTAGCGAAGGCCGTCACTGCGCTCGCTGATACCAAACCCTGTACGTTTATCGTTTTTCCATTCGCCCATGTAAGTTTCTGTGACACTCGCATCCAAATGTTCATCCTGCCGAAGAAAATTACTTTTTAACATCCCTATATGATTTTGATGAGGGGAAACCAGTTTATTTTTATTTTTGATAATGCCTCATGTGTTGGTTATTAAACAAAACCAAAACGCAAAATATCAATCCCCACATATCAATAACATGCTTGTCGAGTGAAATTGATTCAGACGTATAGATATAACATCGACTCGAGGTCTTAAAATTAGTAAATCGTCCGTCTCCTCAAACTAATAATCGTGTAATGGCATTACACACATTATATTATCATAAGCATTTATTTGCAAAGCCTGCAGTCTGTGAATATTTTATATATTTTGTTGGGGATTTTCCATTTAGGGTGTGGAAAGAGTTGAGTGTTATTTAGGAGAGTGTAGTTTTCAGAGTTAGAGATGGTGTGTCACAAAGATGACAACATGTTTAATTAAGTAAGGACTGGATCTACACGTACTTATTATGTGTGAGAGCAATATTTGTTAATGGGTTGGTATAATAATTTTGTTCGTGTGGAGCCATGCTAGCGAGGGATCGGCCCGGGGGTGGAGGGCATCAAGATGGCATTGCATCAACATGCGAACGATTATGTGGGTGATAAATTTGTGATTTAAACCAAATAAGTAAATTCCCACCTCGACAACGAAACTTGCGTTTGAGTTTGTGTGCAAAGAGGCATGGGTCATAGCGGAGTGGGTGCTGTCTACCGAGGAGACCCACGAAGAGCCCGAGCCCCCCGAGCCCCCGGAGTGGACCGAGCCCGTGCCGGTGCCGTCCAGCTCGCCGACGCTGCGCTGTTTGCGCCATTTCTGAAAACATTATACGTCGTCTTAGTAAGTTGAGTTCAATAGCTTAGACAATTTTAAGGGATCTACTAAATTATTCCTTTTGTATTTTGGTTTTGTTTATGTAGGACTAGGTGCATCCCTAAAATACTCACGAAAGGACCCCATTTTTTCCGTATTTGTGTCTTTACACTAAAATATTATTTGTTAGAGCAGCTTAATTTAGATTAAAGTACGATGGGATTTGCAGCTGATATCCTAAAGTGCCCTGATCCAAGTGATAACACCCGTAAAATTATTTTCCTTTTTGAAGAATAATAAGACTTTTCAAATTAAATACCCTACTACAGCAAGTGACAAGAAGTATCGTCACCAGCGAAAAAAGCATTGTCTTCACAATCAGGCTGGCGTGCCCAGCAAAGTGATTTCGAGAATATTGAATACCTCTCTTTTGAGCAGAGGTCTGGTAGTGGGCAGGAGAGAGAATGATTGCAAACTCAACTTACATGTAACAGTCCTTTAGGTTTTCCGACAAGCGATCCGCGGCGTCCGGACGGCTGGTCGGAGCGGACCGTGAGCACGAAGCCTCCACGTGCGTCGTCCATGCGCGTGGTGCGCAGCTCGGAGGGGTCGGCGCCGCCTTCGTTGAGGGACGACATGGAGCCGCGGTGACCCCGCGCGCCGCCCCGATAGTGCGAAGCCAGCCCGAACGGCGCCGACGTGCGGACACCGTAGCCATGCCGCAGCCCGCGCATCCATTGTCCCTGGTACGTGCCTGGAATCATATTCGATGGTTTTATCATTTTGTATAACAGAATCACAATTAGACCTGACACAAAAAGCTACGACTCTATTGGTGATGATGATGAGTTAAGCGGTGCTGGAGTAGCTATAGACTTTAAATAAACGGAGCGTTCAACCATCTACAATTTGCTGATGATCTCATTCTTATTACCGAAAACCCGAACCACCTACAGAAAATGTTGCACAGTTAGTCAGGGAAAGTACCGTAGGTACTTCAGATGCAAGTGGGTAGGACTTCAGATGAAAAACTAAATTAATGACAAACCTTATAAAATAATCAATTCATATTAATATCAGCAACTTCGAATATGTCGAAGAATATACCTACCTCGAACAAGTCATCTCTCCAACACAACTCAGCACCAAAAATATACAATGGCAGTGGGCAAAGAAGTGGGCCAACGACGTCATTGAATAGTATCCGAGAGAAGGGAAGAGGAAGACCGGTGTGTAGGTTCGAGGATGACCTGAGATCGACAGCAGGTGCGATATAGAGAAGGAAAACTCACGATCGAAAACTGTGGAAGGGTAGGGTAACTATGGGGGAGGCCTATACTGGAAAGCAAAACAAACTCATTGCAGATGTCTAATATATTATGTATAAAATGTTTATTGCAAGTTTGTTAAAAAAAGGCTATTCGAATGTGAGTTTGAAACTTTGAATTTTGACGCTGATGTGGTGAGTAGAGGTTGTAGTAACGCAATTGTACAAGATAATACTAGAAATACATGGCCAAAGTTCCATTTTGGTCGAGTTTGCTTGTGGCACCCCTACTCGGAAGTCGGAACACAAAATTGTAGGCTTAGTATCACTTTTGCATAACGATTGTAACAGGGGAAAACATGTAGGATAACTAGATAAGCATGCAAAGCCGACTACTACTTTTAATGTTGTAGAGATAAACCACTTAAGTGGGACAGAAGCCTGACAAGGGCTTTATCATAATACCATTAGCTAGATGAAGTTGAAAAGAGATAAAGAAAATACTCATCCCTCGCTAATCTGTAATCGCACAATAATGGCATCAACGTTGAACAGCAAATGCGATGTAAAGACGTCATAAGTCCGATAGGTCTTTAAATATTACGAGCAAACTGCTCTAATCTATCGCCAGTACACGTCAAGAGAAATGCTTTTAAATGACGCTATTCAACGGTTCCCTATTCCAAAACGTGGATTATGTTCTATCTGTAGAATATCTAATAGATTAACTAAACCTGTAGATGGTGTTTGTACTATGGCCGTAGTAGTTATGAATATGACTATGGGTAGCAAAACAAAGACCATAAAAAGCAATCAAAGCCATATTCTAAGAAAATAATGAAAGATGGTAGCCAAAAAATATGGGTAAAGGAGCCTCAACCTCTAGCTTTAAATCGAATTAAAACATGTTATATAATGTAAAATTGACTTTTACTGATGCTCTGCATCAATCACTTGAGAATACGAATGAAGCATTACTCTATGGCACGACTTATTTCTCATACTCAATCTCGCTATCGTCAATCTTCAAGCACCGTATGACGTCAATGGCATTCATGAATGTAATGTCTAGCACGTTTTCCGTGCTCAAAGGTGTAAAACTGTGTCAAATTTTATATTTCCTGTGTTTATAACATCATCCTTATCAGCTGTAGGTATCCCTACGTTTGCTTTGTACGAAAAGCTTTGATACATCAAACCGTTTCTAAATGTCACAATTTTTTTTCCGAACATGCTATACATGTAGTTATCGAGTTGTAGAGACGGTTGAGAAGATAGAAGACTTTTTGGAACACTAGGGTAGGAAATATAGAGATGACTCTACAGATTAATAGAAAATGTTGTCTGTGTAATTAGGGTGTGATTGTACAGTTAATTTTAATAGTGCCTAGTATTAAATGAGTGGTCGACATGATTGTGTGTCGAGGTGGCGCGCGGCGCGGCAGGCGTGCCTGTGCTATATTTAACCGGCGAGGGCCGCGGGCCGTGCGTGGCGGGCAGAGCACAGGGCCGCTTCACTCCGATCATTCATCGAGAAAACTACTGAAAAGTTTCATTGCATACGAGTAACTGGGCTACGCAAAGTTGATAGAGACGTTGGTAAATTCAAATCAACATGTTTATAATTTATAATCTATAAGATGTCTCTATGAGTAAATGTTAACATTATGATCAGTTGAACTAAATCGCTTCAAAGTGTGTCAGAATTCAGAGTAGGTAAATTATAAGGACGATGAATATGTTAACGGTACAAAAGTTAAATAGATACGTCGAACGATATATTCTCGTCAGTTGTTTTCGGAAATATTTATAGGTATCACTGCCACTACATAAAAAAAAACTTCACTGAAAGCTTCGGCATGAGATAATAAAAAAGAGTCGTAATATTGTTAAAGGTGAAATTCTTGTTACAAATCACTGAATTCATCATTTTAATTTTATGAATGACAAATCTTTATTGAGAGCATGAGTCAACGGGATGCCGTCAGGAAACATATACCTATGACGTTTTGTCGCACACAACGCTCGCAAACTATTACCTAAATAAATTCCAACTTTGGACTTAGGTATGTTACGGGTAACTTATGCCATTGACTGTAATTATTATTTATCACTTGGCACAATATGAATTAGAATGACATACGAACATGCAATACACGTGATATGGATATTGATAGGTGCATGCGTAATTGAAATCTCTGAATAAGAAACAGATCCATATAAGTCCACGAAGGCACACATTCCGTTTCATTTATCGCGTGCTTTTTTAACCCGATATAATAAATCGTAAAATACAATAGACGTAGATATATTTAGTAACCAATTCCGCTTGACTATTCTTCAAGAGTCCTAAAAAACCCTGTAAGAAATCGACACGTGTTTCACCTCTCAACGAGGCATCCTCAGGATGACGATTGACCAATTGCAAACCAGAACGCGACGTGTTACCACACCGAGCAGCAATCCTATATAAGTGGGGGTGACGGGCGATTTGATTCACTTTGCGTCCAGCGCTCGGTGTGGTAACACGTCGCGTTCTGGTTTGCAATTGGTCAATCGTCATCCTGAGGATGCCTCGTTGAGAGGTGAAACACGTGTCGATTTCTTACAGGGTTTTTTAGGACTCTTGAAGAATAGTCAAGCGGAATTGGTTACTAAATATATCTACGTCTATTGTATTTTATAATGGATTTCCGCAAAGTCACGCCTGAATCAATTAACTATAATAAATCGTAGCTGAAACAACCTACCTAGTACCTATGACTCCTGTTCAGTAAGAATTTATAATCCTGACGGTGTGTTGTTTACAGATATTATTTTCAACGGCAAACATTGCGCAAGCAGAAGGGTTTCCTTCCTAGTTCACGCCATTACAATCTGGGTCATGAGGCTAACAGCGCGTACAACAAATAGTTATGAAATTAATTTATTACAAATAACTATGCAAGTAGCGTCTCGGGCTAACCCGGATTTCAAGAGTTTATTTTCGGATTAAAACAATAGCTTTGGGTGTTATCATCAGATTAACAATAATGTATTTTCTCGTAACGAACGTATCTACCTAGCGAAGAATGCCATGGCCATGTAAACGTAATGTATTTTCGTCTGAATTCCAATAGTTTGGCAATGAAAGAAATGAGATAATACTGACCGCCATCAGCATATGTTTCGGAGCCGTATCCGTCTTGTAGTCCATTGGCCCAGGTGCCCTCGTACTTGGCGTTGCTGATGGTGCTCTGGCGCACGCCGTAGCGGCCCTTGTATCCCTGCGTCCACTCGCCGCGGTACAGCCAGCGGTCGCGCGTCTCCACGCCCAGGCCGTGCCGCTTGCCATTCTGCCATTGACCTTCGAATGCGCTGCCACTGTCAAGTAAATTATGTCAGCGTTAATAACAATAACGAAAATTCATAAAGATATTGTGTAATTTGTTGAAAAGCTCTAAGCTTCTATAGTAAGTGTCGGGGCCGTAGGCAGGGGAGTGTTTTGGGGGTTCAAACCCCCCCCGAAATGTAAGAAACCAAAATCTCAATCCAAAGGTCGACCTTAGGGTACCTCCGTACTCTAATACAGATTGAAATCAACATAATTCGCTTATAAGGACTTCATAATCTACAAAAGCAGTAAAAGTACGCTTACATACTGTATTTTTTTGGACTCTGACTTTGTATTGAATGAAAATTTTTCGAGTTCGCTACGCTCGCATCACATCTTACATTCACTCATTTCTCAAACTTTTCTGCATAAGTCGATAAACTTATAGGTAGTTCTATTTCTGTATGAACGGTCAAAGAGAAAAAAGAACCTAACATATTCGAAGCGGGATGCAAAAAATTTCGAGCTCGCTTCGCTCGCAAGAGATGATAATATTCTCCATAGCGGCCCTAATACGTTAAAGTGGCCTTAAATGTTAAAGATGTTGCAGTTTTTTGATCATGAATGCAAAGTGGTGAGAAAAAAGAAACAGGGCTTTATAAATTGATAATAACTCAGCTCTTCACCAATTTGAATTCTGACTTAGAATGTGTAAAATCGTAAAATAATTAATTTATATATAATGATTTTTCGCAAAAAGAACAAAAAATGCTGTTTTAAAAATAACATTAAATAATAGGTTTCTATCTAAAATATCTCTGAAATAAAAAATAGCCACTTTTTTTTCAAAAAAAAATATTGCATTCCTAACCCCCTCCGAAATCAATTCCTGGCTACGGCCCTGGTAAGTGACAATATGGTACCAGAAAAGATCATCCCAATTTATTTTTTTACGATAAGACGGTTCACCACAGCTCTACGCAGGATGTGCTCAGAGAGGTTTGCCGCAGCTTATTTGTTTGCCAGCATTTATTTCGCTCGTAGCGTGGCAGTGGACGATCCCGCGTCCATTAACATACAAATTATTACGGACATGACAAAATACAACAGGGGCCCTAATATGAACTCTTATTTCCAGGCAGTTTATGGCGTAAACAGAACTGCCTTGCAATTTCGTATTATGAACACGTCAAACAAGCCAGTCAGCGGTCACGTGACACCCTGGCCGCCTTCTGCCTGATTATTGCCTGGCAATACCGTACTACGAACGTTCGTTTGACATTTCTTGACATGTTAAAACTTTTAATAAGTAACCTCACAATCCATTCAATATAAGCTGCTTCAGAGGAGCTTTTATTGAATTGTTTTGGATTTGTTTGGCGAAATTATTCGAGCATTATCCAGTAAACATAAAAACTTATTAGGTGTGACGAATATGTACCGTTTGAGTTTCTGAAAACTCTAGAAAGTGGCACTTCTGAGTGATAAAAATACCGAAACAATGATAAAATTGTAAAATTCCCACAACTTTTCCAACAGAACAGTTGGAAAAGTTGTGGGCGAGAACTCTCATGATCTCAGGTTACCAAAATTAGTAATGTCGTATTATAAAGGTAGTTTTCGATTATAATGTTTAGTCTATTGTTAGCTTAATTAATCGAAACCATAAATGGAAGTCTTACCATAATCGAATCTTTCGTTGTTAGCATAAATAGTGATAGAGTCTATTTCTGCAGAAATAACTCAAATTAAAGAGTCGTTAATTTCCTCGGTTGGTAAATCATCCATAAGTTGTTATCCAGTTTCTAAGGAAAAGCTGTTTCTGTGACTTATAAAATTATCCTTTTAGTATGATTATTTTTGCACATATACAGGGTGGAATGTTAGCGGGCCCTGGAGGGTGGAGGGGAATGCTTTTAAATATTGATGTGATGCTACCATTTTTTACTAAAAGGAAACATTCGTTTTTTTTTCAAAGGAAGTGTAATGCCTCGTGCAGACTGGCGCGACGCGGCTCTAACAAAACAATTTCTAAGACAATTTCACGGTAGGTCGGTATTGAGTCGCGCTGTTGCGTTGCGCCACTCTGCACGAGGCTTAACTGCATTCAAACAAACATATCTGAAAAGTCACTTGCCTGAGCAATAGAAACGAGGCAAATGCAAAAAAAAAATGCTGTATATTTTTATGACATCATTTGAAAGGGGAGATACAGGTTATATGAAAAATCTTATTGTTTTGATCTTAAACTTAAAAGTTGGCCCGACTACTTGTCTAAATAAATAATGCAGATCTTATTCATAAATTGACGAATACTACCTTTTAAAGAGGGTGTTGAAAATCGGAAATCCACGAAATCCACGCGAAAGAAGTCGCGAACGAAGTGCTAGTTTTTGCACACAGCAAGCAATCTTAACTTCGCATATATTACTCGTACGCTACGGTTTATTATAAACTCGGATCCAGAAACGAGATAGTCCGTCTACGAGAATCGTAGCGCAAAATGTAGCCCTCTACGGAGTCACCGTGTAGGGACCGTGTAGACTCCACGCAGTACCGCAATCAGAACCAGGACCTCAGGTAAAGGCTATATGCGTAGCTTACCTGCGTGTAACTGCATATTTGGCCTCGCATATGTCTTTTTACATTATTTTGTTAGTTTCAAATGTAAATGTAAATGTTCCCTTTTTTACTGTTTACATGTATTTCCTGTACGAGTTCCAAATAAATCATTTATCTTTCTTTTTTATATGCAACTCGGCCGGCTATCCATCTTCGCATGAAGCGTAAAGTTAAAAAACTCGTAAAGTTTGTACTTGTATGTAAGTACTTGATACCACAAAAGTCAATTTATAGTACAAATCTGAAGCAATTATCTATTCACAAAAAATCTATTGATTGGACTAAAAAATTAAAACACTATTACGTTAATATGTTGTCGAATAATCTGACAAAAAATCAGAATGATTAAAACCAAAAATATAAACTTATTGCGTAAATGAAAAAAAAATAGGCTATAATGAAAATAATACAAAATCTGGGGCAATTGGGAGCATCTGCACCCAAACTAGGTGAAATTAAATTTAAATTCTGTTTCGGACTCGGCTAGATAATTACGAAAAAGTAGACATCATAAACACTGTCAAACAGTATAGTAAACTCCATTCGACATTTGTATGGAAGAATGACTGACTAGGGTAACCTTAAGTATAAGATGCTGTGCTGTCCACACAAGATTTGGTCACGTGTTAGCGAGGAGTACATAGGAAAATGCCGTATAAAACCTAGCTCAATAAAACGCTTGTGAATATCGATATCCATACGAAATACAAACGTGGCCAAATTGTAGCATAGCTGGGAACATAACCATGGAAGGGCATTATTTCGACAAACGGGATAACTTACCCCGTACCAAAATGGGGTCATCCTTAGTTTCTTTTAGGTATGGTATGCGTTAGAAAACACACCGAATGCCCCACCTGAGGGAAGTTTTTACCGTTGCCTATAACACCAAAAGGGCTACGGATACGTTGCCGGTGAAATGTCTCACGACCCTGTAATTTTTCAAGACTAGAGTAGGGAATGCAAATCCGTTCTGTTTTAAAATCCGGATTTTTAAGAAAATTCTCAAAAATTCAGAACAAATTATCATAACTCGAAAACTATGAAAAATCGCGGAACATACATGGGATGATTCGGATACCGCACAATACAAGGGACCAAATTTTTTTTTGGACTTCAGTTACGGCTTTCCGTCATCTGTAATATATACCCACTATTATATTGCATTACTTCATATCACAGTTATAGGGTTGGTACACACAAACCCACCGTGGGTACCGACCCACGGTGGGTTTGTGGGTTTGCGTGGTCACCGGAACACGCCATGAGGTCAGCCGTGAGAGAACACATTTACCTCGTATCGTCCAATGAGTCGTCCTCACACTTGTCAAATACTAACAATAGAACAAATCTTTTCCCGGTGAAAGACAAACCGATCCGGCTGCCAAAGCTATTTTTTTATAGAATCAAAAGTTGGTAGCAATTATTTGACTAGAGGCTAACGTAGGTACTTTGGTTGGATCGTAAGTTCCATTGATATACTTAGTTGAGTATAACATTGCAACGATCAACACGTGTCAGTGGTACTGAAATTCCTTTCAGTTTTTATTAGTTGCGGTATGATAATGGATTGGTCTGTTATGCACATGAGTACGGTCGGAACAACTCGAGCCTAACCTCTATTTATATCGCACGTTACACGTACGTTCTGCGGTAACGTAACTGAATATTACAAGTAAAACCAACAGACTTCACTGTAAAGAGAATCGACCTTGAGCACACAAATGAGGGCCGGTCGCTAAACCTGTACAGTGTACATTTACCAGTGGCAGTTTATTTAATTAAATATAATTTTGTAGGAATTTGTCACCACTATTCACTTACAAAAAAATAATAACAGTTCGATCATTCATTTGATATTGATTGAATCACCCCTCGTATTTCGGACAGAGGAATAATATAAAATTTGATAACATTGCACTTAGGTAGGTACGTGTCAGGTCAACGTATAAGCCATAATAGTAAACATTGGCTTTGCTGCGCTAATCTTTGTAGAAGTTCATTATTATTCATATTTTTATTATGCAGCATGTAGTACTACGAAAACGTAGGTATACTGGTAGGTACTTAATTAGATTCTAAGTAAACGCTCGAATAATTACTATCAGCAAGGCTTGGTTGGCTTTGGTGAAGCTTCGTTTAGAATAAAATCATTTTAAAAATGGTGGTAAAACACACTTCCTCTTTCCTTAAACATCATCATTAATTTATAGGTACTAACATAGTTCGTTTGTTAATTCATCAAATTATGTTGTACCTACATAACATAATCAGCCTATAATGTTCCCACTGCTGGGACATAAGCCTCCTCTCGGTGAGAGGGAGTGGCCCGTAATCCAACACTCATAATTTCACGCATTATTTTTCGATAGTATAAAATCTATCCATGGGAAACTGACAAATTGCGAATTGGTATTAATATACTAATTCATAATTTGTCAGTTTCCCATGGACGAACTTGCTTGTGACGTAACGCACCTTGCGCTAATACTAGATAGCCGGCCTAGCCACGAGCAACTTGCCCTGCTCGCTTCGCTCGCTTGGCTCGCGCGCGATTTGTCTAACTTAACCTAACCCATTTCACCCAATAAACAATTTTTCGACAGTTTATAATTTAACGGAAATAATACCGATAGCAAATAGGTACACTAACGGTTCTTACAATCATATTAATAAATGGTGATGTACAACGTGCCGCTACAATGGCTACATTAATTTAACACGCAGGTAGGGCTATTGGCTAGTAAATATAAAAGATATAATAAGATAAATTAATTCGTAAATGGAAAATAAATAAAATTTTCAAACGCTCGCTCTAGGGCTCTCTCTTTCCTTTAACTCGCCTACTCTTTGCACGATAAGCGTTAGTCGTTTTAATTTCATTGATGCGATGTTATGATCCGTGACCCTGGTAAATGACCTCTGCGCTGCAGTTCTTTAAAAGATCGCTTTTAAATTATCGATAAGGCCGTCCATTGTGTTACAAGTAAAACTTCTACATTTATATCACTAATTCTTATGGTGCACATAATTAAGAGTAAGTATTTTATTCTATTTATTGTCCGCAAAAACATGTTACAACCTATTTAGAATTATCGGACTGGTAAATCCTTGACCTCTAAAACAGAAAAGCTAAATTACAACTAGGTACATATGCGTCACTAACTTTCAGTAGCTGTGGAGAGAGGTTCGTGGATCGTTCGCTTTTGCAAATGTAATAAAACCTCGCTACGCAGTTAGTTCAGACCATTGTTATGAACAAACGTGGTCGAATTTGAATATACAAACAATTACTTTGTTTACAAATAGCGCGTATATGTATCCGTGTAATATTTTAGGTATTTGACATTATTTTCTTAGCATTGGTTACTAAAAAAAGGATAATAATAGCTCCTTACCTTTCACAATATGACGTTGCTTTTAATCTGCGGAAAGTTGTACCAAAGGTCCTCATTGGAAACGGATTTTAGGCGTAGATATTAGTTTTGGCGTAGTACGGGTACCGCATTCATGAAATTATTCATAAGATGACTATCGGGTTGTGGAGACCAAATAGGCAGTCGCTCCATGTATTCAGCTGCATCCGGTTAGACTGGAAGGTGACCCCAACACAATGGGAAAAGGCTAGGCAGATATGCCTATCGGTTGAAAATTCATTAAGCACTCAAATACTCACAATGTTTGTAAAAGATTAGGCATTTACTATTTTGAAGGCTTTTACAGTTTGATACGTAAACGGATTTTGATTTGATGATTAGGTATCTCGATGTAAATATTGTGTCAAACCGTAAAATAAAATAAAAAGTAGCGATAATGGATACTTAGACTTAATAGACTTAGACTAGTTTTTCTAGTATATTAGAGCAGATTTGAACGGGAAACATGTCTTTGTAAGGCGTAGCGCAGATATGTTCTGCTTCAAAAGTGAAAGGATGAAAGGGTAAACAAACCCTGTTCAGGTTAATTACGTAATAACTCTCCAAAGGGAATTAGTAAAACATAAATAGCTGTAGGTAATATGAAGGTTTAAATTTTATAACTTACCACTTTTCCAACAATTATTGTTCAAATAACATTATTAAATTGTAATTGAAAAATCATCGATGAAACAGGAGATTATAAAATTAACCTCAATTATTGTCAAATGAAAACCATCTTTAAAGTAATTTAAAATTAGGTAACATTTCAAATAATCAAATCACTTATTTTGTTTAGAGGCACTGAATTGGCATCCAAACCCAACAAGCAAAAATCAGTACTTAAAACTATCTCAAGACTACTTTTATATTCACTTATAAGAAACTTGTATCATGCTACAAAGCTGGATTTGGGCGCAGTTATAGGACCGTTTATTTCTATAACTATCTTACTTTTAAAATGTTACTAAGCCCTATAATAAACTTGACGAAGCGCAATAGCTTCTATAATGATATGAGACTACACAATTACAAGCACAAACACTCTTGTTAGTATCTGACATAAGTATCTTACTAAAGCAATCTTGTTTATAATGCACTAGTAATGTGCTTAGTTACTAGTTATAAGTATATTTTAATAGAAGTTATATTTGGTTGTTGTGTTTGGTAAATACTTAATAAATTTTTAGTTAGTTTCTATTACTATTATTTTGTATTATTGTAGAACATTGATTACTAATATATATTGTAAATATAGTGTATGAACTTGTGGGGAAGTCATTTTTACAATGTGTACCCCAATTTAGTTAGTTAGTTCGCAATTCCCTTCGTAAAATAGCTCATTAGTATATTGTTGTAAATAAAATATTTTATCAATGCTTATGAATATTCGCCATGTTTTGAAATTGCTCTTCATTAAGTACTTTATAGAACCACAGTAGGTAAATTAACAATGGAATCTCATCAAAATGGCTGACATTTACGAATAAAGTAAACAATTATAGGAGACTTATTCCTAAAAGTGTCCTAAAAAAATCTTGTAGCTAACTATAAGACTGAGTTATAAAAGCAAATGCTCTTGAGAATATCTACGCTTGTGAAATGCTGTTACTAGTAAAAGTGTCCTATAAATGTTTTGGACATCAGTCTTGTAGCGAACTATAAGACCGAGATATAAAGACTAATGTACTTGAGTATGTTAAGGCTTGGCAAATGCTATTATAAGTAAATAGTCTACCGCAATGCCTTTATAAGAACGTTATTAGTAGTGACAGACTTATAATCTTTCTTTATCGGATTACTTTGCTTGTTGGGAAGGTACCTACGTCTTTTGATATATTTGTTTACATTTTAATCAGATACTCCTGGAACAGACATTATTTTGGTATTAGATTAGTGTGTAACGGTGTGTGGTAGTTAATTATCGGCTGTGCATATGGGCAATGTGGAGTGGGGGGCGGAGAAATACGAAGAGACAGTGAAAACGAGTCCCGGGAAACATCTCACTTATTTTTGGAATAATTAGTAGATATGCTACATTTTTCTCCCAAAAATAAATCCAATGAAAGGCTGTTTTAAAACACAATTTGCTTATAATCAACTGTGTTAACTTAGTACGCAGAATGTAGTAACCGTAGCAACCGGATAACTGCTAATTCGTTACATACTTAATATCCGGCATAACCTTCATTACGTATAATGAAGATAGCTGTTACTCAGCACTAATGTTTTCTATAAACCGTAATGTACGATAATGATAATACCTACTACTAAAACACATAATTTATCACAAAAAGCTACTTTTATTTAGGAATAAATTATACCAGTAGTAGGTAAAACTAGCCAACTGTAGTGAGGTACTTTCACTTCATAAAATCGAAATACAACATACGGTTTTTCAACTGGTTGGCGCCGGCGAGTTTTCATGTAACTAAGTACAAGAAAAATTAGTTAAATTCTGTACCTAACACTAAAAGGATCCCGTTTTTGTTTCAATTTGCACATAACATAGTACCTACTTAGGGAAATATGAGCTTCGTGATTGCTCTACGCTTGGCTCGTCAGTATAAAAAAAATGACAGGACAAAGTTATTAGGTACTTAGAATTTAATTACGTACTTTACTTGTAATAGTTAGTCACGAATTTATTAAAATGTCTGCAAGGTAACAAACTAGAATAGAATCTACCTATATTTCTAAGAAAATTGTAGATACTTTTAAGTTATTGTAGAGGTATGTTTTATTTAACTTTTTATTCCTATTCTTCTTCTTCTTTTCGTGTGGTTAGTGACTAACCTGGTGTCAGAGTTTTAAAGCCGCCCAAGGGCCTCTGACTTGGCTTCACATGCCGTCGAGAAATATCTCTTTTTTTTCCTTTGAGGGTGTGAAATCATCTAATGACTTCTCCCACTCTGGGCGGAGCGGCCGGCAGGGCGTGTCAGACTTTTACTGACTAAAACCCACCCGTGTTCCTTCAGTTGCCTGTTGCCAAGGTCCCGGTACCTATCCCTTTCAGACTTTCCCGCAACCCTGGAAGGAGAAATATCTCTCTGGCATCTCTCTGGTTTCCTCACGATGCGATGTTTTCCTTCACCTCCTCCTTTTTTAAAGCAAGTGATAATTATACAATACGCACATGAATCCGAAAAGTCAGAGGTGCGTGTCTTGGGTTCGAACTCGAGACCTATGACTTGGCAATCCGACTGTATCACCCCTAGGCTATCATGCTGCTTCCTATTTATATTTTTTAAAGAAACTTATTTTATCCAAAATCAATATGTATGTAACCTTTACATATAACATTAAGTATGATATATGAGTTGAAAATGGATTTTGATCCCTTGAGACTGCGTTCTTCGGATAGGTAGGTACTTACGGAATAAAAATATCACATCCTATAGGAGAACGACAGATATTTTATTTATTTGTTAGCTGCTTTGTTGCTGCTGTGCATTTGAGGTAATGGCCTGTACATCTAGAGAGAAGGCTTATTATTTGTGAATAAGATTATGGCTAGCTTTTCATCAACAATAGATAGTTAGGGTAGGTACTTTATTAGTGGGAAATACTTACTTTTAAAAACTGTCTTTCGTAAGATGACCTATTTTTTAGATTCTTATAGCTACAATTTATGAAGCCCAATAAACGCGAAATTCTCATACCAAAAGCTTGTTTTCATATCATCATTATTTGAGAAAGTTTGAGTTCTTGCGAAAGAGTAGGTAGGTACCTTATTTATCCGAGTGTATTATTCTAACGAAAGAAAATTGTTAGGTAAGTATAAGAGGGTAATTTGAATAGGGCCAAAGTTTTTGTTTCGTAATCTTTTATTTGTGCTTTTTCGCAACACTGAGAGTTAATAAGAGCTGTGTAAATAACTTTAGTGGTATAACATTCAGCAACATAGTGCTAGATCACAGGCATCGTAATACGTAAATAACGTAAAACATAATATTAATTTGAACTTACAAAAAACGTAAGACATAATATTAATTTGAACTTACAAACAATTACGTAAGTAAGTATTACCAAATAATTTTACCAGGAGATGTACCTAAACACGTCCAATATGTAAAGTCATTAATGATAGCACAAAACTAAAGATGTCGAAGATAGCTTCACGGATATTCACGATTTTAAATTGCATTAACAATGTACCAAGCAGTTACAAGTTACTTAAAATGTAATGTCACACTCTACTGTGAACTGTTTAGAGATCTTCAACTTCTCAGATCAGATACTGGAAACAAATGCCTTGTTTTTAAAGGCTTTTGCGAAACAGGGTCTCTGCGTTTAGGTCTTAAATAAATAAGTTTTAATCTAATCAGGGAATCTCTCATAATTTAGAAAATATGAAATGAATCACTGAAATGACATTGATGGGGCAATCGTTAGTCTGAAACTGTTTCAGTACTACCTACTACTGAAAGAAATTATGCTAGTTATACTTTGTGGAATCAAGGTCATGACTCAGCGATTTCACAATAATTTGTGGTCAGTTATTACGCCATTGCTTGTAGGGAAATATGAATGAAGAAAATAAGTAGGGAGATACCTCAGACCAAATAAAAAACCAAAACGGAGCGCTGCGAACAATACAGTGACCCATGCCAAAACTACACCTCCGCTCTGTGCGTACACATGCAACATTTGTAACCATTTACAATAAAACTACACCTCGGTAAGTGCACACACATGTTTACGAAACCGGCCTCACGTCGCTGTTGACAGCGCTCTGTCTTGGTTTTGTATTTGGTCTGAGGTAGATAAATGAAAAACACGTAACCGTACCAACAAAACGAAATGTCGTAGTAAACTAGTTAATTAAGTCGATTCATTGCATCTTTAATAACTGACATTGATAACGTGTTTCAAATATTATCTTGAACAGAAAACTTCGATGTTTCATTGACGTAACAATATTTACTGATTTACGCACGATTGATGTATGTTTAGAATGTGTATAGATACATATTTTACGTTGTAAACGACTGAATTGAACAATGAACCAGCGATTGGGCCAATAAAACATAGTTTATGGTTTGATTTGCATGACGCCAATGCGTGTTTGTTACACTCAGAGATGAAAGAAAACTGCACGGAAAATCCGCACGTAGGTACCTAGGTATTTTATGTACACTAAGATTGGATAGGGTTTGGATTACCCTGGAGGTATTTGTATGATAGTATGTATAAACTGAGTCGTAATATATAAAAAACAATGGCTCGTTAGACCATTTATTGGGTAGAGATCGAAATGCGGGTTAGAAGTAAAACTAAATAAGTGCGAACAGAAAACCTGTACCTAACCCGAATTTTAGAGCAATTAGATCTATTACAGTTAATTTAATAAAAACCGGCAAAGTGCGTGTTTAATGCGTGTGCGTGCACAATTAAGGGTTCCGTATAGTTGGGATGAATTTATCCCAGTTGAAAAACATGTTCTCCCATACATCGATATACGTCACGGTTAATTCTTGAACTGCAAATATAAGTTTGTATCGCAAAAATCTAAGTATGTGTAAAACTACACGATTTTTCTTTACTTGTGCTGTGAGACCTTGCTTCTTGCCAAATTTCATGATTCTGGGTTGTGATTCATGATTGGGTTTGATTTATTTGCGAGTTTCAAAATATGTCGCATTAAACGGCCGTTTTTTTTAATGAGTGTAGGTACTAAAAAGCATGATTTCTGTGGAACTCAAAGGGACCATGTACCTAAGTATTTGATATTAATTTCAACTTGATACCTGATTTCCTGAGAAAAAAGGGTCTTGACAGACTGACAGACAGATGGACAAATGGACGGCCGTAGAACGAAGAAATCCTATAAGGGTTCCATTTATCCTTTTGAGGTACGGAACCCTAAATATGGCTACAATTTTATGTTCGGGTTTGAGTAATAAGACCCCTCCTATAGACAAGTATCTATAGATAAAATTGAATATAAGTACTAAATCGAACTACTAGTTTGTACTACATGTGACATATTGTATATACATACTTATACCCCATTTGAAATAAGATTAGACATTAAAACAAACCCTTTTACAGTCCGTTCAACCGATTTTGACTTCTATACCGTAGGCATAAGGATAGCATTAAAGGCAAAAAAGTTATACAATACCAACTATCTACTGCGGCTGCCATTTGTCATGCCACCAACGCAATAGAATTCTTAATCGGTTGAACGGAATGTAAAAAAGGCTTATCTATACGTCTAATCTTATTTCAAATGGAGTATAGTTGCGCATAGAATAACATTATGTGACGATTGATGAACAGGATAACATTATTATTTTCTAGCTAGAGTCTAAACATTATACAAATAAGCATTTTCAACGGACTAAATTGCAGAAGTCTCTTTCGAAATGGCACAAATTAGATTATAGGTTTGTAAATATGAGGGCTGAGTGCCTTGACATTTCCACCTACTCGAGTAACTTAGCTGTCCTCATAGTCGGTGTGCCCTATCTTATTTTAACATCAACACTAATTTCTTCAAACCTTCCACTCTTAACTCTTCACTTAAGTGGTTCGTCGTGATGACTTCACTGTTCTGTCTCAAGTAAACACACTTTTTCAGTCGTTAGCATTGGTTTTTAGGGTTCTGTACCTTGAAAGGAAAAACGGAACCCCTATGGGATCACTTCGTTGTCCGTCTGTCTATCTGTCATTCTGTCAAGATCCCTTTCCTCAGTTGTATGATATGATGATTATTACCTAAGCAAGCATTGCACCTTCTTTTTTTGTATAGAATCTTTACAATTGGAGTGTGTCCACTGTTGCAGTCGGTACAGCGATGCTGTGATAATGCTCTGTTTTACGTCTACGTCCACGTCTTTGCAGGGTATGTAAAAGTAGTGTAGAGGACACACAATTTGATAAATATTTACCCAAAATGGATCCCAAAATCCCGGCGAAGAAACATCAGATAACTTGCTTTCTAAAAATTCTCAAAAAAATGAGGCATCCTAATTCTAGCTTCTTTAACTTTTCTAGATAAACATCTAAATTCTGGTCTATTATGCACCTACATCTGTATTAATGTGCAAAAGATAATCGAGCCTAACCGAGTTGTTAATATGTTTGTAAGCTAGCTAAGATAGTGGTAGAAATCGAAACAAAAAAATCTTTTCAGCTAGCCAGCAACTTTACTCAATAATTTACTAGCTGCTGCCCACGGCTCCGCCCGCATGGACCCTTATTCTTTTTGTAAAATATAAGTACTAAATACTCCATATAACGTCAAAATCAGTCCAGCCGTTTCAGAGATTAGACGGAACAATCAGAAAGTTAAGAATTAAAAAAAAAAAATTATGACCTTATGTACTTTCAAAGTAGGCATCATACTTAGACTAAAAAAGTAGCGTAGGTATTACCTAATAATCGAAGTGAATTTTTGCACAAATAACCTGGTATAAATACATGCTAGCCTTGCGGAAGTTTCACTGGTTTGGCGTGAAATATTAATTGATCACTCGTCAAATACCTATTATATTTAGGGCATCACCCTAAATACCTTGAATCAAGCAATATACCTACAATACACCCTTTTTTAACAGTAAATATGAGAAATTATTTAATTTTTAAAATCGATAACTCTGATTCTAGAAGGTATTCGCGTGGTTATTTAACTTGATGCATTAGCGCTGTGAAGACGTGGCCGTGACCAGCAGTTGCGATGACCATGATAAAAAAACCGGCCAAGTGCTAGTCGGACTCGCACACATGGGGTTCCGTACCACCGTACAATTATTTAGCAAAAACCGCCAAAAAAAGACGTTCCTTGTATAGGGACCCCCTTTATTTTTTAACTTTATTTTATTTTTAATATTTGTTGTTAAAGCTGCAATAGAAATACACGATCTGTGAAAATTTCAACTATCTAAGTAACTATTACTACCGATAACGGTTCATGAGATACAGTGCACTGAATAAATAATTCTGATTCTGATTCTGATTCTGACACACAGATAGACTAATAACGTAATAATGACGTAATAGGGTTCTGCTTGGCACCCTTACAGGACGGAACCCTAAAAAATATGAGTTTTCTAAGATTGAGGATCCTAATCCAACTATCCTAACTTCCTAACTAATTATAAATGCGAAAGTGAATTTCTGTGTTTGTTACTCTTTCACGCTAAAACGGCTGAACGTATTTGGATGAAATTTGGCACATGGGTAGACCATGACCTGGAGAAGAATATAGGTGACATTTCGTCCTGGATAGCAGACGAAGTCGCGGGCACCAGCTAGTTTAAGATAAAAATCACACACGAATAGAACGGATTCTGATACAGATAATTAGCACAGACAGAAAAACTATTTTATTGCGATTTGTAGGTAAGAATGTCTTACTAAAGTAGGTACTAAAGTTCAGCGTCCCAAAACAATTGTATGAATCAAATGAATTGAAATTAGATCGCGAGGAATTAGTCAGACATAAGACAATACTATGAGTAATGAAGGGGATCGAGGGAAGTAGATACTTGTATGGCATGTGGTACCTAAACCTCAGTCAAATTCCTAATAAAATGAAATTTGAGTGCAAGCGCATTAGTCATCATTGCGTCTTTAGGTACATAATATATTAATGCTCATTCATGCCCCATTAAAATAAGACAATGTTGTGCCTATATTGCTCATTTTAAATCTGGGCAGTGAGTTATCTTTCAATAAATCGTTAAATATTTGTTACCAAATTGTTATTTGTTCTCATAAAGAATCCAAAGTTTTTGTAATAGTTTTATGCGATGTAAGTACCAATAACATTTTTATTTACATCTATTTTATTTATTATTATTATTGTATGTTTGGTGAAGGAACCTCGCGTATAGGTTCTCGCTTTATTATGGAATTTATGGAATTATGAACCTACAAGAAAATCACCATGGTCACCATGGAATTGTCACACTGTTTACTTTTGTTACAGGTCATAATTGTACTTGACACCTCAGACCATTTTATGGTCTGAGCTTGACAAATATGTACAAACTTGCGAGTGTTGTTATTCCTTTACCAAACTGTAAATGCCTAGTTAATCATACTAACTTCCTTCCTAACTAATATTATAAATGGGAAAGTGAGTTTGTTTGTATGTTTGTTACACTTTCACGCGAAAACTGCTACGGATTTTATGAAATTTGGCACAGGGGTAGACCATGACCCGGAATAGCACTTAGGATACTTTTTATCCCGATATTCCCACGGGATCGAGACTTACGCGGGTGAAACTGCGGGGCGCAGCTAGTTATATATAATATATATTTCATTTATTTCGGATCACACATAAAACTTACTTACATATCTACGATTCATATAGTATTAGTAACAATAATTATAAACTGTCGTGTAACTTTCCTCAAGAATTCTGGGTTTACCTACAATTAATTTCAAGCAAAACTGAGTCTAATTTGTGATAGACAATTAATTGCACTTAACATTTTTTCATGTCTACGTAGGTAGTCAGTTAATGCCCATTTGATTTGATTATTTGGGTCACACACTCGTAGGATTTATAAGAGACGTACCTACATATACGATTTAATTATACAAGATAATTTCATGCTATTTCGGAATATTACGCATCAACAATGACTTCACCATCTAAACGTGAATGGCCAGATTTTGTCAAATATTCCACTAGGTATTCCGAATTGTGAATTTTGTAGAAAACACACTTCGATAATGTTAATTTTTTCTTGTTTTCTTTATTCTGTTTTCGGAATAGCTACGATAATTTAAAACTTAAAAGAAAAGGACTTAGCTGCGGCACCTACCTAATTAGCATAATTAATTGAAGTCTGCGTTCCAATTACTACCTGGAGAGCATTTCGATTTTATTAACCTTGGCAGGAAAAGCTATTTTATTTAAGATTATTTTTTGGAGAATTTTGTCAACAGAATTAGGTATTAACTATATTCTTTATGGAGGTAAGTTATTATGGGATATCGTATTAACCAGTTAATGGGTTGTGGAAGTCAGATAGGCAGTCGCTCCATGTAAAATACTGGTATTCAGCTGCATCCGGTTAGACTGGAAGCCGCCCAAACTTAATTAGGAAAAGCCTTGGCAGATCGATTGATTGATTTATGGAGGTAAGGTAACCTACCTAGTAAGGTTTCAGGAATTTATAGGACTCAGGAATCCCGCATATCAGGAGAATAAGATCAATTTAGGTAAGTTGACAGTTAGAAATTGCTTATGGTTTTAAGTCCCCTTCTGTACATTTGTGTGCTTGAAATATCTATAGTAGGAACACATCGTCATATTCATTAAAAAAAAATATGTAGGTGAAACTCCAGCTTCCAGGTCCAAAGGGCTGAAACTAAATAAAGATTTTACAGATACAGCGATTGCGATTTACATATTCAATTGTAATGCTCACTTCCCTCCTTACAGTCCAGTTTAAAAAAAGCAACAAAGTTCAGATTAAACTGGATATTGGTGTTATCGCAGTTAACTGAAGGAACAATATTAACATTTACACTTTTGATTTTGGTAGTATATTAGGTACCTAAAAAAACTGCTAAAGGTAAGTAAAATATTCTCTAAGATTAATAAGGACTATATATTTTCTACCTACTTATACCCCAATGTAGTATCAAAAGTCGTCCGATATTATTGCGAACTAGCTGCGCCCCGCGGTTTCACGCGCGTAAGTCTCGATCCCGTGGGAATATCGGGACAAAAAGTATCCTATGTGTTAATCCAGGTTATAAACTATCTGTTTGCCAAATTTCATCCAAAATGCATTTGCCATTTTTGCGTGAAAGAGCATAACAAACATCCATCCATACTTACAAACTTTCGCGTTTATAATATTAGTTAGATTGGTACTGCCAGAAATGATGCATGACGTGTAAAACAAGGCAGAATAAAATGCGAAGCCGTTGCCAGACCTTCCGGTTATATCAGAGCAAACTTTATCCCAATGCGAACTTTCATTAGGTCAATGCACCGTCGAAAAAGGATACCTCTCTCCTATTCTTATTTCTTTGCTTCATAACTGGTCCGCAATATTAAGGATTATTGTTTCATTCACGATTCACAAGTCAGCTTAATTAAATTAATTAAGCTGATTTGTATCTGCATATTGTGCGAACATCAGTAACTTAGTGTTCTAGTGTTCTGGCTAGATATGTACCGAGACCACTTGATGATCTTGAAACATGATCAGTTTCATTTATTTTATAATGTAGCTATTAATTGCGTTATATGACAGTAATGGAAGAAGGTGTCACGATCAATTTATTAGTCTGATCAAAATTAATTACCTACCATGCCTATCAGTTGCTCTCGGGAACATTTAGGTACTTACATTATTTTAGTAGTAGGTATTCCTTTACTGAGTCAACGTTTTATGATCTTAAATTATATAAATAAATCTTTAAAATAAACGTAATTATTTAATAATACATAGTAAACGCACTTTTGTAAATCATTTATTTCAGTTCATTATGAAATTAAGAATTCGAAATGACGATGATTTTTTAGTCTGGTATTCCATCTAAAATAAGAGTATATAAGAAGTCATAAAACGGCTAACTGTAAGGTTGAGATAAGAAGTAGGTCGACCGACGGGTTAATTCGCGGACACTGGCTATTGACTATTGATACGCATACACTTCTGAGACCGCCACCACCTTGCTATTCTCTAATGGACTGTACACACCTATTCCCATTACTTTTATGAAACAATTAAGTCTTTACAATAATTTGTAAAGCGATGGCTACCGTGAAAGTACGACCACGTGAACGTCGTGACACCATGAACTCATATGAGCAGTAGTTAGTGTACACTTACATAAATTGTTTATAATGGATATTCGCATTGTCTTTTGGAATATTTGGGATTTGCGTAATATTTTCATAACAAATTATTCAGACTCTAGGTATAATTGTATCATTTGCTTTAAATCACTGTCATCTAGGCGATTGCGCTAAATTGTTCCAATCAAGGTTTGTGAAATGGCGTTTCCTAGTCTTCAATTCATAGATTGTCTAATGGATCTGTCTCCAACAATGACAAGTCAATCGACACCAGGACTTGACTATGATATGATACTGTTATCACGTGTTGTTATCAGCGTCTACCGATCGATATGAGTATTTTTGCTGAGATTGGGCCATGAGGCACTTTCACCGCCGTTACACGCATTTTCTAGCGAAACACCGAACTCAATTATTAATAGCAGCCTATTTTTGGAGCGGCTTCGGACGCGGATTTGCGCTCGGGCGTGTGCGAGGCCCGGGCGAAGTCACTATCTCACCTGGGCCAGGTGTAGACACCGGAAACTTCAAAGCCGAAGTGCCAGGAGCCGGCGTAAGCTCCCTGCGCTTTGGGTCCAGTACACACACCGTGGCCGTGGGCCTTGCCGTCTTCCCATCCACCACAATAAGTTCCACCATCGTCAAAGTCGAAACGGCCACCGTTGAGGCCACGCTGCGGGGGGTTTCCGCTAGCGGCGTGCGCGGCGTCGGTTAGCTCGCTCGGCTGCATCACGCGGAACCGTGGTGCCGCGGAGGGGAGGGCCTCCCGCGCGCACCCTCCACCGAGCTCGCGGTATAAATAAACATCAGCTGGGCATGTCGCGCCGTGGCGCGCCGCCGAGTGAACACCACTCCGGTCCTGCGCGAGGAGCACTGCGCGCCCGCGGCACGCGCGCCGCCCGCCCGCCGCGCCCCGCCCGCCCTGCGCACTGCGTACGCAACGCAGCGCAGCCCGCCGTCGCCGAACTCGCTGCTACCGCCACATCGTCGCCACAACAACTTACAATACTGCTTTTTTAGATTATTTGCCCCAAATATTCTTTTTACAGCTGACACTACAATGTAGATACCTACTACGGATGAAAAATTGGACGTTACCAGGGGCCACGGGGCGTTGACTCCCAGGCTGACATAAAAATCTTGTATACAAACCAAACGAAACCTATATTTTACTTAAATTTTGTAGATTTTGGCCCTCAGATATGGCTCGCCAGGGGTGCTTAGATCACTACCTCCGTTAGTAGGTCACTTGGTGATCTATTACAGCTACGTTCCAAGATTTTCATTGGTAAACATATTACGATGCTTTTAAGGCATTTTCAAAAGGATGGGCAGTATGATCCTTAATGTAAAAGAGCGCGCAATCCTTCAATACGATAGTTCTGCGCCGCCAGTCGTTTTCATCTGATGGCCACCCGTGGTGTGCTTGCTTGTTTGAGGCTTGCTAGGTCACGCTACACCTTCTAAGCGGTTTACATTCAAAATAATCTCCTTAATAACAGGCTAATAAACTTATACGATGAATAGAAATTTATATTACTGTGAAATTGATATCACACCTAAGCTAATTTAAATACTTAATTCAGGAAAATGGCGAGCATTATCTTTATCTAATTATCATCTTTTATAATACCTTTTCTCTATATATGTATCTTTTAAGAATAATAATAGGTCTTTACCTATGAAATTGCCGTTTTGTATGAAAAAATTTAAACGAATTTTTTTCATGAATTTTTTATTTGTATTAATCGAAGTAATCACCCATGCAATCAATGCATCTTTGCCATCGCAGTGGCAGTTTATTGATGCCCTTCTTAAAGAAATCAGCTGGACGGGAGGCAACAAATTCTTCAAAGGCATTTTGTACTGCCTCTCGGGTATTGAATTTTTTTCCCGCCAAGAAGTTATCCAAATTCTGGAAAAAGTAGTAGTCTGTAGGCGCAAGGTCTGGTGAGTAGGGCGGATGACGGAGAGCTTCCAACCCCAGTTCTTGCAACTTGGAGACCGTCTGCTGTGCAGTATGAGGTCGCGCGTTGTCGTGCAGGAGCAGCGGAGACGAGCGATTGACCAATGCTGGTTGGAGATGCGCCAGCTTCTCCATCATTGTGTTCAGTTCTTCACAGTACACATCTGCAGTAATGCTCACCCCGTTTGGTAAGAAGCTGTGATGAATGACACCGGCGCTAGACCACCAAACAGTGACCATCACTTTTCTAGGGGTAAGTTTTCGTTTAGGGCATTGTTTAGGTGCTGAACCAGGATCCAACCAACTTGCTGAGCGCTTGCGGTTATCAAACAGAATCCATTTTTCATCGCAGGTAACAATGCGGTTCAAAATTCCTTCATTTGTGTGTCTGTTGAGCAGTGCAAGGCACGTCTCGACGCGTACTTCGCGCTGGCGATCATTGAATTCGTGGGGCACCCATTTGTCAAGCTTTTTTACCTTGCCAATTTGACGCAAATGGACCAATATTGTTTTGACGCTAACGTCGAAAGCTGCTGCTAATTCAGCCGTAGATTGTGTATCATCAGCTTCCACAATGGCCTTTAATTCGTCATTGTCGACCAAAGTCTTCGGACGACCGCGAGGTTCATTTTTCAGGTCGAAATTTCCAGAACGGAAGCGAGCAAACCAATAACAGGTGGTGCGTTGGTTTGTAGTGTTAGCTCCGTAAACGTCGTTGATGTTGCGTGCCGCTTGTGCCGCGTTGCTGCCACGACCCGGTACTCATATTCCATAATTACTCGAATTTTTAACGTATCCATAATGACGAAAAAGATTGAAATGCGATGAAAATGTAACACTAATCAATAAAGAAATGACTACTTTTGGAAAAAAAAATCCATGTTTTTAAAATAAAATTAATTTGAAATTAGAATTCTTAGCCAAAAAAAAATTATTTTGATTTGAAATGGCCAGTACTGCAGAACGGCAATTTCATAGGTAAAGACCTAATATAACAAGCTATTATTTCCAATTCCATTGATATACTTTGTTCATTCTATTGAAATTCAATAGTAGTCGTCCAAGAAACCTGCAAAGGTCGAGTGTTATGCATAACAGTTACCCTTGTCCAATACCAACTAAAGACCGTAATAAGGTGGTACACCTCGCCTCGGCTTTGGTTGACCCCAGTGTTTGGGAGCAGTAGGTAGACTACAAACAAAACTGGTCACAAAGCTCTAAGATACACAAAAGACTTGAGCGAGGACTTTCTACTTTGATTATTTGATAGTAAAATAGAATGTTTTTTATAAACTTTTGGAGCATCATAGACTTGATCAATTGCCTTTTACAGTGATTTAATGCCGGCAAAGCTAAATCGCGTTGCGTCAGACTGAAGAATACGCTGTCCATTTGGGGGTTCATTGAACCTACATACTGGACCTACCTACCCACTGTTGTTGAGGTGAACCTCGTGAACTCATTCCAGAGTTTAGATAGTTGATAATTAATAGGTATTTATTACAATTTTTTCTATTTATTTATGTAATTTTTACACATCACCATCGTAACCTAAAGTAACAAAAACAACATAAATAAAATAACCTACTTTTACTTACAAATTGATGAGGACTAAAGAACATAAACAGATTCTTCGATGCATCGGAAGTCAGTGATGCTAATCATTCTGTTTAAGGTGTTGATGATTCTGTCAAGGACTCTTATTTATGTCTTTGTCATTGTGTCATTGCCTCTTTATAAAACGTACTTTTTTAAAGAATGTAATCTTTATGTTGTACCAACACTTACCTAGGTACCTACTATTTGAAGAGACAGGATGATGTACCTACTGGTCTACAACCAACTCCCTTGCTTCCTGCGAAGCATAATTTGACGCCAAATAAGTCATTAATATTAAGTAATTCTTCCACCTTTTATATCATCAAACAACACGATATCTTCCACGCAGTGTTGAGAACTAAGCAGTCCCAAAGTGAGAGCTGCTGCTTAGAATTTTCATACCTTCAGGGAGAGTCTGGCTGAACCCAAGAATACGACGAAGACGTTTTCTAGCTATAGTTTCTGTTTTGGCTAGAAAAAAACGCAGGAAGTAATTTGGGTTAATTAATAGATAAATCCATTTGGCCGCCCACACACAAACACTCCAATAACCACCATAGGTACATGTTTCTTTTCCAAGTCAGACCTAAAGTTTAAATAAGTAGTCTAATTGTGTCCGTTTTCGTTAGGCAGTGTGATAGGTAGAACAGGTATTAGGGTCAAATTCAAATCAAAATCAAATATTTTATTTCACATCCTACTAAAAATGTACTCTTTGTTTCACATTACGCCTTGGGCACTTAGGAAACATCAGAAGCTATTTTACATAAACCATAGATATCCGTGATGGGCATTTAGGAAACGTCAGACGCTATTTCACTTATACCTACATGGGCACTTATGAAACTTCAGAAGCTAGGTGCGATAGAGAAGAGCCGTAACACAGGCGTAGCACAAGTGTAGCACACACGTAGCACCGTCGTAGCACTGGTGTAGCAAGAAAGTACCACTGGCGTAGCACCACCGTAGCACTGGTGTAGCAGGGGCGTACCACAGGCGTAGCAGCGTCGTAGCACTGGTGAAGTACGTAGGCGTAGCACAGGTGTAGCACCTGTGCATCCCACAGGACTTCTATCTTCTATTCGTTCATTAAGAATACCTTACGCTACGCTAACCTACGCTTTTGTGCAAACGCATTATGTAACACGTGCTCGTTAAGGAGTAGTTCTCGATGGTCCTAACTGACACTTTTTAGGGTTAAAAAAAAACCGGGGCCCTATTACTAAGTCTCCGCTGTCCATCCACCTGTCTGTCAACGGGCTTTATCTCATGAACCGTAAAATGTAGACAGTTGAAATTTTCACAGATCGTGTATTTCTATTGCTGCTATATTAACAAATATTAAAAATAAAATAAAGTTAAAAATCAAAGGGGATCCCCATACAAGAAACGTGTTTTTTTCGGCGGTTTGCACTAAATATTTTACGGTAGTAACTTGTACGAAAGGACAGGGCATGCGAGCTGTGGTCTGATTGTATGCGCGTCATATTGTATGCATAAGACAGCTTGATGAATACAATTATTTTGATATAAAACTAGAAAAAATAAAGGTCCGAATTAACGCTACGGCCGCTGCGGGTAGGTATTGTCTTCGCGAAAAACTAAAGTGGTTCGTACCTGAAGGCGTTTCTTTACAGTTTTATATTTCATTACAGTTTTTACGAAATAATTTAAAAAAAAACTGTAGGTCCTTATGTCAAATAGCTAAGTTCGCCCCCTGATCGTGGTATAAGCGTGCGGTGCACGCCTTGCTCGCTCGGTTCCGGCGGGCCTGACCAGTTGCTTAGCAGTTTTCAACTGGTCAGGCAATCTAAGAATACCTAATCATAAAGAGATGTTTTGTTGCATGTGGAAATGCGACCTATACGCTAAACTAGGTACAGAGTGTGAGAGTGCCTAGTACTTAAACAAGTTCGTAGCTAAAAAAATACGCGGTATTTTAGGAAATAATTATGTTTTGATGAAATTGCTGAAAGACAATATTACTGATACTGAGTTTATTGACTCTATGAGGCAGAGACCTAATCGGGTCCGTTTTACTGATCTAAATGTTTTATTTTATTGTGACCAGCTATGTTAAGTTAAGCTATAAGATAGGAAAGAAAAAAAAACCTAGGTACATACACCGCCTCTGTCTGAACAACGCATTATTTCGGTACACATAAATCTACCATGCAAGCTGAATATGAATATATTATGAATATATTAATTAATATATTATGTACAGTCACGGACTTTAATTGATGAGCCACCTGGCACTGTTCGTATTTTAGCCGTGTAATGCAAATCGGGTTTATTCGGTTCCCGACACGGAAAGTCATAATGTCTTCGTATTAGTAGAAGAAAATTATATTTAATAACTTTACCGGTTGGCTAACCTGAGAACCAGAACTACAAACTTGACAGCAGAGTGACTACCCAAAGTCAACCAATTGCAGGCCTAGCAACAGTAACCTAGCAACGATTGTTTAAGCGTAGCGATAGTAACGTTAGCGTACGGAGAAATAATAATAGTCATTTCGACAACTTCGAAATTAACGTCTCTGATATCGACATTTCAACTGTCACTGTCTTCAGATAAGTTTTCAAAATAATTGATTAATGAGCTCTGATTCAAACGAGGTCAGTGTCAAATAGATTGGATAAACTTAATGCAACATTTTATTTATTTTTATCATTGTATTTTTTTAGTCAACCTCTATGGATAAGACTATTTCCGATTATAAGTAATTTATTTGTCATCTTGTTTACGAGCGTACGGTATGAGTTCGTGTTTAATCGTGTAATCTCGTGAATGTATGAAACTGTAAAATTGAAAAGTTTGAAGGTGGCTTAACAATTAAAGTCCGTGGCTGTACCTATTGAATATATTATGCGTTGGTCAGACAGGCAGTGGTAGTTGTGGATTACTAGATTACGATTACCAAACCTGCCAGTTAACAGGTACATATCACAAAGTAACATTCAGGTGACTGGCTCTGTCTGAAGAACGCATACATTAAATAATGCAACGCATAGTAAGGTAATGGTAATGTACAGTTAACGCCACGACGACAGTGGAAACTGGTAACATTTTGACCTAGACAGCCAAGCGTAATGCGTAGATAAGTACTTAGTTAAATAGAACATGTACCCAGGTTATACTGGTTTTGTTACCACTGACGTGCGGGACGTACAGTCTAGTGTACAGACTGTATACTACATTACCTTCCTTAATAGTTGTAAACCGGTTATTCATTTATGACCAGTGATCGGAATAGGTAAAGAACAGAGACAAAAAAAGTGGAGACTCCCTTACGACTAAAATATTTTTTCGGGACTAATGTCGGGATTTCGGGACATCACTTAAGTACATTTAATATAATTGCTAAAGGTTTGGCGTAAAATTAGATGTCATGAACTAAAATTCAAACCAACACTTCGACTTCAGTTGCAAAACAGTACTGTATCTTTTTTTTTTTCTTTTGCTTATATCTTGAAAATGGTATGTCCTATCGCAAAAATAATGAAAATTTCGACCCCATTATAAAACACTAAAACCCCTAATACTTATCATGTAGGTAATGTTTTTTTCATCTTTACACACAAAAATTAAAAATTCCATAAAAAACACGTCGACGCGGCAAACGAAGCGCGCCGCGGCAATCCGGCTCAAAAAAAATTCATGGGGTAGGGCAAACAAGTAGGTACCAAGTGGAGTCTTTCTTTTCTTTAAACAGAAACAGGAAATGAATTCGATAGTTGTGTTAGTTTATTAATTTTGGTGGTACTTAAGTAATGTTCCGAAACCCGGGACATTAGTCCCGGGTTTCGGAACATTATTAAAATATTTTGTCATAAGGAGTCTCCACTTTGTCTCTGTTCTTTTTCGAACTTTAGGTAGATTAGCTCTACCTATTCCGATCACTGTTTATGACAGAAGGGGTCTAAAGTAAATGAAACGGAACGTCTTTACACTACGAACAATTTAATCAGACTAATGAAAGAACACGCTACGGGTCACTCACTACTATGTGCTACTACTAATCTTAATTTTACAATTTTGTTTAGAATACGCTTAGCACTATAGGTGTGCTGTCTATCAAATGTGGATCATGGCATGGAATTAGTAAGTAAGGTGATCATGACAGATTATTGACAATGACAGTTGTCAGATCAAATTGTTGAATGTTGACGTCTCACTCTGTTGACGTGATTTTTTGTTATTAATCATTTCTCATTCATCAAGAACAAAACACCATTGCATTAGCACAATCAGTCGTATCTTCCAATATTTATATTTGTGATAATCGAGTACTACGTGCATTGGAAATGAAAACGGAATAATGTGACTTTAAACGATAATTTCCGCGTAACCTGACGATTTTTTTGGACCTGGAAATAGTCAAATATTTTAATTTCCTAACAATAATTGTCCGAACAGAATTACGAACACCAGCTATCAACTCTAGAACTCTCACAAGAGAACTATCCAAGAAGAAGGTTTTACGCAGTGGATAAAGATTGCAGAGGTATTCTAGTTTCCGATCAGTGAAGTAAAGTCGGCAGAATGGAAGCCCCAGAATCCAGTGGGAGCAGCCGATCCAACATGGTGCAGCCGACATCATGGTGCCATCCTGCAAACAGAGTGCATCGATTTTTCGCACTATTACTAATGTGCTTCCTTTGTTTTGGTAAGCTACAATCAAATGTTATTATTGTAAAGAATTGATTATCATATGAAATAAACTCCTAATGCGGGTTGATTGTATCAAATATTACACATAATAGGTCCAAATTTTAGAATAAGTCCTGTATCAAAGAAACAAAAAATCTATAAACATACTAATACTATAAATGCGGAAATAAGTCTGTCTATTACCATTGTAAGTGATAAAGGCTAAACGAATTTCAATTTAATATGGACCACAGGTAGACCATGACCTCAACAGCAAATAGGCTACTTTTTATCCTGTTTGTATGTTCCCATGCAATAATTTGGGAAGCAGGCGAAGCTTCAGGAAGACCGTAGTACCACACAAAAATGAATGCATTTACAAGGCTAATTATTATGCTAAAGAAACAGACTATATGTTTATAATATTCTTTTAATGATTAATAAATTACATTGGTTTTAAAGTTTTCCTGTTTCAGGTTCCTATTTTTGTTATGATACTCCTGGAGCGTTGGCTGACAACTTCAAGGATGACTCACACTTGAACACATCCCAGTTTGCATTGCTTTATTCTATATACTCATGGCCAAATGTGGTATTGTGTTTCATTGGCGGTTATCTTGTTGATAGGTATGTTTCTACATAATTAGTTTTTGTTTATCAGTTCATTATGAAATATAACTCTATTTTCCACAATATATTGGTGCAATGGTTATAGTATTACATCTAAATTCAAAATTTCTCTGTATTTTTATTTTTATCTCATTTTTTACTTTAAAGTTCTGTTTATTGCATTTTTTTACATAAACAATCTATTGAGGGTGGTTTTCAACTACATTCTGTTTCATTACAGAAATAAGCCTAGTCATATTTGTTACTTAACTGAAATGAATGATACATTTCCAACCACCCCAGTTTACAGAAGATTCAGGCAAATCAATTTCTAATATATCCAATTATTGATAAATTAAATCAAGAAACAATAATATAACTATGAGGAATACTATACATACAATGTTGTCTGTTATCCTCTGTTCTGACAAAACAAGCATTTTATCATTAGGAATTTAGATCATTATGCACACATTGCATAATAAATTCTTATAGATAGACCTCTGCACATGATATGATGTTTACAATATCTGTGACCCTATTTAGTCCAATTATAAAACATTGGGAATATTACATTATGATTGCAATGTTATTAAATTGTAATGTTCACTCTCATTTATTGGTATATTATTGAATAGCCCAAATCTTGATAATAATGTTTTTTTTTTCAGGTATTTTGGTGTAAGATTGGGCACTGTAATTTATATGACCATTGTATTTATTGGAGCTGTAATATTTGCATTTGGAGTATACATTAATGCATTCTGGCTGATGATACTCGGCAGATTTGTATTTGGGTGAGTATGTACAACTTGCACATAAAAACCTAGAAACAGGAAATGAGAAACAAAACAATCACGCCTTTTCTGAGTCTAAGAAGAAACCACATAATGTATGAGTGGATAATGATCCAAGCATACCTTTATTTAAGCATGCATTCCTTCCCTGATTGTTATATTTAATCTATTTCAGGATTGGAGGAGAATCCCTACAAGTTGTTGTTAATAATTATGTAGTACTTTGGTTCAAAGGAAAGGAACTCAACATGGTATTTGGACTACAGTTATCATTCTCACGGTTTGGAAGTACTGTTAACTTTTGGGTCATGGAACCTGTGTACAGATGGGTGTCTACATATTACGGAGGATATGAAAGATTAGGAGTTACATTGTTCATTGGTGTGTGTCATGTTATTATTTATTGTTAATTTTCATAACTCCTTATCATCTCCTTATTAAAATAATATATCTTTTCAGCCTCACTAACTTGCTTCGTATCCCTTATTTGTGGAGTGATTCTTGGCTGGATGGATTACAGAGCTGAAAAAATTCTTGGAAGACAAGATGAGCAAAGCAATAGTGAACCCTTCCATCTAACAGACATAAGACATTTCAAATCAGTGTTTTGGCTTTTGTCTGTAATTTGTGTGGCATATTACCTAGCCATTTTTCCATTTATTGCCTTAGGAAAGTGAGTAACTGCCTGGAATTTTCCTTTTTTCTGTTACATCTGTGTTCAATCCTGTTCATAAACAGTAATGTAAAACGTAAATTCTAACTAAACAAGCAAGATCATTAAAATTTCTCATGATTTTACAGATTATTCTACGAGCGAAAATTCGATTTTTTACCACAAGAGGCAAACAATGTAAATTCTATGGTTTATTTGCTATCAGCAGCTCTAAGTCCATTCTTTGGTATTCTCATAGACAAGACAGGACGAAATATGACATGGGTTATAATAAGTATTGTGACGACGATTAGTGCTCATTTTATGTTAGCTTTCACTTTCTTGAGTCCATATGTTGGAGTGGTAAGAAAAAAACGTTTTTTGTTATCGCATTACCTAACTTATATATAATTTAACATCTGTTAAAACAATTAATTACTTTTCAGATTACACTTGGCATCTCTTATTCCCTGCTAGCCAGTGGTTTATGGCCACTTGTAGCTTTAATGGTTCCAGAAAACCAATTAGGAACTGCTTATGGAATGTAAGGCGATTTTGATTAATTTGATGTTTTATTTATGACGAAAATGCACTTTAATAATAAGCAAGCCATAAAGGCACACCTGTCATTAGCTCTGGTGCGATAGGACCGTCACACTAGGGGATTTTTAGTATTTATAATAAAAATGATTAAAATAAACGTTAATCGAAATAAAGGCAAAGCAAAAGCATCGCGGCGGAATTCTATTGGAATAAGCATACATTAGATTATTCCATTTAGACTTTCTTTGTGCCAGCCAAGCCCAGAGTACGGGGATTTAAACACAACTGGCAAAATGTGGGTATATTCATTTGCTAACCCTTTGGGGAATACAGGGGTAAGGTTATGGTAATATCCTCATTACTTAGGTATAAAGCCTCTACCGTACCTTCCGGCGATAAGCGCTGTCCCAAAGGGCGCACGCGTAGCGATTGCATCCAGATTGCAAGCGTTCTGAAGTGCAAGTTATTGAGGTGCACATTTTTTATTTTTTCAGATGTCAAGCAGTGCAGAACATGGGTCTAGCTACTGTTATTATCTTTGCTGGAATTATTGTTGATAAATATGGATATTTAATGTTAGAAATGTTCTTCCTGGGGTGTCTCTTTGGTATGATTCAAAATAATAAAATGAAGATTCAGGTTAGGTACTTCTTAATGAATTTGAATTCATAATAAGTTTTTTTTTTTCTAGTGTCCCTAATTGCGGCTGTGCTCATATACATTATTGATTCAGCAAACAATGGTGTACTTAATATGTCACCAAGTATGAGGGATTCCACGAAGACGTAAGTTTTGCCTTCTTAAAATATGTTTACTTAGTAAAATGCTACACTGTACCTACTAAAATGCAGTTAATAGAAAATATAGTTCATTAGTGTTCTAGACTATAAAGATGTAGGTACCAAAAATGTTGCTAGCAATAGTACTAGCCTCTCTAGATTGAGGCCTTAGGTTTCTAGAATCTAGACTTTTACTATGATATTTTTTGTATACATTAATTATTTCGATAGTAGGTAAAAGCTGTTGTGAATGCTAGTGTCCAATACCTATATTATAGAAATACTGGGTGTTAGGGTAGACACCGTTATCCTTGAAACTAGAGGTTTGGTGTCATCTATAATATACTTTTTTTATGGGACCAACTTCGAAATCGCAAAAAAAAAAATCAACTATCCATACATTTTGTCGATTTAAGTGAAGACAAATGTATGGAACAGCTGATTTTTTTTTCGCGATTGCTAGTTTGGTCCCATAGAAAAAGTATATTATAGATGACACCAAACCACAAGTTTCAAGGATAACGGTGTCTACCCTAACACCCTGTATAATAATTATACATACTCTGATTACACACAAGGGCGGATCCAGGATTTATTTCTGGGTGGAGCACATGGGCCAGACATATAAGTGTCTCCCATCTTGTTTTGAAATGTGCTGTTTTGTTGTTTTTTTTTTTCAACGAAGATGTAGCCTACTTCTTCAGCGTTGATCATTGAAGCAATGTCTTGACTAGATAGATATGCATTCACTTCAGGCCAGTCCATTCAGACGATTTCATTTGATTTTACTTAAACCGTTTGGGGGGGGGGGGGGGGGCACGTGCCCCAGTGTGACACCCCCCCCCCCCCCCCCTGGATCCGCCCTTGATTACACAATAACACAACTAAGCTTTTTAACCGTATACTACCGTGATAATAAATGTTTAATGGCGATTGTTAAAAGGCGCGGACAATGAACCTGTGGTTTCAAATTTTAAGTGCGACAAATATTGAGTTGGCATGTACTATTATTTTATTTAACAATACGATTATGACAACCATTCCAGGGTTAAAGAAAATGACGAAACTGCAAACCTATTAGATCATGAGGATTATACAGACCAAGAAGAAACTGACTCTAGGAGGCCCTCGGAGTCGCTAGATCAGTCTATTAACACACGAGACGTCGCCCAAGAACAGTCTGATAGAATACGCAGTAGATACTTATCACAAATATTGCCAAGCAGTAATGTTTCAGAAAGACAATAGACAACCTGATATAATTATGCCATTATTTTAATTGGTACCTGTAAATAATTATTGTCCTAGTATGTACTTCATTTAGATTTAGAATTAATTAATTTACTTATTTTAATTTTATAAACAATATTAAAATAAAATATCAAAGTGTAAAAAGTTTAATGTGTCGTGTAGTCTTTGAGATAATTGGGATATTTTCGGTAACAGCTAGTCGGGTAATAAATCTAAGTACCTGCGACACACTGAGTATGTTGGCACTATCGTCAGATTTTTTTTTAACAGACATTACTTTACATAGTCTAAACAAAATATCAGAATACGCCTGTTACACTACTGCATCTCCGTTTATTATCCAGCAGTATGACTGACGATGACTACGAGAACGAAGAGTCCGTTTGTCAGGATGTATGTAGGTACTTACGTGAATCATAACATAACAATCGCACCTTTCGTTTTCTTTTAACCTGTAGCCTGCGGCTTGCCTCTCTAACAGGACAAAATTCAAAATAGTAGCATAACGTAAATGTAATAAAATTAATAACTTATTAAAAACACCTATATTAAATCATCATAAATTATTATTATGATAAAAATAAAATAACAGGACATCACTGCTAATTGGTGATGTCAAGAGGAATGGACACACTTTACACAAGAATTAAATCTATACTAATATTATAAAAGCTGAAGAGTTTGTTTGTTTGAACGCGCTAATCGCAGGAAATACTGGTTGGAATTGAAAAAATATTTTTGTGTTGGGTAGTCGGTTCGAAATTAATGCATTATTTGCGAAGGAGTTTTATCAACATAATATTAATTCTTATTCAAATAAATAGTTTTACCATCAAGGGTATTTATGTAGCAGTAAAATACTTTTTAATTCATTCGAATCGGACATTTAATTTCGAAGTTATCACGAGTACCTATAAAAATGCAATACGCGAACCGTTCGACGCCGACGCCGCGCCTCCCGACGTTCGAGCGTTCCCTACTCTAGAGGAGAGGATGGGCACACGGGTAGACCATGACCTGGAATAGGACAGGATACGTTTTATCCCTATATTCAAACGGGATCGAGACCTACGCGGGTGAAACCGCGGGGCACAGCTAGTTTATTATACAATGAATAACAAGTCTCAATTCTTTAAATTCTATTTTTTTTTAATAACTTTAAGAAATACAATATTTGATATACCTAGATTAACATAGGTAAGTACAGTACCTACATTATAGTTAAAAGTACAATTATTACAATAATGGTTAAACCCATTTGTGCTTTTCTTTAGTAATATTTGTAAGTGTATAATTATTGCTATTATATTATATTAATACATAACTTATTTTAAGGCATTGCTTATCACTTTTGAGGTAATTTTATATTAGTTTAGAATTCATCATGATTTTTTATGGCATCATTAAATCACATCTTGTATATTCATGAGCCATATATTTAATACGAGTCCGAACTCCGAACGAATTTCGTTTTCTATATTTTTTCGGCAGTGACCGAATCAATTAAATTCTGGCAAATAAATAGGTACTAACAATTCAATTTCTCAGGGAAAATCCCTCGCTATAACTATTAAATGCACGATACCTGAAAAATTAGGTAATTTTTCAGTTATTGTGTATTAATATTAGTGCATTTATTTTACTTTTACCAAACAAAAATCCTTATTTTTCGATTTCTGGTTTAGGCCGAAAAAAAAAAACGATTTCGTATGGACTCTAATATTAGTAAAACATGCTTTTGCTTCTTACTGGCTCTTAGTATGGCAAACCATAAAATGGCTCTTATTTAGATAAATTTCAACCTTTCTATAACCAGCTGTTTGGCTTGTTTTGAATGTACAAAATACTTAAGTATTTAAAAATAACAACTTGGTCAATATAGTTCTAAAGTATTGGTAGCTAATTAGTGCTTAACAGTCTTTCTATTTTGCTCACTAATATATTTTGCATTTATCTTCTACAGGCCATTCAATACCATTTCCTGGTAATTGACTGTGAATTAAAGGGGAAATCCAAGCTAAATACCATCTAGAACCAAATACTTCTATCACATTAAGCTTCCAGCCTTTGTTGTGAACAAAATCTTTAGTGTAAAACTTTATTTCAGGAACTAATCTACCTTTGAGTACATTAATAAAATGGTAGATGAATAAAAATCCAGAAATAAGTCCAACTATCAAATTCAACTCTATTAAGGCAATATAGAGACTTTCATCACCAAAGTCAATCACAATGCTACAAAGTGGGCAAATAAACTTAAACAATAAAATTCCATGGTTCCATGTGATGAACAGGGAAAGAAATTTAATATTATAGTAGAAAGAATATATCATACCCACAAAGACATAAAATGTGAAGAACATGAAATATCTATGATTAAAGTACCCCACACAACATGCAAGAAATGTACAGTGATGGTCTCTGTTTAAAATACAAATATTACATATGTCACAATGCCAGGCACGAGGTGGTCTCAAACATTCACACACACTACATACAGCCCATTTCTCTTGATTGAAACCTTCAAGGTTTTTACCTTTAATTGTAGTATTTGTAAACATTCCATAAATCATATTGCCCATTATATTATGAAACAGAAAGCTTGCACAAGCAATATGACAGAAGAAGGCTAAGCTCCACTGCTCAACCAAAGTAGGTAATACAACATTTAATTCAAACATGAATGCAGGTATAAGTAACAAGGTAATTGCAATATAAAAGCTATGTTTTAAAAACCTTGTTAACTGCTTATTTTTAAAGACCTCCAGTTTCATTTTAATAAGCATTTTGTTGAATAAATGGATCTTTTTATCTCTATAATTTATTTCTAGTATACACCATTGCTAATCCACTAAAAATTGCTGCATGGAATCGTCTGCAACAGAGCAATAACATATTAGCGTAATATTAAATTAATTTTAGAAGCATTGGGGAGGATCCTCCGCAACATAGAGCCGAAAAGGAAGGAGTCATCGGCGACGGTGCACGGTGGGCCGAAAATTGGCTTTCATAGACTTCCTTGCCGTTTAAGAGATATTTTTTTCATACTGGCTTCATACCTACAATTTTTTCGTAAAAAAATTATAATTCCTTCCTTTTTGTGCAGAATTAACTCGGGTGTCATTTTTGTTCATAGTAATAACTAATAGAAGCAATATCCAGCAAAAAATCCGGCACTTGCAAATTAAAAACCCAAAGTCTATGAAAGCCGATTTTCAGCCCACCGTGCGGCGACTGGTAGGTCTAAAACTACATTATTTACTATACCTACCTACTAAATTTACTATGATAAGTAACTAGGATATGAAATTATATTTTTACCTTCTCTACTTCACTAATAATTTTCTGAATATTATCAAAGAAAAGTGAAAATGGTTTTGTTGCATGTCAGATTCAATTACAAGAGTACCTATTACTATGAATTATTATTTATCGACTTGTCAAATGTGACACTGACAGTCTATGGTAGTCCATGGGCGCGTTCAATTAGTACGGTCGTTAAATTTCGAAGACGCATCCATGGAAAATAACTTAGCATCACGACTATATTCTACGAAGGGTTAGGCAGTGGTGCACTTATAGTACACCAACATTTTGCCAGTTATGTTTAAGTCCCATGTAACAAGGGGCGAGAGTATTGAGCAAAGACTAAGTGTTGCCAACAGTTAAGCTAGCTTTCCACCAGATTCAACTTCTAAAACCACCAGAAAACCACTAACAAAAATAGGCCCAACTCTAAAAATTACAAAAATTTCCACTAGATATTTTTTTTTGTTTTTACGAGAGAAAACAGTACATATTAATATAGGTAAGTACTCATATTAGTAAAAAAAAACTATAATATTGCGTAATAAAATATTTAAAATCAGTCAGTAAATCAACATACAATATTATTAGTAAACTAGCTGCACCCCGCGGTTTCACCCACATAAGTCTCGATCCCGTGGGAATATCCGGATAAAAAGTGTCCTATGTGTTAATCCAGGTTATAAACTATCTGTGTTCATCCAAATCCGTTCAGTAGTTTTTGTGTGAAAGAGTAACAAACATCCATCTATCCATCCATCCTTACGAACTTTCGCGTTTATAATATTAGTAAAAAGTAAAATAAAATAAATCAATAAGGCAAGACCAGAAACATAAAAATTATTCAATATAACCAGGACTAGACCGAGTTCATCTGTTCACTCAGCTGTTTTTTAATAAAATTGTAATACTTCATTTGAAATAAGATTAGATATAAATAAGCCTTTTTTATAGTCCGTTCAACCGATTTTGACTTCTATTGCTTTGATGGCACAACAAATGGCAGCTGCAGTAGACAGTTGGTATTGGTACCGATTCTGTTGTTCAGCTAAACTAAATTTAAGTTCAGGGCATCTTTTTCTTTCTATTTAATTATGAAAAGGACAGAAGAAGAATTTTTGGTTTAATCCTGTCAAATTAATCAGCGCCTGACGTAAATTGACGTAATTTTGTAGGCAAGTTTTTAATCGCGTCTAAACTTGTATCCATCACATAAACTAAACACATACACACTAAACTAAAATTTATCTTCTGTCCTTTTCTTAATGAAATAGAAAGAAAAAGATGCACTGAATTTAAATTTAGTTTAGTTTGTGAATAACAGAATCGGCACCATTGTGTAACTTTTTTGCTTTCATTAAAAGCCATTAAAATTTATTGTCATCCCTATGCCTACGGTATAGAAGTCAAAATCAGTTGAACGGACTGTAAAAAGGTTTGTCTAAATTTCTAATCTTATTTCAAATGGAGTATAACTACATACTAATCAAAATATTCTACGGGGAATCCCTGCAATGAATGAATGTATGTATTGGGCGGGATGGATCGTTTGACGTCATCATGTTCATGTCACGTCATTCTGACGGATCAGTGTTGCCTAAACAGTAATATAATATATTTTTTATTACATTAAAAATATTCCTGAAAAAAAAAGTACCAGTAAAACTCCTGAAAATTTAAAATGTAGTAAAAAGAATTATATTTCGTAACGTTTCAGTGGCTCAGTGGTTGAGTATAGCATTTTCAGTAATTGAACCTGAATTCTACTAAACAACTAGAAAAAACCACCAGCCACTAAAAGCAATATTTCGCCTTTAAAGGGGGGGTCGAAACCACCAGTTTTAGTGGAAAATCCATTATGTTGGCAACAGTAAGTAGGTAAGTATGGTTCATGGATAGCCCCCTGTATTGAGTAATAATGCTACAAAAGTGTTACCAGAGTGAAATTCATGAAAAGAAGACTATTTAAATATGGCAGGGGAAAATCATAGCTTAGATGTACTGTATGTATTGTACTTGTGGGTACTTGTTGACATCTACTCAAAATTACTCTCAGATAGTTTTTGATAATGGACTCAAAAAATACATATGCAAACATTAAATCACCCAAAAAACTGGTGTATCTTTATGGTCTGCATTTGACGTCTTCACCCGCGCCCTCTTCATCCTTCACCCCCTTTAACACCCCACATCACGACGAAAGTTTAGGTTCAAAGTCTGGGTCCAAAATTATTTAATTAGTTAATTCTTTTCATCGTTTATTTAGTTTTTGTTAATATATAAAACTTTCAAACATGTCGAACAGTAAAATATTTAATGCACTTAAGATCTTAAGGACCCGAAAGGATCTGAAATATTTAACTGGTAAGTACTACTTCAGTGACTCTCTCGGCAATTTCATTTGTCGACAAACTTTATCAATAACTTAATTTTTTGCAAAAACTTAGGTATTTTTACTGAAATTTATGATTAATGGTCTCACTAAGGTTGTCACTATTTTAGGTTCACACAGCAGAACCTATGCTGCTGCAGGTAGTCAAGTTCATACCAAATGTAAAATTGTCAATGGCATTTATGTGGTTACTCTTGATTCCCCTAATACAAAGGTAAGTTAAAACTTCTAGTTTAATTACCAACACATACAACTCCTTATTTTTATCATAAACCTACCAAGAATGAGACTTAAGATTTTATAAAAAAGAAATAGTTTAATTTTATAATACCTACTAATTTTAGGCACCAAACTACTGACACATTCATTGCATAGGTCTGATCTGCTAACTTTGGTGATATATCGGATCTAAAAGACCCATGGGTAAACTTGGTACAACATTATCAGGTCTAATAGGCCAGGTTTATAATGAATTTACTCATACATTTTGAATTTTAATGTTTATTTCTTTATTGTTAAGTACTTGTTTTTGGTAAATTTATAAACCTTAATGCCTTTAAGTGAAGTGGTACATAATTACTAAATCAAATTAGCCTAAAGTATGAAAATAAACTACACTTTCTTTGTCAAATAAATAATAACAACATGGTAGATTATGGTTACAACAAAAAAAACATGCAAAAAGCTAGCTTCCCAATCAATCAAAGATTAATTTTAGGTTGTAGATAAAAGTGAGATGGTGACTTAGTTGATTAAAATGTTCATTTTTGTTATTGCTTTCTGTCAATAATAAGGTTAACTTGAGGCGAAAGTGAAACCTGCAGTGATAACCAGCACAATCCAAATTCTCTTAGGTTTTTTGCAATTTGCAGGTCAGTATCAGGTAGATTGAATGTTGATAAAAATATGATTCACACACTGTTTTCATGAAATCATGACTTTTAAGGACAATTCTAACTTGATGAGATGAGATGTATTGATGATTCTTATAATTATAATTCTGTAAATACTGTATATTTGTTAAGGTCACAAATCATATTTTGATCAACATAGGTACAACCTGATACTGACCTGCAATTACCCATACAATATTTAGAAAAAAAAAACACCAAAAATAACTTGTATAAGTACCCCCTTTCATTTTATTATTTGTTGTTATAGCGGTAGTAGAAATACATTATCTGTGAAAATTTGAACTGTCATGTGTGTTCATGAGATACAGCCCACTGATAGACAGACAGACGTACATCGGAGGCTCAATAATAGGGTTCCCTTTGCCCTTTGCTACTCTTCGGATACAGAACCCTTATAAAACTTATTCAATTAAATGTATGCAAAATCCAAGGAGACTTAAATCAAAGTTATTTGTTAACTAGATATAATTGTATGTTTTAGGTGAATTCATTAAACACTGCTGTTATGGATGAGGTGAGTCAGGTACTGAATGAGATTGAAACCAACCCCTCAATCCAAGCAGCAGTATTAATATCAGGCAAGCCGGGATGCTTCATTGCTGGTGCTGACATTACGATGCTGGAAGCCTGCAACACTGCAGAAGAATTTGTTGACTTGTCTAAGAGAGGTTAGTACTATTAAAATATTGTTAGTATTAACCCCTAGAATGCTGGAATGTAGCTCAATGCAAGACACACTGGTAATTTTATAAAGTCTAAGATATTGACAAACTTGTGATTAATGTTTTAAAATGTCATTAAGAAGTTAACCAAATTATTATGGTTTTCAACTTACTAACTTAAAATAAATAATAATTTAATTTATAAACACATTTCCTTGGTACATTTAAATTTTGATTACATAAAGTAATTGTCATATTTTTATTAAATATTGAATTAAGTAACAATCACTGAAAAATATGAACTCACTGTTGATACTATAACTAATTTATTAAATACCCAAAAAGTTAATATGCTGCAATAACTTTAAAATACTATTATAAAGCCAGACTTCTTGACTATAATATTATATCTACTTTTGTTACTTATTGTCCAATTCTTATCATCTTGTTGTACAGGTCATGGAATTTTCCATAGGATTGAAAGGTCACGTAAGCCCATCGTCGCCGCAATCCAGGGCAGCTGTCTCGGAGGCGGCTTGGAGACAGCCCTCGCCTGTCATTATCGTATCGCTGTTAAGGACCCTAAGACTGGGTTTGGTCTTCCTGAGGTAATGTTAGGACTGCTACCTGGAGGAGGCGGAACACAAAGGTAAAAATAAAGTTGACATAGCTATTAAAAAAATTACACCCTATGAAATTACTGGATAATAGGCAGAGGCTTTATTTTATACGTTTTTGAATCAATAATAGTATTGTTTAAACATTTATTCTAGTCGTCCAAACCCTATTCCTAAAAGTAAGGCTACAGACAAATCTAAGAAGGAAACTGCTTCATATTTTTGACAAATGTTAAAATTTAACAAAAGTGTCAGTTTGGGTGAAAAACATGCGCGAGATTTCGCTCAGATTTGCCCCAAGCCTAAAAGTCAATGGATACCTATAATTTCTTCAGCTGGAATAATAATAAGGAAGCAACAATGACCTGGATGAAGATCACATTATATAATAATTGGCAATGAAATAATATTCTGAGCAAGGTTGCCAAACATTCATAATCAAATCAATTATGTAACTAAGCACTATGTGTGCTTATATTGATTGCAGAGTACATTTACATCTAAACATAAATGTACTTGACAATCAGTTCATAAGCAGATATTTTAAATTAGATCAGGTCACATGAATGAGCTCACTGACCAACTATATGAAGATATGATGTCATATAAAAACGATTTTATAGTTCTATGCTAAAATTTTAGGCATAAAATGATGTTTTATTTCCAGAATGCCAGTACTTACATCCATACCTACGACTTTGGACCTGGCTCTCACCGGCAAAACTGTAAAAGCTGATAAAGCCAAGAAGTTGGGAATAGTTGATTTGTTAGTGTCCCCTCTTGGTCCAGGTAAATTAAATTCCTCTACACTAATTTTATAAAGAGAAAAGATTTGTATTTTTGTTTGTAATGAATAAACTCAAAAACTACTGGACTGATTTAAAAAATTCTTTCACCAGTGCATGCACAGTCGAAATCGACATAAAAAAGCAAGCGTCGCAAACGAGCATGTAACTACGATTTTTTTAATATGTGTTAGGTCCCCTGAGAGTTGTTTAACTTTATACCTAAGTTTGTATGTGTTGTAAGTACCCTGAAAACCCAACAAACCAAAGAACTATGAAATTCTGGCACTTGATTCAGTTTTTTTGTAAAATATACCTTAAGGACGCATTTTTCAAAGATACTTAAAAACGCGTCCTATGGTATATTTATTTAAAAAAACAGAATAAAGTGCCAGAATTATGCAGTTTTTCGAGCGCCATGGGAGTAGCACAAGGTTTTCAGGGTTGCAACTTGGGTATAAACTACAATCAGGGGTCCTAACAACATAAAAAAAATCGTAGTTACATGCTCGTTTGCATATACGATGTTGTTATTGAGTGGGCTATAAGTATCACTGAGTAACATAGGCTATAATTTATGAAGATATCACGCGGGCGAAGTCCCTGGCGGAAGCTAGTGTTAAATAAAAGGTTAAATAAGTTATGTCAACTATTATGAAGAAAACTTACACTATGTATATACATATCCTGTACCTACATGTACTTAAATACAATGTTGTATAGGTACAACATTTAGTTTGGTAGTTTTATGATAAGTTTCCTAAAATTAAGAAGGAAAATAAAATTCTTTTGTTTCATTTTCATAGGCTTGAGTTTACCAGTTGATAGCACAATGAAGTACTTAGAACAAGTAGCAATTCAAATTGCAAGAGACATTGCGAACGGAAAAATAAAAATAGATAGGGAGAAAAAGGGATTAATACAGAAAATCACTGCTAACATAATGCAAATGGAGGCAGTGAAGAATATGATCTTCAAAAAAGCCAAGGAGCAGGTCATGAAAGCTTCACGTGGTCTCTACCCAGCACCATTGAAAGTAAGTTGTAAAATAAATGCTACAGTTTTTTAACAGGCCTGCTACTAAATATTATCCTTATTACCACAAAACTGTGTTTATCAGTTGTTTTACCTAAACACCTTTTAAGCAAGACATTTCTGTATGGAGTTTGACATAAAACTGGCATTAGACACATGTTCAACAAGTGTCTAAGTGTTTGTGGTAAGACCCATTGAATTGGGTGGACCTGGTGCCCAATTTTTAAACCATCTCAAGGTACAGAGGATTCTTAGATACAACAGATACCTACTGTCGTAACATGAAAAATACTTACTTTCAGATCCTTGAAGTAGTTAGAACTGGTGTTGACAAGGGCCCCAATGCTGGCTACGAAGCTGAAGCCCGTGGTTTCGGCGAGCTCGCCGTCACGCCCCAGAGCAAAGGTCTTATTGGACTGTTCAGAGGACAAACTGAGTGCAAGAAAAACAGGTTTGGAAAGTCCAAAGTTGATGTTAAAACGGTGAGTGTTTGGTACATTTATAATCATGTTTTTCATTGTATGTTATTTAGCTTTACTTTTATCATTTTGCTTTCTTTTTTCAATACTACATCAAGGAATACTATAGGTACGAAACATTTGTAACTCTCTAAAACAGTAGTACTCAAGCACATCTTTCGATATACTAAAGCAGTCTTCAACTTCTAAGTAATAATGTTTATATTTGCTTAGATTGGAGTGCTTGGCGCTGGTCTGATGGGAGCCGGTATTGTGCAAGTGTCCATCAACAAAGGTTACCATGTAGTCATGAAGGACGCCACTAACCCTGGCCTCTTCAGAGGTGTGGGACAGATCTCAAATGGACTATCTACCGCTGTTAAACGGAAGAGGATGTCTGGGTAATTGATTTGTATTAAGAGTATTAACTGTTTCATAACCATTTGCGATAGAAAATATTGTGGTAAATATAGTTTATTCTGAAATACAATGTTTGATTAATCTGTTATTTGTATTTATTTACAGCCTGCAGAGGGACAAGTTCTTGTCAAACCTTTTGCCGACTCTGGATTACGATAAGATGAAGAATTGCGACTGTGTCATTGAGGCTGTGTTTGAGGACGTGAACATCAAGCACAAGGTCATCAAAGAGCTGGAAGCTGTGATCCCTAAGCACGCGATCCTCGCTACAAACACTAGCGCTATCCCCATCACCAAGATCGCAGCCGGAAGCAGCCGTCCCGACAAGCTTATTGGTGAGCAATAATTGCATGTTGCAATTATTTTTATTAAAAGGGTGCAACTGATTACACATTCAACTAGTTCATTATTCAGCTTTTTAAAATGTAAAATAGCATTAAAATACTTTCTCATTTTTCATTGCTTCATTTTTAATTATTTATACCTATTTTAGTATAGCAATAGTAGTCAAGATATTCATTGTCTTCACATATAATTAATGTATACAAAACATTGTAATAACAATTTTCATGCCCATTCTTCTCCATACGAAACTACGTTTTGGAAGGGTCAATTCTATTTTCCTGTAACTTTTGACGTTCAAAAGCGTCTTTTATGTGCCTAATGGAAATAAATGTTGAATTTGGATTCCACCATACACAGGTATGCATTACTTCTCCCCCGTGGACAAGATGCAACTGCTGGAGATCATCCGGCACCCGGGCACCAGCGACGACACGGCGGCGGCCGCGGTGGCCGTGGGCCTGCGCCAGGGCAAGGTCGTCATCATCGTGGGCGACGGGCCCGGCTTCTACACCACGCGCATCCTCTCCACCATGCTCAGTGAAGCCGTCAGGTACATTTACACGAACAAATACGAGCAAAAATAATCAAACTTAAAATACGTATTTTTTTCCCGAATTTGAACATTTTCTGGGAAAACTTAAAAAAAAATATTACCATAGAAACCTAATTCGGACTATTAGAAACATTTGAAACAAAAAATAGCCAAATCGGTCCAACCGTTTTCCAATTATGCGCATACCAACGGACAGCATTTCATTCAATTTTATTGATGTAGAAAAAGTGGGTTATTAGTTCCAATTTGTATATTGATCTTTCTAAAGCAAAAAATATTCTTATGCCAGGAATTAGTAATAATAATAGTGCCATTACACTATAGTAGCCTTAAATTTTTGGGTAAAATATGATAAATGAATCTTATTAAAATTAAATAATCTCCTTTGAGTTTGTATAGGATGCGAAATTGTTCATTACTAATGTTATTTTTTATTATTAATAACAGATTGTTACAAGAAGGCGTGGACCCCAAGACTCTGGACAGCCTGACTAAGAACTTCGGTTTCCCAGTCGGTGCCGTCACTTTGGCTGACGAAGTCGGCATTGATGTCGGCTCACATATCGCCGTCGATTTATCTAAGGTTCTGCTCAAATCCTTTGATATTCTGTATGCGACTTTAAATTATGACATAGATTTTTAGAAAACGATCAGATTAGTAGATCGTGTTCTTATATTTCTAAAGCTTGATGTTTTGACCGATCACTATAACTATCATTAAATGTATTTCATAAAAATAAAAAAATGAACTTGTAATAACATTCGGAATATTTTCAGGCCTTTGGTGACCGTTTCAGCGGAGGTAATTTGTCAGTCATGCCCGACTTTGTCAAGGCTGGGTTCCTGGGCAGGAAGTCAGGCAAAGGTTTCTACATTTACGAGAAGGGATCTAAAAGCAAGGAGGTGAACCAGGAGGCCGTCAACATCCTGAAGGAGAGGTACCCGTTGGAGCCTCGCGGAGCCAACACTGCAGAGGACCAGCAACTGCGAATGGTATCTAGGTAAGAACTTCACATGCTACAGAACTATTTATTTTTATGACCAAAGAAAATTTTACAATAACATTATCTGCTCGTAATATAAATGTTTACACTATGTGACCACGAAAACTATCATTATTTGTGTTACAAGATGTTTTCAATTTCAGATTTGTAAATGAGGCTGTTCTCTCATTGGAAGAGAAGATTCTGCACAGCCCTCTGGAAGGAGATGTCGGTGCTGTCTTCGGACTTGGCTTCCCGCCGTTCACCGGTGGACCTTTCAGGTACTCTTTCATAATAGACTTTGTATGTTTTGTGAATAATTCGTGTATAATAAATAATAACGTATTGTGTAATAATAATGTATTGTCGTCTTCCAGATGGGTGGATCAATTCGGTGCTGATAAACTGGTAAAGAAGATGGAAGAGTTCCAGGGTCTGTACGGAGCACCTTTCAAGCCCGCTCAAACTCTCGTGGACATGGCCAGGGATGGCAAGAAGTTCTACAAAAATTAAATTTATCTATAATTTGTTGAATATTTTTAACTTGGTCAAAAATTTGTGGCCCTTTCCTGTGTGGCTGTCTATTTATCCAATTGGTACTGTTTGATATGTATTTGTAAGAGGATTTAGTGATGTATGTAAGTGTTCCGATCACTATCATAATATGCAATTATGCCACTTGATATTTATCACTTTTTGTTTTGTGTGAATATTTATAAATCATTTTCATTCATAAGATTAAGTGAATATTACTTATAGTAAGTACATAGATATGTAGGAAATAATCAAAAATAATCATTTTGATACATGAAAGTTTTACCTGTGTATAATATAAATTTTAATATGATGCATATTGAAATCTGTATAGAGATTGCTTGAAAATTACTAAAACTGCCTTTGTATTATGTATGAACACAGTAGAAGGATGTTAATAAATTATTTTATACACATGTGTCTTTAATTTTCTGCGTCTACTCTAGTTTACTGTAAATGAAGGTCTGCACTGAGAATACCTAACACTAACCTTTTTGATTGGTGAGGGCGCCATTGACAAAACTGTGTGACTGACACTGGCATAGCCACCATCAAGAATTTAATTAAATAATAAAATATTTGCTAATTAGTCGCCAAATATCAGTATTAGTCGGTCACTGGTTCAAAAGTTATCAAGGGCTTATGCCGGGTGGCCGATCTAGAGAGCGACTACCTTGGCCCATTTGAATCTCAGAAGCTAGGGCACCTAGCGAACACCTGTTTTCTCCCAAAGGAGATCATTCATTTTGGGCTAAATTATGAAAGTTCCGGAACAAACAAAAATAATTATATATTCCGTTAGAACATGTTATTCTCTTTACTTTTCACTATGACACATAATCTGTAGGGCAATGAACTGTTATACGATTTTGAAAAATACTGTTTTCAGTATGTTTTAGTTAAAATAATCAATAGTAATCTATTAAAGTAATAGCTTGTAGTAATAAAAAATGAAGAGAAAAACGTACTCTTTCGGAATATAGCTATATTTTTGTGCCAAAAATGTAATGACGGTGTGGAGTCACAGATTTCGTCGGGTCTCAGTTCAAGAGCTAGATCGAAAAGTTTACGCGTAAACTCTGCGATCTAGCTCTTAAACTAAGATATCGTATTGAAATTATTTCTATCTTTTAAGATGCGGTCAACGTTCTGAAGTGGTAACTGCATAGAGGCCCGAGGTCCGGCATTGTCCCTAGTCCGGCCTTCGGACTTGCTAAAGTCGCATGTGCTCTCTCTATATTTAATAACCAAGTGATTTTTGTCTCACTTTGAACATTACCCTGACCACACTTCTACAACTTCTAGAAACTTCTACAGCATCAAATTAGATTAGTTAGCAAAATTCCGCAGACGTGATGAGTGTCGATATCTAAAAATGATAAAAAATGGGTGATATTTGTCTGGGTTAACGATCGCTGGTAGTGTAGATACTTGAAGTATGAGTTGAGAACATTAGTTTTTATTTTATCATGTTTAGCTATAGTTACATGTCACGCCAGAGAAGTAAAAAATAAATAAAGATTCAGTACGTAATTTAAAAATACGTTTACGTGAAGTCTACACACAAAAAACAGTTTTTCAAATTAATATTTCAAGTAGGTAACTACAATACCTAAAACGGACGTACTGTAGGTAGGTACCTATACTTAGTTACTAAGACCCCAAAAAAATCATCTAATACTTCTTACTTACCGTAATTTAGATATCGATGTCCATCACGTCTGTGGAGTTTCGGTGATTAATATAATTTGACCCATAGGTTATACATTTAATAATGAGAATATTCAATTACAAAGAAGAATTCCTTCAAAAACAAAAGCTATAAGGAAATTCTTACGGCCAGTTTCTTCATCAAAGTAACAGTCAACTGTTCTTTTGCAGTGTTCTATTTTCATCCCTCGGCTAATGTAAAGCGAGCAGAGATCTTGAATAAAATAGGTACAGTCGAACAAGCTATATGGTATACAGGCAGATAATTTGCAATTACTTTAACCAATTTTGTGTGTTTTCAGTAGTCAAAAATCCTTTTACGACACTCCTAATCCTAAGCCATATGCTCAAAAATTTAAATTACACACATAATCAAAACGAATTTTGGCAGCGTAGCGGAAAATGAATATATGTCACCTGTGTACCAAATAGCTTGTTCGACTGTACCAATTTTTTTTATTTTCAATCCGTATTGTCCATCCTCTTGACTTAATCTCTTAGTCGCCATTATATACCCACGTAAGGGAGGGGGGTGGGGAGAGAGTTACCCCAAATTAACCTAACCCTGACGCTTCCTTTTTTGTCAATAGATATCGTACATTGATAGATATACCTCTAGGTACATATACTTAGAGAGTATGTTGTCTAACGAAGGGCGTTCCCGTTCCCGCAATAGTATAGCGACTGTAGGTACATGCTTAAAACATATTACCATTAAAATAATGTTTTTCTTATTTTTGTATAGCAAAATATTCACAAAAAGTATTAAATCGATACCTACGGAAAAGAAATACTCTGTACACGACACTTGTCACACTTTCTACGTTGAAATACAAGTGTGCGTGTACAGTGTTTCTTTTACGTATCAATTTAATAGTTTTGTAAATATTTCACTACCAACATTTTTTTTTTATTTTTTTTTTTATTTAGTTTCTAATTTTTTTTTTGCAAGTATGGACGCTGTAATATTGTGGGTTAGCGGAAACGTCCTTTGTTAGTTAACATACCTACTGCCTAGGTAGGTACAATCCTTCGAAAATGTTGCTCTACTTATAACATAAAAGTTTCAGAAGAGGGTCCCTTAACGAAAAAGCTGAGAATAAATGTCGTGATAAGTCCCACTTGTTGCAATAGTCAGCCTCCCTGCTCGGTAACCATGGATACGGTGCGACCGACCACCCTCTTTTCTACCCTCCCACCCCCTGAGACCTCCCAGCCTCTTGTGAAGTCGAGAGCCGAGAGAGCTTGCGTCATCGCGGGTAATTACACATCTAAAGCTTTTGATGGAACAGAGCTTTGTAGCTGTAGGGTCAGACGCTAAGGCAATAATTCATTTCCGTTACGGCTACCGATTTCTCATGACTAGGAAATTGTTTTAGTGAAGTTCTGGCGCGACGAAGGATTTGAAATTGATGCTGTTGTGGGTCAATTCGTCATAATATAGTTTTAAATAGAGATTATTAAGGGGGCCCTAGGTAGGAAACTGTGTTCTATCTATTTTGTGTTTGTTCTTTCTTTGCGTCATGTTTACCGCAAATAAACATGTTCTCTCTTTTTTTTTCTTTGTAATAGGTAGAAGGATTTCGAGGTTGTCAGATCATCGAAGGCATGGACGCCATGCCGAGATAATTGATAAAGATTAGTTGCGAATTTCACCAAAGAACCTGAACGCGATCAGCACTTACACTACACAGTTTAAGCCTTAAACGTAGTTTAAGTGTCAGAATTTAAACTACGTTTAAGGCTTAAATGTAGTGTAACGCGATCAGTCGCGTTCGTATTTTCTGTGGATTATTGACACTGACAGCTCTTGAACGCGTTTTAGATGTGCTGATCGTGTTCAGTTACAGAATCGATGTAACGATTACAAGATTATCATTACCTACTTATCGAGATATCGATAATTATATCGATTACAATACTAAATATTTCTATTGAACTGTTTTGTTTTTACTATCAGTATATTTTTTATAACAATACTGTGGTTGTTTAATTAATCAACAAAAACAAAATGTTTAGTGGAGAAGAGCATTATGTTTTTTATTGAGTTAGGTCATACTCGGATCGATTAAATATCTACCTAGGTACATTATCACCATTAGGTACCTATTAAGGTATTTGTTTAGATAATGCATAACCATTAAGGCAGGGCATAGCCATTTCGGTAAAAAGTAATAATAAATAGAAAAAAATAGTTTAAGTAAATTAATAATATATCATTAGTAGGTACGGGTTGAAGAAAAAAAAACATTACAAATAAAGTTTCATACAGGAGGTTTCTCAGGATCCGGATGGCGCCTATACGAATGTTTTGGTCTTAATCTAAAAGTGACTTGTAAAATTACCACAACCTTTTGCAGATTCCTACAACTTTTGGATGCAGGCTACACTAATTATTATTATATTATAATTATAAGATACAGAAATAACATGATAAATTAGTTTTGTAAAAAACATAACTCTTCCTTTTGGCTTTGCCGTAGTCGGGTAAAAAACCCCGAGTAAACATGCGCATACAAAATTGCTAACAACATGAATTGTTAAAAACGGTTTATGAATGGAAGAAAGAATATCCGTCGACACTTCAACATTTCGAATGTTGTCCTTTTATCTTCGCTCTAACATTTCAATAAATGGGACACATTTCCAGCAGAGCAGATTTTGCCAAGACCTCGCGCCGGGGTTAAAAGGAATTGAATCAATTCAGTGCTCGGCCCCACCGAGCGAGAATGGAGTGGGTGGGTTCCCCTATTTTGCTACTTGCATTTTTATAGCAAGCAACTTCTTTTTAGGGTTTCGTATCTCAAAAGTAAAAAACGTAGGTACCTACCACCTTGTTGTTTATCGGTGAAAACCCTTCTCAGTACCAAGATACCAAGTTAAAATTAATATCAAATACATGGCCTGCGATCCTCTGGATGGGTAAATTTTCAAGCTTCTAAGCCAACGCCATCAAAAGATACGGCGGTCATATATTATGTCACATATTGATAACATCATAAGGGTAGGTACTGTAGGTAGGTACCTACTTCCCGTTGACCTAGCATAATGAAATTTGCCAGGAAGCAAGGCGGCAAAATAATACAATTTGTAGTTAGGTATAGTTATCACATAAAAATACTGTTTTTTGTGGTTAAGTATAAACTTACATTTGCACTTGGAATTGTGTTGTGTTTTTGGTGAAACTAGGTTTTGATTTGGTGCGGAACCCTAACTGTGCGAGGCCGGCTCGCTTGTGACCATTTATTTTTATTTCAAGTAACGTCCAAAAGGTGCAATACCAGAGTTAACTAAAATGCTCAAGGTACACTCCAACTAAATAAATACTCTTCCTCTGCGTATCTTAAAACGAATCAATAGAATAATAATATAGTCTTAATTTTTTCGTTAACGATGGTGGTCATGACGGGTGGAGGACCAAGGTTGGTGCAGGCCGCAGGCAAAGGTCAGCTCCACCTGCTCATATTTATTTGGATACTATCATAAATAAATAAAACCTGAACTGAAAGTACATAAACTACTTTAGCAATGTAGGAATACCAATCAATCAACTCAGCCTATCGCAGTCCACTGCTGGATATAGGCTTCTCCCAGGTTGCGCCACAACAGCCTATCCTCCGCCTTCCGCATCTAGTCTGTCCCAGCCAACTTGATTTGATTTGATCTACATAAAAAATCTGCCTAGCCGTTTCTCAACTATATTGGGGTCGGCTTCCAGTCTGACCGGATGCACCTGAATACCAGTATTTTCCATGGAGCGACTACCTATCTGACCTCCACAACCCAGTAACTGGGTAATACATAATAATGCCTTAAATTGATGCCTCCTTAGCAAATGTAACGACTAATTACAATCATGACAAAGTGTGTGAATGAAGGCATTATTTTATATCCAATAACGACAAAATGACAATTTAAAGGCTATGAATGCACGTAACAGAACCGGATATCCGACATTGAAACTAGGCTTAGAACCGTGGGAGGTCGTAATAAATCTAATTGTCGACAAAATATAAGTAACTTAGTAGATATTATTGGTTATTGTGTCTCCTGTTAAAAAAATGAATGTGCAATTTAATGAATGCATTTTTATATTCTAGTCATATTACTGACACACGAAAATCTTATTTTTTGTATGTGTTACACAAAATAACTGTATTTAGAGAATTTTAAAATGAGGTACAGATTGCTTTATTACCTTCATTATGAACAATTTACCGAGGGTATCTACTGAGCTTGCGTTACCTATTGGTTGTATTAACTACTAAGCAATATGTGATTGTCGACTGCCGTCCTCAAGTCATCACTATGAGTCATACATAAACACTTTATATAGTTACTAACTAGGTCCTCGTTCAAAAATAGTTACTTGGAAGTTCTATAGTCAGGCCCGTATTACAGAACCTCATTCACGCATTAATTCAAACTTTTGAGTAATGCTTGCATGCTTTAATTATATTTTCTATTTGAGGGTTGACTTGAATTACAAAAAAAAAAACAACCGACTTCCAAAAAAAACACTAAAAAAGTGAACAATAACTTTAATTTCGGAAGTCGGTGTCTTTGCTTTTCAATTTCCGTTTTTTGCCACCGACTTCCGAAATTAAAGTTATTTTTCACTTTTTTAGTGATTTTTTTGGAAGTCGGTTGTTTTTTTTTTTTTAATTTTTTTTTTTTTTCACTTTTTAGTTGTGGTACCTACCCCACACAAATCCGAATACCACTACCTGCTATGTAAATAACAGTGAAGGAGTCAAACAGGATATCGTCTAGATAAACTAAGTGGGAAAAATACGTAATATTGAAGCTAACTCAAAAATTACGCAAGCAAAGTTAATAAAATTTATATGGGACCACCTCGGAAGCATTACCAACCAAACAAAAAAAGAATCATCAAAATAGATTCATAATTGGCGGAGTAAAGGCGTAACAAACACACAAAAAAAAAAAAAAAAAAAACATACAGACGAATTGACAACCTCCTCCTTTTTGAAGAAGTCGGTTAAAAACTGTAAAAAATAGTAGCACATCCCAGATTTATATTTCTTAAACTGTTGGTACTGAGGTTTGTGCACTCACTGTGTCATTTGCTGTGTCTGCGCCTGTGGGCGGACTCTGTGTTTAGACAGCGAACACGTTACGCTGCGCAGGGGCGGCGCGGCGCGGCGTGTCGAAGGAGATGCGTAGCAGCCGCGCCACGCCGCGTAGTCGCGTCGTAGGAGGTCCGTAGCAGAAGTGCTACGCTGCGTCATGGCGTCATCGTAGGAGATGCGTCATAACCGCGCTACGCAGCGTAGTCGCGTCGTAGGGGGTCCGTAGCAGCCGAGCTACGCTGCGTAGGCGTGTCGTAGTCACGTAGTAGTAGTCGCGTTGCGCTTCATAAGCGCGTCGTAGGAGATGCGTAGCAGCCGCGCCACGCCGCGTAGTCGCGTCGTAGGAGGTCCGTAGCAGAAGTGCTACGCTGCGTCATGGCGTCATCGTAGGAGATGCGTCATAACCGCGCTACGCAGCGTAGTCGCGTCGTAGGGGGTCCGTAGCAGCCGAGGTACGCTGCGTAGGCGTGTCGTAGCAGATGCGTAGCAGGTGCGTTACGCTGCGTAGACGCATCGTAGCAGATGCGCAGCCACCGCGTTACGTTGAGTAGGGTTGATTTGACTTTTGAGACATGCCTATTCATTAATACTCATAATAAACTTACTTTAGCTCTGTTAGTTTCTACGATTGCGAAATAGTTAGTCATGTTTATGCTCATTTACCTTATACCTTACCTCATTCAAGCTTTGTTAAAACCGATATTATATTGTAATCTTAAAATTATTCCGTATTACATAAAATTGTAAAACGAGTTTCCTCGTGCTGCTCTTGCTCATTTGCTTACCCAAAATAACTATTTCGCAATAAGTGATAAAAAATCTTTTATCTTAGGTTCATTTGTAAAAAAAATACGAGAAAACGAATCTGCCCACGTCGATTACGAAATATTTGATAACTTGGGCAATTAAGTCGAATTATCTTATTTTGTATGGTTTGCAACAATCTTTGGCATCCATACTAATATTATAAATGCGAAAGTAATTCTATTACTAATATTATAACACAGCATAAGCTCACGCATTGTTTTCCCGAAAAGTTTGGCATTTCACGTAATAGGGACCAGCCTATTGAAAGAAGAAAGAAAGAAAATACATTTATTTAGCACAGACTAAAAGGCACACAATGGTGCCGATTCTGTTGTTCACAAACTAAACTAAATTTAAGTTCAGTGCATCTTTTTCTTTCTATTTCATTAAGAAAAGGACAGAAGATAAATTTTAGTTTAGTCCTGTCAAACTGTCACTATTCAAAACAAGTTTAGATGCGATTAAAAACTTGGCTACTAAAATTACGTTAATTTACGACAGGCGCTGATTAATTTGACAGGACTAAACTAAAATTTATCTTCTGTCCTTTTCATAATGAAATAGAAAGAAAAAGATGCACTGAACTTAAATTTAGTTTAGTTTGTGAACAAGGGAATCGGCACCATTATACAGCAGATAACAAAATAAAATAAAGAACCAAAAAGTGCGATGTGGGACATTATCAGGGGAGTGTGCCTCATGGCTGCGCCAAAAAGGCCCGTTCAGCAAAAATGCCAGACAACTATAAGTGCCTGACTGTGCCTGACGCTGGCTTTCAACCGGACCTAAAAGTGTAAGGTGACGAATGTAAATCAGTTTTATAATGTAATGTGTATATGCATACCTACATAAATAAAATAAGTATCACATAATAATAATAACGAACTCAATATTTTCGTATTCTAATATTTAAAAATGTAATTTTTAGGTGTATAAATGAAATAAGGGAAATGACAAACTACATACTTATATACATAATTAGTGTGATTGTGTATAAAATTGCAGAACATAACAACAAAAAAGACTGATAAATAAATGAGACGGACGCATGATAGACTAAAATAAAGAAATCCTTCGCAACGATTCAGAACAAAAACCTGGTTTAGCCGATGCCAGACTTCCATCTTCATATTCATATCCATGCCATCAATCAGGCACAAATCCAGAATCTGGTGTCTGGATTTGTATCTGGCTATTGAGTATTTCCAGGTGGAAAAATCCGAAAACATCTTGCCGACCTGGGAATCGAATCCAGGACTTCATGCTTAGCGGTAGCGCTTGCGACCACTAGACAAAATAATAAAACATACACATATAAATGCGAAAGTAAATCTGTCTGTCTATCTGTTACGTTTTCACGCCCAAACCACGGAACCGATGGTGGGCTACTTTGTATCCTGGATTGCAGATGAAGTCGCGCGCAACCGCTACCTAGTTGTAAACATTGGCTTATAACCCATTTAATAATCATATTTCACGTAATCATTGTCTTTTCCTATTTATTACGATGGCTATTTATTTATAGCTTCCAAGTATTACTAGCTGTCCTACTTTTCCCATTATTGACGATTTCCATATGGTTCGAATGACAGGGTTCATAACTGGAGTACCTAGTTACATCTAGTACCTACATCAGTAATATCATCATAGTTATTGATTGTTATTGTTGTTGTGTCGTTTATGCCGAATGAATGTTTTTTTTTTCTATTCTATAAACATCATGTTGTATTCACCGAAAGGGTCAGCTTAGCCAGGGGTAAACCACATTACCTACGCCAATTTGTAATGGGATGGGGGTCAGCCATAAACCTGGCTCAAATCCAGACTTCGTAGAAATTCTTGATAGAAAAATCTAACAATAAAAATTAGACCGCGCAATCTAACCTAGGACCCAGCAGTTACGCTTGCGAGCTCTAGATCGACGAGGCACTCATGCTCGATGTTTGGCAGACAACGCCTGCTTATGTACTAATTTCTTACTACCGATTCCGGTTACTGATTCTGTCTTAAAGTCAATGTCAACTACCCAGTTATTTCTTAAGAGAACACGTCACGAATTCCATCCTTCATATCACTGACGAGGTTTTTTATCTAGTAGGTACCTGCTACTTTCCACTACAATTGGCGGCTGATAGGGGCTTCTTATAATAAGCTTCGGGATACTTACGAATTTTGTCATTAAATCCGGTACTGAGTCATTCATAAATGTAATAGTTGGGTAATTGTCTGTTGTCCCTAATTGTCGAGGAAATCCTGCCCTTAGTGATCCAGCAAAGTTCCTACTTGTAACGCTAACGACGCGACGGGATTCTCGCGATCGTGACGATGGAATGATGTATGAATTCATGTTAATCATATATCATAATAAATCCGGTAGATTATAATTTATCAACGTAAGTTTGTTACCATGCATTTAAAGTTTTTTAAACCGAACGTGGTCCAGTTATTAAATAAAACCTAGGTCAAGGAGTGTTTCACGTCTAATCTGATTAAATCAGGGTCTCTCAATAATGATAGTTACCGTTTGTATTAAAGGTACCTACTATTGCAATAAATATAACTACTTAGTTAACTGTTGTATGATAAGCTGCAACTGAATTATAAAACTTTAACTTGAGATAATTTTGTTCATGTGGGTTATCAGTTTATCACTATCACGTACCCATTGATAAAGGCAAGGTAGCGTCATGAACGTATATAAATAAATAAGAATCAATTATTTTCAATCAATCGACTACTCAGATCAATTAAATACAATAGAGCAGAAATACCACGCAACTCCTCAGTTACTCTGCCAATACAAAAAGTTTTAATAACCCAATATCGCTCTTACAAATTGGGAAGCTCGTAATGCAAAGTCTCCTGTGTATACGAAGTACTTCACAGATTCAATTCTTCTATTAGCATTCGACTTGACGGCTCATGCGCCGCGGCTAATCTTCTAAATGGAGTCAGCTACATAGTGAACAGTACCCTCGTATCATAGCTACGAGTATATAAAGGTTGCGAGAGTGGCGGCGGCGGGCGTAGTCCGACGCAGGCAGTGATTTGAGCGAACCGCGTTTTCGCGACCACACAGTATCGCGTAAATTCACGGACATTATCCGAAAGAAAATTAGTAACAATTAAGTAGGTGACGCTGTGTTTTTGTTGAACGTCTGCTGTTTTTGTGTTTTAACCTTTTTTATCCTGACACATAATTGGTAAGTGTTTGAAACGACAATGGTCTGAAATTATTTTATTCTTAACTTTTTTGAACAATGATTGCATTAAGTACTAATATTGGGTTTTGTTGGTGGCACAAGGTAATCATTATTAGAAATCAAATTTAACTACATAATTGGTACGGTGTGCACACACTAAGTTTTAAACTATTTTATTTACTAACTATATACTCCGCTCATATAAAACTTCCTAAATAAACCTAAGAATTAACTAAGTAGTTCCTTCACTGGGTATAACAAACTGCTTCACTTCTTTGATACGAAAAATGTATCATATCGGGACACACCTAATAATTTTTATCTTGAAATGTTAAATAACACAATATTATCAATTATTATAATAATATCATCAATAACAACATTCGATAATATCGTAAACACAACATATATTTTTATATTAATCGCTATGTATCTTCCTTCATTGTATTTTTTTCAAACGATCTTATTTATCTAATACTTAGGTACTTAATTATTTATGTGTAATAAATAGGCGATATACTTATTGTATAATGTATACTCATTAAATTAATAAAGTAACTAGGTTATTGGCCTTGGTATAGTATAACTTTCAAACTTTTCTAACTCCGCCATGACATTCGTATGATAACAAGGTTATGTCAATAGTGCAATTTATATTAAAGTAATTTAGAACATAATGTAATCTTTTCTTTAATCGCCCACCGCGCACAATTTACGACCATTACCAATGGATAAAATTATTTGTGTTAGTTCATAAATAGCAAGAAAAATGTTCCAAACGATTCGATTAAGCTTCAGTAGGCACCTATAAAGGTTTTATTTTTTGCTAAAGGGCGACATTTGAAAACGAATTATGAATTGATCTTAAGTGATTTTTAGAGAATATTTCAAAATACCCGCGTACCTACTACACATACCTATTTTAAATCAAGATCATAAAATAGCTATCCTTTAAATAAACCCAGTAACGGGCTACATATTCCAAAACATTGAAGTACTGAATCAGTCTAACTGCTTGTTATAAACCACTGTAAAGTAACCGAACTACCCGCTCCACTTAAATTAAGTGGGAGAGCCGAAGAAGCAAAGAACTCAACAGGTTGTTATTTTAAGAAATCCAGTTTAACGATGTTAAGACTGCTCTCCCGCTGTGATAGCACTATAATAAGGACGATATAAGTTCTTTGTTGTATCAGGACAGGTCAACAAACTTTAATTCTTTGTCGTAATAGCAACCTGTTGAACTCTGGGTTAAATTAATTGCACAATTCGTCATCATCCTTCCTTCGTCATCTCCCTACCCCATTGATTGAATACCTTCTGTAATTTCCTCACAGTGCAACTTCCCTGAATACATAAGTTTGAAGTTACCTGTTTCCGGCCAGTAGTTGAAAAACCGTAAACCACATCTTGTTTTGAGGTTGCATGAGGATTTTCCGAATAACTACAAAAAATACATAATTATCAGCTCTTAGTTTTTATCTCATCATCACCTAGCCTTTTCCCAACTATGTTGGATCGACTTCCAGTCTAGTCGGATGCAACTGAATACCAGTAGGTAGGTATATTAAATAATGTTCCCACTGCTGGCACATAGCCACACAGGCCTCCTCTCGGTGAGAGGGACTGGGCAGATGTCTTCGATTTTTGGTTCTAGGACATTTCGGTTTCCTCACGATGTTTTCCTTCTCCGTTTTGATAGCGTATTTTACATGGCTCTTGGTTTTGATCATTTACTGAATGACTGATAACCGAAATTAGGTTGTTGCTCCTATAGTTAACTGTGATTGTGTAACTTTAACTTAGAAATACCTAGCAATAGCAAGTTAGGACAAACTTGAGGCTTTTAGTTATTGTGTACCCTATTACTACAGTTACATAGTGTGGATATTTTTTGCAGAGTAGTTACCTTATTTATTATCATATTATTCTTAATGCCTCACTTACCTTTCTGTTGTAATTTTTAGTAACTAGCCTTAGTAAATTACCTTGTTCAATGTCTCTCTTTTGCTGATGTTAATTAGGATAATGAGTTAGCGTTTCATCATAACTCTTGGTGGTGATTAACGAACCCTTCGATTCGAGTGCCGAGTCCGACCTACATCGAGCTCGGGACCTAACTGGAGTAACGAGCAACTCCTGAAACATAGTTACTTAGAACAAAGACAATGTTAGAAGTCCATTATAGGTTCATTATCGAGCACTCTGTTAAAACATTTTATTCTTATTTTATTTTGATTTGAAATCTTGTCTGTAATGTTAAACTCGTATTCGGTTGGTTCGGACATTTGACTATCCGAGGGTGGTATGCAATTGGAGAGCTCTACATAACACTCCAATTTGATGGAGACCTGAGTTCGAACCACACTTGACATTTTCGCATTGCGATTTGTATGATACGATTAAAGCGTGTACATTTCTATCAATTCCTCCAAGAGCTACCTTTATAAAGTTATATGACTAAAAATGTTCTCTTAGTAAATATGTAAAATTGAATAATAGTTTGCCACTTGCGTTGAGGGAGGTCGTGAATACAAAAATAATACCGCATCTATCTCTGTCCATTCCACAATACATAAATCAAAAACAGGTTCTAGATTCTAGACAGATAAGATTTAATATTTTTTTCCTTTCTACATCTTTTAGTCACGGCTGTTTTATTGTCACGTCAATTAACTTTCCATAAACCGGAAAAAACCATCGACGTTCAGCTGATTCATTCATTCTAAGTATGAAGTTTTGCTTCTTCAGTTACCTGCTGCCACAAAATCAGGGATTACCCGTTTGGGAACTAACCGGTACCCAGCGTCACAGAGAGGGTTTTTCCTCGTAGAGAAATATTTATCATATACTTTCAAAGAGGAAAGTTGGATGTATCTCTTATCCAAATAAATTATTTAGTATGTATAGTGACTAACTGCACTTATTAGAGAGGTCAGTAGAAGCAGTATTGACGTCACCGACATAATGAGGAAGAGTCGCGAGGTCTCGATTTTTTTTAATTGTTGTTGTTTGCACAACGTCGAAGACTTCAATCCTCGCAATGTGACATTAAATTCCGTTGATTACTGCCAAATGGTTCACGAAGACAATGTAACTGATTTGCTTTATGTGTTTGCTTCGGAATTACTTGGAACCATATAGCAAATAATGGGCTTTTGTTAGAGATCGCCATTGTAGCCTTCACAAGTTGTCTCAAACGAATCGCTCACAACAACGTAGACTTCTTAGTTGGTACCTTCTTATAGATCCGTATCCGATAGCGGACTTTGGTCCTCAACAATGAGAACGTTGAGGACGTTTTTAATTACTTGCCTAATTATTGGTACTGTGTGATTATAAATGAATTCTAATAATAACTCAATCATCTACCAAACCATTCACTCAATTAGACATTTATAGTATTACTAAAGTCTGATTATCGTTTGCAGCCAAAGATGAAATGTTTTTTATTTCTTGATTTGCATGTACACCTACCTATGTAAAATATATGCCAATAAATTATATAGTTTTGGAATGTGCTCATCAAGGCCTTCAATTGGATACCCATATTGTAAATAATTGAAGATTTTTTTTATTTTTCACATTTGTAAATGGAGTCATACTGTCGCCATATTGATTTTTCAAAAAAAAAAACATGTCATATGTCACTCGGGATAATGTAAGAATTCAAACGATACCCCATACATCCAAATCCGTTCAGGAATTTTAAAGTTATGGTGGAATAAAGAAACTCACATACATACATACGTACATGAAACCTGAAAACATTACACTCCTTTTTGGGCAGTCGTGTAATAAAAAGGTTTTATCTTGGATGTTGCTTTCACGTAATGCCCCATGGTAGACAGCGGAGTTATGTTTATATATCATGATATGTAAACATAATAGTCTAGATTTATGGGTGCTACTATACTATGTTTGTTATGAAAAAACCTAATAACAACCCAACCCAAGCTGGGGATAGAACCTGGACCCTGAGCTCAGCAGTGGGTGCTTGTACCAATACCATTTTTTTTTGTTTTGCTTTATTACCCGACTACGGCCAAAAAAAGGAGGGTTATGATTTTGACCGGTTTGTATGTATGTATGTATGTATGTTCATCTGTTCCCTCATATCTTCTAAACGAATCATTACAATTTGACAAGTGAGGTATCGTTGGAAGCGTCTTGATCGTCCGCTGGTTATAGGTTATGTGACGTCACATTAAATTAAAAATGGCGCCCTCTAGAGGACATAAAGTCAGGAACTAAAAAAAAATATTGTTTAATCGTACCATGTTGGATATCAAATGAAAGGGCTTAATGAGCAAATTCAAAAAAAAAAAATATTATAATGCCATAAGAATTTAAAAAAAAAAAGTAGTAAAAACTAAAACCCAACTAAACTAATCTGTTCGATTTATGCCCTAACATGTGTGACTCCGGATTTTTAATTTGTCTGTCTGTGGTGTCTTGTTTAATACCTTTTTAGTAATAGTTGGGTTTTAGTTTTTATTACTTTAATTTTTTATCTCTACATTTTTATGAAGTGGTACCCTCAATTAGAAAGATTCGATTTAATCATGAAAAGGTACTCGTATTTAGCATGAAGTTGCCTAGAAGTATTTAAAAAAAGTTTGTTATATGCACCACACGTTGAGCCTAATAGCGACTTGCAATTAAAACTCAATTAATAATTAAAACTAATTAAACATAATTTTGAGGTTTAGAACCGTAACATCCTGTTTCTACACAATACTTCCGTTGGTTTTGAGGGTTCCGTAGTCAACAAGGAACCCTTATAGTTTCGCCATGTTCGTCTGTCTGTCCGTGGCTTAGCTCAGGGACTCTTAGAACTGCAAACCTGTAATTTGGCATGGGTACATATTAATCACGCCGGCAAAGTGGTATAATAAAATAATGAAACATTTTTCCCCTAAATTGCTGCCCCACCCCATTTTTTTTTCTCTCTTCTATCCCATGTTGTGGGATATCGTTAGAAAGGTCGTTCAAAAATATTCTGATAGAGTGACAACCATTTTTGGAGTTAGGGATCCATTTGCGAAATATTAAGCTTTAAAGTGCTCATTTTTGTTAGAGTCAAGTGTCCCCCCCCTACCAGCTAAAAGGAAAACTATCACAGCTAAGTAGGTTCTACAAGTTAAAGTGCTCATTTTTGTTAGAGTCAGGTGTCCCCCCCCTACCAGCTAAAAGGAAAACTATCACAGGTAAGTAGGTTCTACAAGTTAACGAATAATCATCGACCAACTTACATTTAAAGTTGCAAACACATGTTGTCCCATACATTTCGTATGGGAGAACATGTTTTTCAACTACAATGTTAAGTTTGTTCTTGGCATATATTTATTCCAACTACGGAACCCTTCATTTTGCGTGGTCCAACAAGCACTTAGCCGGTTTTTTTATATAAATATTATTTTGTTTTGAATACGTGACAGATGTGGCCTCGAGTTATAAACGCGTTTACCACGTCAATAAGTTTATTGTGATCATGAATAATTGAATTATAGTGAACCGTAGACATCGAGATCTTGGAAATGTCTCAGTCTCTTGCGTTTATTTTACGCTAGGGTTCCCCAGTGTTTCACTGAAAGCCCTTGGAGCTAGGCTAGTACGCCTTACATAAACTAGCAACCAGTCGTTTTCAGTAGACGTGCTGAAAATATTCAAGATGAATAAAAAATAAGTCCATCAAACGCAGTTTCCAAACTTCTGATAAATGAATACAACAGCAGTTTTAGGTATTTATTTTTGCTAAATGTAGGTATTTACTTAATGGTTTCTTATCTACTCGTCATAATAACAGTCATAAGTGGTAGGTAACATAATGATGGACTCAACCTATAATAGAGTTACCGCACAAAATAAATGACCTTAGCGGAATCAGTGGTAATGAGCGAAGCGCCCGCTTTGCTAACTTTTTCAGCGATTGCGTGAGTGTCGGCTTGCCTTGGCCCTAAACCTACCGATCGATGCCGTGAATCTGATACGTTTCGATGAATTAAACATGCTGTTGTGGGAGCCCTCAGCCTGGAGAAAAGATAAAACTAGTGGAATAGTGAATTATGGCCACAATCTCATCGACTAGCTTAATAAATTCGCACGCTCTACTTTGCAAATAGGTACCTATTGACTATTCTATTATTTCCTTTTATTTTATGAATCAGCTTAAGTATCCACGTAGTGTAGAACCTAAGTAATGTGTATTGTTTTATAAGAAGCTGACCTAGCATCAAGGTCTAGCGTATACGTTCACTCCCTAAAGTCACTGCGGAAAGGCTATATATAGTTTATGACATTCGTTGCTTTCACGGATATGAATATGATGGACCTAGTACTAGACTAATAATAAATAAATAATAGTACTACACTAATTTACAAACGTGTCAATGGTCTTGCAATGATAAGTTTTTGACAGATTTTGTATGGCATATCTGTCAAAAACTGATCATTGTGAGACCACTGACACGTTTGTTTAGTAGACTTGTCCCCCAGGTAGGTAGTTATAATGTATGAGTATGAGTTAAGTACAGTGGTAGCAATACTTAAGATCAATGATAACCGTTTGTTCTTTTGTGGACAGCAGTCCAAAATATTCAATTTTCGATCAGAATATTCTCTTTATGTAGGTACTAATTACGTTTGCGTGAAATTCATAACTATTTGAATTGCTAAATCGAATTTAGCGATTCGAATTTACAAATAGTATCTAGATATTTTTTTTAGCTCAATAAGTTTTTCTGGTGAAGATAGTGTTTTAACAGCAACAAAGATTACTGGCATTCCTTGGAGGAGGCTTTTACTCGTAGGGGGTCCGCGCAAACTACATAACACTTTACTTTGTATATATATTATTATTATTTTTTGTATTTTCTATTTCTAAGTTATTAGTCTGTAATTTTGCACGGAATTAAATACAGCTTTATTATTATTATTTATCTAGATAATACGTAACATTACCAACAGGCAGCACTCGCCCTCAGCTGGGTAAATAAAAATAAATAGGTTGTCAATGTATTTTTTTAATCGTTGATCTACAATCGTTACACTCTGTTCAACCAATTAACACAACCAACATACAAGCCAAGTGCACAATATTAAGCGATAGACACAGCATGCACAAACAATCCTAACTACCGAATATTATAAATGCGTTTGTTTGTTTATTTATTTGTTTGTTTGTTACACTTTCACGCTAAAACAGCTGAACGGATTTTGATTAAATTTGGCACATCGGTAGACCATGACCTGGAGAAGGACATAGGTTTCTATCCTGGATCGCAGACGAAGTCATGGGCAACAGCTAGTATTATATAAAAAAAATACAATAGTACAGAAATTACACATCATTTTTATACTATTTTAACACAAATAGTTGATAATAATTGGAAAATCTGAGTTACATATACCTAATGTTGTGGTTATTTATGTATTTTGTTGGACTTAGCGCTTGAATTTATGAAGTGAAGTGCAACAAATCCTTCATCAATTTCAAATGAAGTTGTATTGACTGCATTCACGAAGGCACTCGGAGTCACCGAACTTTAAACGGCTCCTAGCAAATATTAATTAGCTACCGACTTAGCTCCTGAACATCGAATCAGCTACGTGGATTTCAGAATAATGTATTCTCTGGTACTTAATATGTAACTCAATGATTCTAAGTAATTATTAGGAATAAAATGTTCAATATTGATACAAAGCATAGGCAAGACATCATTTGTAGGTAGTAGATTTGGTATCTCCTTTAGGAAAGGACAACTATTCTCAGCGATAAAGCCAAAACGTTTCAGTAAGGTTTGAGTCTAAAGCTGTTAGTAAACACAGGCCAGTGGAGGCAACGAGGTCCATGCATAACCTCGCACCACTTGCTCGCCGGCGCACGCTGGCTGCTTGCGCAAGTGACCGAGCGCACGGAGCGCCTGCGCCTGCGCCGCTCTCTCGGCATTGAACAAGGACCACCAACTCAAGTCTACACGCATTATTTACCTGACAACCGGTAGCATTTCACACTGACATTGAACGTGGGACATAATTAGTGTGATGTAATATGTGATATTGATACGGTCAATGTCACCAGCAGACTGGTAGGACAAGATAATAAATCAGTATCGTATTAGTTCTTAATAATTACTGTCATCGATCAGTAAAATGTGCATAAATATTGTGTTGTCCTGACAAATTTTAGGAGCAATATTTGAGGCTTACATACCTACCTACTTGTTTAATGTTTTTTTTCTGATTGATCTTGATTACTCAATTCTTACTGAAAAAGCTTTCCACACAGGGCCGTAGCCAGGAATTCATTTCGGGGGGGGGGTTAGAAATGCTAACATTATTTTGAAAAAAAAAAAAAACTGGTATCAGAGAGTGTAAATTAAGAGTTCCCTCTTTGCGGGAAATCATTAAAATATTTTACGATTTTAGACGTTCTAAGTCAGAATTCAAATTGGTGAAGAGCTTAGTTATAATCAATTTTAATAAAGACCTGTTTACTTCTCTTTTCCCACCACTTTGCAATCATGACCAAAAACAGGCAACTTTAGCATTAGGGCCGCTATGGAGAATATTATTATGTAAGTATATGATGCAAAATAATGCAAGGTATATGAGAATTTTTTTTTAGTCCTTATATGCGAATTAATTAGATTACAATTTGCATTAGAGTACGGAGGTATCCTAAGGTCGATCTTTGGATTGAGATTCTAGTTTCTCACATTTCAGGGGGGGTTTGAACCCTGCCTACCCCCCCCCCCTGCCTACAGCCCTGTTTCCACACGATATCTATTTTAATAGTTATCTAGCCTATAATTAAATCTAGGATAATGTGCATTGTGCCCGTAGATGAAATATGTAGGACACGATATACTTTTGTAGTTTACGTGAGACGTCTAAAAGTCAAATGGAAATGTGTGTGTATGTAGGTACACCTCTGTCTAACCCTTCGGGGTTTACAGGCGTGATGTTATGTTAACATACAAAACTTCAATAACATGTTATGTCTCAAGACTAGAATTCCTCATAATATTGAGATAACTACATTAGTCCACTGTCCTCTGTCCACTGTCCTATAAAAACTAACATTGGTCTGGTCTAAAATTGACTTTGCTTTACCATATCATAATAACTCCAACATGATTTTCACTTTCTAGCTGCCACAATGTCGGATCAGGATACAAAACTCAAATTCGGTTTGTGTAAAAAAATATTCATTGAGTACATTTTTTAAATATTGCTATCTCGTATATGTACTGAGGTATAATTTGCATAATTATCGGTATATACAATTTCAATTCCGTTTATTTTTCGGTAATTGTTCATACAATAAGTGTACCTAACCTAAATGGTACGCGACGTAACTGTTACGAACTAAGTGCCTATATGCTTCAAAACAACTTGCTTGTAATGTAAACACTAAAATGGCTCCTAGCTAAGTATTACATGTACCTACTGCTGTACCTAACACTTATAACAACTACCTATGCTCTTTGTCGGAATTAGATCGTAGGTAGTAGGTATATTTTGTAATCCGAGGTGGATTTAGAATGTATTAGGCTTAGTAGCTTACGAGAGGTAGGCTAAGGTAGGCTTAGTGCCTTAGTTAAGGTAGTAACCCTACTTCAACCCACCGGTAATTTAATTACTTAATTGAACTCTAGCTAACTCTGTCTTTATTTTCTTATGCCTAGGTATATATATATTTCCTGCTTGGGAATGTTAACACAAAAAAAACAATTTTAATAGGAATAATGCATGAATCAATAAGCTTGGCTTTTATTCCCACCTCATATAGTACTTTTTATTAAATTCTGTGCTATGATACCGGCGCCAGACACAGCAACACACATTTGAACACACATTTGAACACATGTAAGTCACGGATGTTTGGGCATTTATTACCAAGTATTCAAACAAGTGTTCAAATATGTGACTGTGTCTGGCGCTGGCTTGATGCTAAGAGTACCTAGCATGGTTTCCCGCAATGACTGTATATATGTACGCTTTAATTACTTATTTACCACATAATGTACAATTTTTATGTCAGCACGAACTAAGCACCTAGAAAAGTCACGCTGTGTTTACCAAGGGCGGTGGCAAAGCTCCACTAGGGTCATCTTCCTTGTTTTTCTTACCGTCCCAAAGTCACAGGATGAGATTGTGTTATCTAGAGTTAACGCAGTCACTTATAGTTGTTTATTATAATTATTTCAGAAACGATGGAGTCCGGAGATTTCAAAGATTTCGCGAAGGCGATGACTGATTACATTGCCGAATATTTGGAAAACATCAGAGACAGGTATTCTTTGCTTTTTATTCAAACAGCTAGGTATAGGTACCCGATTGGAGTTTAAAATATATGATATACCCGAATGGAGTTTAAAATATATAAAAAATTAAGAGTCTTTATATATTTTCCAACATCTGTGTTTCAGGCAAGTAGTCCCGTCGGTGAAGCCGGGCTACTTACGCCCGCTGGTGCCGGAGCAGGCTCCTGAGAAGGCGGAGCCCTGGACCGCGGTGATGGCCGACATCGAGCGTGTGGTCATGTCCGGGGTCACACACTGGCACTCCCCGCGGTTCCACGCGTACTTCCCTACCGCTAACTCGTACCCTGCCATCGTGGCGGACATGCTGAGCGGGGCCATCGCCTGCATTGGATTTACTTGGGTACGGTATAATTCATACTCAAGCTCGAATATAGGCTAATAAGATGGTATCCTAGTAGGTACACCTGTAGTCCCTACAATTCAAGTAAAATGATTAATTTAAATTAAGTTTGCTGTGGACATTCTGGCATACAATTCTGCGTTGGTACTTAGGTAACGAAGCCAATGCCAATGTCACATACGGCACATAGGTAGGTAATTCGAACAAGGAAAACCGGTTGCATGTCATATTCGCTCTTGGGTATTTTTTCCGTACCTAGAATAAGTATTCTAGTAGGTATTTCAAAACTCAGTGGGTGGATTTTGTAGACAAAGTCTACTATGGGAGTTCAAAGATCAATCAGAAGTTGCTGGACTTTGCTTAGATGCTTCCCGGTCCGGACACAGAGTGCGGCCCCCAAACACCGCGGGTCCTGGTGATTCTCACCACTTTGCACCTAGTAGTTACGCCACTCATGACCACTTACAGTAGGTACCTACAAAATACAATGTTGTTCATGGTATAATTTCAAACGTCACTCACAAAATAATGACTGCTTCGTTGGTCAGCATGGCGTCCTGGATTCAATTCAATATCGAGGTCGGGAAAAGTGTTATTGGATTTTTATATTAGGAAGTAGGTACTTTGGCAGCCTAAGGTTTGTATTTGTATCCGGTTGATGGCAATCGGCTCGCCCCCATAGATTAGTTTTTGTATGGATGGGCAAAGAATGAAAGAGCAAAAGAGATCGCGAAAAAAAAATCAGCTGTTCTATACATTTTGTCGATTTAAGTGAACACACATTTTCCCAGCGAAGAAGTTGTTCAAAATGATGAGTATATTGACCCCGTTTTGGGTTTAGCATAAACAAAAACTAATGTTGTATAACTGGCAAAATGAGGGTCTAACCCTCTGCATTCTCCTTCGGGAAGTAAAGACGTGACCGCGTGATGTAATGTACCTTCCTATACGTACATAATAATAAGACTTCGAAAATTCCAGATTGCGAGTCCAGCGTGTACAGAGTTAGAGGTGGTGATGCTCGACTGGCTGGGCCAGATGTTGGGCCTGCCCGAGTCGTTCCTAGCCCGCTCGGGAGGGGAGGCTGGAGGCGTCATCCAAGGCACTGCCAGCGAAGCCACGCTGGTCGCTCTACTAGGAGCCAAGACGCGCACCATGTTACGCGTCAAGGAACAACATCCTGAATGGACCGACACCGAGATTCTATCTAAACTCGTCGGTTATTGTAACAGTAAGTCGTTCATTGCAGTAAAATAAATCATCATCACCTGCCTAGCCTAAGTTTTCCAACTATGTTGGGGTCAGCTTCCAGTCAATCTGTATTTTACATGGAGCGATCTCCTATCTGATCTACACAACCCAAGTAAGACTGGTTGTCAGACTTTCGGGTTTGTTTTAAATAGGTACTCGTAATCACTGTCAAACACTGTCAGAGATGGGAGGAAATGAATGGTCCACCATCATCACCCATCCACGAACCGGCACTTATTACTTAGCCACGAGCCCCTCTTGTAATATAATATTATTGTAAAATACATAGTAAATAAGCTTTCAAAAGAGGTCCCCAACCGCCAAAGAAAACGTTGAGCAGTCATGCAGTCTGCCAATACTTACTGTTTTTTTTTACTTCTATTCACAGAGCAAGCCCATTCTTCTGTTGAACGTGCTGGTCTCTTGGGTGGTGTGAAGCTTCGCGCTTTACAGCCGGACGGAAAGAGGAGGCTTCGTGGTGATACACTTAAGGATGCCATAGATGAAGATGTTCGCAACGGACTTATTCCGTTCTATGTATGTTTTTTATTGCTTTTTCGAATTTTCAAACAATATGACTAAAATAATAATAATACTTACGTTATACCTGATAATCATTATTGCAGGTCGTGGCTACTTTGGGTACAACATCCTCATGCGCGTTTGACGCCTTAGAAGAAATCGGCGAGGTGTGCTCCTCGCAAAACATTTGGCTGCACGTGGACGCAGCCTACGCCGGCTCCGCATTCATCTGTCCCGAATATAGATACCTCATGAAGGGCGTTGATAAAGCGGATTCCTTTAATTTTAATCCGCACAAATGGTTACTGGTTAACTTCGATTGTTCCGCCATGTGGCTCAAAGAACCGCGTTGGATTGTCGATGCTTTCAACGTTGACCCATTATATTTGAAACACGATCAGCAGGGATCAGCCCCTGACTACCGTCACTGGCAAATACCATTAGGACGTCGTTTTAGAGCGCTCAAGTTGTGGTTTGTCCTGCGTCTGTACGGTGTTGAAAATCTTCAGAAACACATCAGAAAACACATTGCATTGGCTCATCTTTTTGAAAAACTGTGCAGTGCTGACGAAAGGTTCGAAATATACGAGGAAGTTACTATGGGACTTGTCTGCTTTAGACTGAAGGGCGACAACGAGCAGAACGAAGAATTACTTAGGCGTATAAACGGTAGAGGCAAAATTCATTTAGTTCCATCTAAAATTGATGACACTTATTTCCTCAGGGTAGCGATTTGCTCTCGCTACAGCGAAGAGAGTGACATTCATATATCTTGGGAGGAGGTAAAGGCCGCTGCTGATGAATTACTCAAAGGCCGTTAAAAATATTTTGAATTCGAACATTCAGCAATAACTCTGATGTTAAAAAAAAACGTTACTACTTCGAATAAATTAAAATTACCAATTCGGCTGTTTCAAAAATAATTGTAAGTACCTAAAGTCTGCGCACACGAAGCATACGATGTGGGGGAGGAACGTACTCGTTGTGAAACGGATCCTATGGACACTGGATAGCCCCTAAAGGTGCTGAAAAACCTGAGCATTCTCGTAGATAACAGAACAACGATCATTCGTTTTTAACAACAACGAATAAACCCAAACGACGATACGTGCATAGTACCTACATACCATCGATCATTAGCGAACGTTAAAAACTCTGCAATAGGCTGTTGATTTGCTAGAATGCTTCTCAAATGTCGTATGAACCCCATAGTTGCATAAGAAAAATACACTCGAAACATCAGTACCTAAATATAAACGTAAAAACCGCTGAGCACTTACATGCAAACGGCTTCCTAGTAGGCGGTTACTTGACGGGTCTATATGCAAAAAAAGTGCTACCTAAAGGTAGGTATAGACGCCTGTATTAACCGGGCACCCCTCACTCATACAAAAGGGGGGAAGTAATTAGTGCCGCCGTCACAACAAATGTTAATGTACTTACATATAAATGAAAGTTATTGGTATACTTACCTATCTATAATTTATGTAGACTTTAATATTTTATATTAGAAGCACAGTATAACTCTATTAGCTGTGATAGAAATGTTTGATAAAATATTTAATTGCCGTAAAAGACAATAAGTTCGTTAGGAAATTAATGTATGTCTGATGTATGTGACTTTTGAGGGCAAGATTCACAGACTGCACTTTTTCTTTACTTTATAAGTTAAACGAATCATACGAATATGATCGTTATTTGTATACTTAATGTTCATTTTCGTATGAAACGCTTGCTCTTATTCGCATAAAGTAATGTTAACAATCTAAACACAATCATCACGCCTGTTTTCCCCGAAGGTTTAGACAGAGGTGACCCACACCCATATTTCACCAGTTTTGTTTATGAATATGAACATTATGGACATAAAAATAAAGTATGTAATGATGAATATGTTTATATGAATTATATATATATTGTATAAAGTACCTATGTTTGTATGAATTGTCTACTTAGCAAAGTAAAGTCGAAGTTCGGTCTGTGAATCTTGCCCTAACTTCGGATGTTACCTATTAGAGGCTTAAGTACTGTAGGTAAAGCAAACCGCCAGTCGCCACTTTATTTTTATTATTTATCATTATCAGGCCCTACGCGTACTTAATCACAGGCCCACATAAAGTATGGTTAGCAACGAAAGTCGAAATAGATGTAAAATTATGGTAACTACTACAAACTCTCAACTATTACCTACCTACATTATGCTGAGAAGCAGTATAGAATAATTGTGTCTTGTGATATTTAAAATAAACAGTGCTAATCGATTTTTGCTTCTGACCGTACCTGCCTACTCTTCATTATGCCATATTCATCGCCAATTGTTATACAATTTGGAGACAACAATACGGCAATAAATGACAATATTGGCAACACAAATCCATGACATGTTGCGCCGACCCCAAATAAATTGGGATAAGGGCAGGACAATGATGACTGGCAACACTAATCCATAGAAGTATTTGAAACTATCAAATAAAACCTATAGTATCATTTAGTTTTTTTAATGTTACAAAAATCCTGTCCGATCCGTGAGGGTGTTGTTAAGAATCATACTAAGAGTACATGAAAAAATTTACCACATACATGGGTATGTGGTAAATTTTTTGGAAAAACGAATAAAAAAAATAGCCGCATTTTTCTCAATGGGGAATTTTACCGGTTTATTACATGGGGCGCTGGTGGCGGTCGTTATCGTTTAGTGGGTTTAGAAAATTTGCTAATTTATAATGGAATTGGGGTAATTTTGGTACTAAAAATGTGAATTTCAAATGGCAATAACTTATATTTTTATTTTCTGGTACTTATTGCAGCACCTATGTGCTCCTTTCGGATCGGACAGGGTTTTTTACATACCTATTATATAATATGATTTAAGATGGACCGACTATGGATTTTGACCATGTTTTACTAAAATAATGGATATATTTTTGATAAAGGTACGAAATTTAAATTAATTCGTTCTATCGTCCCCTCATTACTAAAAAGCGATAGAATTTTATATATCATCATATTCATATTATTAGTTAGTAGATATAGTGTCGATTGTTGCCTATCGATGGAGTGAGTTGTGATCATATAATTAGTGAAAACTTCATTGGTTCCTTATTGAAAGACCAATGCGACCAAATGTTGCATACTCTTATTTAAAAAATAATTCAGACATTGTGTACAAATTATATCTTGGCACGAGACGGGGCCTTTGAATAGACTCAAGCGTAGGTAGGTACAGTCAACCAAAATATGTCGTAACAATTTGACATTGACAGCGCTTTTATACCGTAGCATTAAGGGCGATTTTTGAAGTGCCTGTGTTACTACTGGTATGCGGTTGACTGTACCGTAAGGTACCGCCAAAACTCTTTGGCACCTACAGTATTTTTATCTCACGAAGAGATGTGTTTGAGTCTGTAAGCGCAAGAGCTCTCGGCTCGGTACCTACACCCGAACCGAGACACGGACCCACGCCTGCACCGGGTGCAGTAGGGTGTGTGTGTGTGTGTATTATGTGCTGAAGCTAGCTACCCGACTTCACGCACACATTCACATCGTGTTTGTAACTTGGTCACAAGTAAAGCGCGCGTCGCTTCGTGAGATAAAAATACTGTACCAATTTCTTATTTTGTTGTTTCTTCTTAGCGGTTTTATTCTCCAAATTAAGGTAAAGGTAAATTCTACTTTTTGTTCGGCTATCGATACCTCGTTAGCCCAGATTCCTACTTATTGTTAGATATATTTAAAAATAAATAAAATATTTTTATTTAAAAAAAAATAGATACCGACCCATATTTATATTGTTGGTGTGTAATGTTTAAAACTTATTAGATAAGTGTCTATTTAAAATATAGCTGTTTGTTATTTATTATATTTACTGCGTAATAAAAAATATCAACATTTACTAAGAGGTTATTATTTTGAACTCGTGTAAGTATCTACCCTACTAATATAACCCTACTAAAATAATATTTAAAATATTAAAAATCAACATTAATAGTAATGATTTAATCTTATATTATTAATGAATTACCTAATTCTATAGCTAAGTACTTAATTTGACCTTACATAAATGAAAAGACCGCAGCATACGATTAGTTTTGATTTCAGTCGCGCAGACTTATCTTGCGCGCAGTCCACCTGCCTACTTGTAACACAGTATCGCATGAACTAACTTTACTATTCAAGGCTGTGCGAAAAATAGAAAAAATACGTAATTTTCAGTTGCGCTGGCGCAGGCTTTTTCTTACTTACCATTGTTCCTTGGCAGATAAGAAAGTTATGGCTTTTTTATAAGTAGAAAGTTACCGGCACTTAATATTTAGTCTGCTGAACAATGTAAATAACATTGTCGCAGGCCTTTTCCTTTTCTTACTTGCCCTTGTTCCTTGGCAGATAGGAAAGTTATGACATTTTATAAGTAGAAAGTGGCCGGTATTTAATTAATATTTAGTCTGCTCTACAATGCAAATAACATTGTTGAGTATCAATTTCTATAACTTAAAATTTAAACCCAGAAATGTAAAAAAGGCAAATAAAAAAAATAAAAACGTTTTTAAGCGTTTTTTTCGGTAATGGTTTTATTCTGTCCCATTAGATACCTAGGTACTATACGCCATTTGAAATAAGATTAGACATTAAAACAAACCCTTTTACAGTCCGTTCAACCGATTATGACTTCTATACCGTAGGAATAAGGATAGCATTAAAAACAAAAAAAGTCACACAATACCAACTATCTATTGCGGCTGCCATTTGTCATGCCACCAACGCAATAGAATTCAAAATCGGTTGAACGGAATGTAAAAAGGCTTATCTATACGTCTAATCTTATTTCAAATGGAGTATAGGTACTGGACGTCAATTAGCGCAGTCTATCGTAGCCCGTAAGTACCTAATTATCGTAAATTTTTGAGGACCGGTGGCTTGCCTTTTTTGTCTTTTCTTTTCCTACTTAACAATGGAAATCATAAATACGTACTGCCAGGAAACCCATAAAACCATGATGAGAGGTCGGTTACACATTTTGAGTATAGTTCACTTTAGTGGTTTTGGCAAGCCACCTGGATCCATAAGAGTGTTTAAAATTATTGAGAAGTTTTTGCCACACTATTTAATTTTTGGGGACATAACATCTGAAATGAATTTTAACGAACAAATGTGTCCCTTAGTTTTCTCGTAAAGTATAAATAAACGCTGAACATATATGCAAATCAGCCTTCATGTAGGTCTTGCAAAAGCTCTTTAAATGAAAATAAAGAAGAAAATGATTCTCTTTTCGCTTCTGTCGCTCCATGATGTTCCAAACGTCATCGTAATTATTATGCAAAAGTATTCAAATTCGAGAGTGATAATTATGTAATTTTTAAAAGTTTTAGATGGCATTTATATCTGCAATATCAGAATGAAATTGTCACGTATTAAACTAATGTGGAATAGGGATATTTGGAATTTTATAAAGAATTTCAGGTGTAGGTCAGGGCACGGTTTATATAGAACGTTGACCATTGGTCAGCGACAGTTTGCCAGCGCGGTGAGCACAGCGGGACAAGAACAATGTATTCTAGACTCGTGCAGCATCAATCCCAACTGTCGGGAACCACGTGTCATCATTGTGGGTGCCGGAATGGCAGGCCTGTCAGCAGCACATCGACTCTCACAATGCGGTATAAACAATTTCCTGGTTCTCGAAGCTAAAGAAAGGTATGCTATATATGTAAGTTAATGTTTTAGAACACAAAAGATAGATACCCAATTTTTTTTGTACCTACCTTCCTATATACTTAGGTAGGTACTTGAATAGGTATGAACGCAATTTGGTTATTAATGTATGTATAAGCCAGTTTATCTCTCCGGGAGCAACAGTGAGACTGCCATGGTTCACTCATAATGTCGGAATATCAAAATCTGTCAAACCAACTAACATCGGTCAAACCTACTTACTAAACCTAACTTTGAAGCAGTAGGTAAGGATCGTATGTAGATACCGAGAATCCCGATAGTTATGCTGACGAATCCAATAAAATTCCAATCATAACTAATAAAAATAAATTTTACAGACCTGGAGGACGAATTCATTCGTGTTGGCTTGGAGATGCAGTAATCGAAATGGGAGCCGAGTGGATTTTTGGTGCATGTTTACCGAACTCTGTATACACGCTAGCATCGCAAGATAGGCTTTTACAACAACCGTTACCTCGGTTGGATGCATCAAGAGGCCTATTTTGTACCAGCGAAGGACGAGCAGTTGACTTGCCAGTAACGATTACGGCTTATCACACGTTTAGGCAAATAGAACAACAAGCAGCTAGTTTATTTCGACTAGGTGGGGAAAGGCAACATGGAACTCTGTTGAATTTTATCGGTTTACGTATACAACAAGAATTACACAATTTTCCAGAAGATCAAAGGTACGACGCCGCACGCGTCATGTTTGGATTGACTAATATTTTAAGGAACAGGTGTGGAGATGATCTGTCCCTAGTCAGTGCTGATCAGTACGGCAGTTATATTGAGCTCCCTGGTGGCAGCGTCCGAGTTCCTTTAGGATATGTCGGAGTGATGGCACCGTTATTGCGCGGCCTTCCAGACAATTGTACACGATATAATAAGGCAGTGAGCATAATTCGATGGGGACAAGGCGCAACTGGCGAAGGACGTGCAATGGTTAAATGTTGTGACGGAGAAGAATTGTACTCTGACTATGTTATAATTACAATATCTCTTGGATGTCTTAAATGTCAAGCTGATAAATTATTTGCTCCAACGCTACCATACTGTAAATTAAACGCGATATGTAGTTTAGGGTTTGGTCTAAGTGATAAAGTATTTCTAGAATATGCCGAACCATTTTGGGTGTGCCAGGAAGGTAACCTAAAACTCGCTTGGTCGGCAGAAGAATTACAATGCAGAACTGATTGGACACGAGGAATATGTGCAATAGATGAACTACCAGGCAGTAAACATGTACTTTGCGCTATAATATCAGGTCAAGAAGCGGCTATAATGGAATCAATGGCAGATAACGATGTCGCTGAAGGGCTGACCCAGACACTGCGCAGGTTTACTGGTAACCCGTGCCTTCCTTATCCACAAATGATGTTACGGTCTCGATGGGCTTCGGATCCACATTTCTGCGGGGCATATTCTTACATGGGTTGTTGTTCCACGGTGAGTCACCAATGCGAATTAGGAACGCCAGTGCCAGGTCCGTGTGACCCAATGCCACCCATCCTGCTATTTGCGGGTGAAGCTACAGTGCCCGGATATTTCGCCACAGCACACGGAGCGCGATTGAGTGGTATTCGGGAAGCCGAACGTATTATATTACTAACCAAAAAATTCGACGGTCCTCCAAAACTTCCTGCGTAAAAGTTAATATTTTTTTTGTATTTCTATTGTTTTGTCTATAATTGTGTTGTTATCCGTTTGAATGATGCTGTTAATTTCGGAGACTCGTTTAATTAAATGAGGTTGACGTACTTGCTGAATTTGTATGTTGATTTAAATATTAAAAAGTATCTGACGAGCGAATAGTTGAGACCGAGCCATAACAATCCCTAGTCGGTACTAGGCTAGCACGCTTGCGCTATGCTCATCGTGTGAGATGGCTCATGAGTAACATCGCTGTATTTATATCTCTATGCCCTACCACGTCAAAAAACACTCGCGTTTCTGTTTCGTTTTGACACCTCGGGGGGACACAATGACGCAATGACTTGATTGTTATGGAAACACTAATTATGTGAGGTCACTCTTATCACACCTTTTAAGAGCGTGACTAAGTGCGATGAGGACAAATCTAGCGCTTCCGCCTTAATATTGATAGGAAAATCATTTGTAGGTACCTATCACCTACCTACTTGAAAATGTTCTAAGTAGAGCTATTGCAGAAGAGTGTGAGGGTTGGTAGATAAATTAAAGTTCATTACTTACATACATTAATAACAACTTATTTTTATTAGCTTATGCCTCATTTAGTTTAATATTCAAATATAATAATGTAATACACTTCATAATAAATTACGAACAAATATTTGAAAGAAACACAATTATTGTTCAGCATGAATGAGGTAATATTACAGGTATAGTTTAGAAACCGCTGTACCGCGCCTTAGGTGTGTGCGCAGCGAGACGGGGGGGGCAAGCCACGCCGCTTATTTGTCAACGCTTACGGCCCCCCAGCCCCCCGGCCCCCGTCTAGCCGCGCATTCTTAAAAGCGGAACGTACTCGGTTAAACAGTGATGGAAGATACAGCTTCACAAACAAAACTTTAACCCACCTAGAAAACTACCACCATTTCCAGCACTAAATGAAAGATCATCAAATTCAAAAGACACTTTAAGCCCAGTAAAATCTCTGTGTCTAAATTCTACAACATATGAATAAGTGTGAAGCCTATTACGAGGCCACATAAAACTGATTTTGTACCATTCATCTTTCTTTATAAAGCAAGGTTCCGTAAGCTCTATATCAAGCATTGAATCATATTCAACTGTTTTTATAAAGTTGGTCAGTTTAAAATCACTATTATCTGATTCACACTCTACAGATACAGACATTTGCTCTGAGTAAACTTTAGCTGTGTGGTTGCGGAAGTGTACTGCCGGTGCCATCCTTGTTGGTACACAAAGTGAATTGATAAATATAGACTTATTAACTTTTATTCGAGAATGTATGACGTAATTATTTGAATCAATCACTATTGGAGCCACAGATCTAATAGGGCTCCGGTAACAAAGGTGCCATTGTAGTTTTAATAAATTTCTTGGTATATCAGTTAAGCCAATAGACCCAATCATATCTTTTACATCCATATTCGAACATTTAATCAATTTTTTTATAGCCTCAAATTCGTATGGCAATAGGAGATTGCTCATATCAGTTACAATTTCCTCAAGTTCATTGACACTCAGTGTCAAAAACCTCAACAATTGCAATAAACCATTATTTTTAAGTACATCACGTCTATTTTCAAATGTGTCCAGAATGTTATTCTGTTTGCAGCAATATGTAGACCACTCAAAAACATGTTTGATAAGATCCTTTTCTGATATATTCATTTGGTCACTTTCGAGAAAAGTTTTCAGACAAGAATAGGTAATCAAGTTCTTTTTCTCTTGCAATAAATAGTTGGCATGTTCACAGAATAACTTTAATGAGAAGGTGATAAGTTGTTTGTCTTGCAAATAGTCTGGGTAATTCAATACCTCAACCACATTGTCAACACTGATATTTGCTTGAATATATGCAATACACATCTCAGTTAGGTGTTCCAGCATGTATTTCCTTGAGGCATATAATAATTCAAAGGCTTGATCTATGGTACTAATTTCAACAGTATCAGTATAAATGTAATTAAGTATCAATTGAAAAATATCAGGTTGAATGTCTGTTATCAGAATATCATTATCAGATGATAGTGGTCCATAAAACATAGCTTCAAATACAGGACTACTAATGCCCAGGATCAACTTATGTGCTTTGATTTTTTTTCCTGCCACAGAGAAACTGCAGTCACTCCATTCATATGATACCAACAGTTTCTTAACACGGTCATATAAACTTGTTTGATTATAAGTGGATTGGTCAGCCTTCAGGTAACCCATCTGCAAAAAATAAAAGGCTATTGACATGACTTTGGTTGTTGCTACACATAGGCTGCTTTAGTTTTTATTCCTTATTTGAAGCAAGCATATAACAAAACAGGTTTTCTAGTTATATCCAACAAGATCATACTTTATTTCACAGTTTATACCTACTTGGAAAAACTTTTAACAATTTTATCTAATAATATCTATCACACTTCTGAAGCACATAATTTTTACGAGGCCGTGCAACATAGTATGTAGGGTCAAAGACCTAATTTTAATAGTACAGTTATGCGGGACACATTTTTTAACTTTTCTGTTTTTTTATGCGTCCTGACACTGAGACTTAATTAATTTGAGTTCGTAATTATATTTACACAAAGATGGCATACCTTAATTCAGCACAGTTGTATTTCAAATCCAATTATTTAACCTTGAACTTGAGATGATCACGCGACTGGTAGGGATGCGATTGATGCAAAACAAACTTTGGTATTACCTTCTTATTTATACTCAAAAGAAATAACAATACAATTATTTTTAAATAATTTAGGAGGAAACCCTTCAATAGATTACGGTACTTTCAAGATACAAGTAATTTAATTGACAACACGAATTTATAACAAGACTTGTACCTACTGGAACTGGTAGAACAAACTGTTTGCAAACAAAGTTTTGTTTGACTTTTGACATTTTGACTTAGTGGCAGATTTGTTTCTGTTTTGACAACCGAACTCGATTGGAAACTACAAAATGGTAACTTTTATGGTAGAAAATGTATATGTGGTAAATACATTATTATGCCTTTCGTAACAAATGTACAAATATAAAAATATAAATTGAATGATTACCTAAATAAAAAAAATTCCAAACAAAAAAACAACTGAAAAAAAATACATATAAAGTGACAAAACAAAAGACAATAACTCAAGATTATTTGATTTCGGAAGTCGGTGTCTTTGCTTATCAATTTTTGTTTTTGCCACCGACTTCCGAAATTAAAGTTATTTTTCACTTTTTAGTGTTTTTTTTGGAAGTCGGTTGTTTTTTTTTTTGTAAAATGTTTTTATTTTTCACTTTTTAGTTGTGGTACCGACCCCACACAAATTCGAATACCTGTTATGTAAATAACAGTGACGGAGTCAAGTAAAACATCGTCTAAATAGACTGAGTGGGAAAAATACGTAATATTGAAGCTAACTCAAAAACTACGTAAATAAAATTAATAAAATTTGTATGGGACCACCTCTGAAGCATGACCTACCAAACACAAAAAGAATCATCAAAATCGATTCAAAATTGGCGGAGTAATCGGGTATCAAACACAAAAAAAAACAATCAGACAAATTGAGAACCTCCTCCTTTTTGAAGAAGTGGGTTAGTAAGGAAACAAGTATTTAATAATAATAGGTTTTGTTTCGTTTCGAATAAACTTGCTTTGACCGTGCGTTTGCACTGGCGAAACATTCACATATGTTGAAATCTCTGTTTTCTGTTAATGTATCGACTCGCGTTCGCATTATCACGCAACTTGATAACGCGAAAAATGTTTGACATTTCAAATCACTCGACATGTTTCGCCACATGTCTTTATTCATACAGATACATTTTGATACGAAATTGGTTTAATTTCGTATCAAAATGTATCTGTATGAATCTAGTAACATGTTGTGAGATTTATTTTGACACTTTGGTCGGTTTTTATAGTCCACACATTTTGTATTCCACAAACATGGACACCTTGCCAAAGCTCTATAAACTTCATAGTGTCTACTTTGGACCACTTTATGTTTCGATATAAACACGGGATGTTTACCACCATACTCGGATAACACTAAACATCAAGCAATAGACATGTTGCGAGACATAATTTGACGTAAACAAACAACAGTGCGAACGCAAACGTGACAAATCTCTATACAAAACATGTCTATCTACATCTACACTAATATTATAAAGAGGAAAGATTTGTATTTTACTATTTTTTATGTTTATATTTTTGTGTGAATGTGTGTAATGAATAAACTCAAAAACTACTGCGCCGATTTCAACAGAAAGAACAAATTTCAATTAGAAAGCTACATTCACCCTGAGTAACATAAGCTATATTTATTGCTAGAAAAGACTAGGGATCCTTACTAAAACTCCAATAATGTAACCCAAGGTGTAAAAAAAATACCTAAAATATTCTTTACATTGCGTGCGCTGCGAAAACTATTGAGGATAGAATAAAATAATGTACTACGACTTTGCAGAACACATTATTATTAACAAAAAGTGTCGCGACAGCATATGTCTAGCTATTATAGTTATGCCACAATAAGTGTTCTTTTATTTTGAAAATTTTATTGAAATGAAAGAAAAGACTCTTTATTTGTATCTTAGTATTAATCCTTATCAAAATAAATACCTTCATATTTAAGACTGCTTCAATACCTTTATATAACTTTTTGAATTATTCAATTCGGACATTCTATTCGAAAGATATAACGAGTTTAAAAATGTAAGTATAGCTCCAAAAAATACCGGCTCATAATAGGTCTTTACCTATGAAATTGCCGTTTTGTATGAAAAAATTTAAACGAATTTTTTTCATGAATTTTTTATTTGTATTAATCGAAGTAATCACCCATGCAATCAATGCATCTTTGCCATCGCAGTGGCAGTTTATTGATGCCCTTCTTAAAGAAATCAGCTGGACGGGAGGCAACAAATTCTTCAAAGGTATTTTGTACTGCCTCTCGGGTATTGAATTTTTTTCCCGTTATCCAAATTCTGGAAAAAGTAGTAGTCTGTAGGCGCAAGGTCTGGTGAGTAGGGCGGATGACGGAGAGCTTCCAACCCCAGTTCTTGCAACTTGGAGACCGTCTGCTGTGCAGTATGAGGTCGCGCGTTGTCGTGCAGGAGCAGCGGAGACGAGCGATTGACCAATGCTGGTTGGAGATGCGCCAGCTTCTCCATCATTGTGTTCAGTTCTTCACAGTACACATCTGCAGTAATGCTCACCCCGTTTGGTAAGAAGCTGTGATGAATCACACCGGCGCTAGACCACCAAACAGTGACCATCACTTTTCTAGGGGTAAGTTTTCGTTTAGGGCATTGTTTAGGTGCTGAACCAGGATCCAACCAACTTGCTGAGCGCTTGCGGTTATCAAACAGAATCCATTTTTCATCGCAGGTAACAATGCGGTTCAAAATTCCTTCATTTGTGTGTCTGTTGAGCAGTGCAAGGCACGTCTCGACGCGTACTTCGCGCTGGCGATCATTGAGTTCGTGGGGCACCCATTTGTCAAGCTTTTTTACCTTGCCAATTTGACGCAAATGGACCAATATTGTTTTGACGCTAACGTCGAAAGTTGCTGCTAATTCAGCCGTAGATTGTGTATCATCAGCTTCCACAATCGCCTTTAATTCGTCATTGTCGACCAAAGTCTTCGGACGACCGCGAGGTTCATTTTTCAGGTCGAAATTTCCAGAACGGAAGCGAGCAAACCAATAACAGGTGGTGCGTTGGTTTGTAGTGTTAGCTCCGTAAACGTCGTTGATGTTGCGTGCCGCTTGTGCCGCGTTGCTGCCACGACGGTACTCATATTCCATAATTACTCGAATTTTTAACGTATCCATGATGACGAAAAAGATTGAAATGCGATGAAAATGTAACACTAATCAATAAAGAAATGACTACTTTTGGAAAAAAAAATCCATGTTTTTAAAATAAAATTAATTTGAAATTAGAATTCTTAGCCAAACAAAAATTATTTTGATTTGAAATGGCCAGTACTGCAGAACGGCAATTTCATAGGTAAAGACCTAATATATTCAGTATACAATGGCTTTTTTGATGATATCTCGGTAGATATGTATGTAGGTATGTATCTATGTATGTATATGATATCTCGGTAGGTATATATGTAGGTATGTATGTAGGTAGGTAGGTAGGGTAGGTAGGTAGGGTAGGTAGGGTAGGAAGGTAGGTAGGGTAGGTAGGTAGGGTTGGGAGGAAGGTGTAGGCAGGTAGGTATGTAGAGTAGATAGGGTAGGTAGGTAGGTAGGTAGGGTAGGTAGGTAGGATAGGTAGGTAGGGCAGGTAGGTAGGGTAGGTAGGTAGGGCAGGGTAGGTAGGTAGGTCGGGTAGGTAGGTAGGGTAGGTCGGGTAGGTAGGTAGGTAGGGTAGGTGCGCCATAAATAAGTACTTAGTGCTATCCGTGCGAAGCCGGGGCGGGCATCTAGTTGTGTATGTTTCTAGACAGTGCGAACGCAGTTTACAAGAAATCTTGAGATCTGTCTTAAGACTTACTCATGTTTTGTACAGTGCGAACGCAAGTTCAACAAAACAAGTAATGAGATTTGTTTCATGTGACAAGTCTCGAAACATCTACATGTTGAATGTTTTCTGGTGCAAACGCATTGTAAACGTCATAGAAGTAAACCATGGAATAAGTAAGTACTGTTCGAATATGTTAAAGAAAAACCATATTGTTTTATTTCGGTTGATATCTTACGTTACTATGAAAAACCACCTCAGATTTTTCAAATTTACTTGGATTTAGGCAGTGGTCAAAACATTATTAAAACTAATTTACTCCAAAACACGCTTAATTTTTAATTATTTTATTAGAATGATGTACAAGAATGCTTTCAGTTCAAACTTTTTTTTTGTACAGATTAGGTAGATGTTGTATCCCAGCCCAGTGGTATGATTTAGTTTAGCTCTACTGGCAGCCCTTGGCTGCTGGCAACATCGGTCAAAATCAATCAATTTGCTGTCATTCATAGTGTCATTAGAAATTCGGTAATGTGATTGCTATATTGCCGCGCCGGTGAAAATAGTGCTAAAATGTGTTTGATACATTATTCTTTTAGCAATTGATGTGATTTTAAGTTAATTACGTTTTTAAAAATGACTTCATCATATGAGAATACAGTGTTTGATTTCGATTTAGATTTTCTTAATCATCCTTCAGCTAATAACGCGGTGAGTGTTTAGGTTAGGTTAAAAATAATTATTTGATAATATATTAAGTTCTGTTATTGCTTATTCCTTACCTAATTATACAAAAGAAAAATAGCGTTTACTGGATTAATAACAACTCAATTATCGTATAACAATATCATTTGTTTTCAATGTACAATCACGAATATTATGAATTGGTTTAGAAGTAACATAAAAAGAAAACGCTTTTTAAAGGTACATCCATATCTGGAGAAAAGACCTCAGTCCTTATTATGTATCACCCCATAACGGTAAAGGAGCAAAGCCACTTCCTAAACCGATTGTGTTTGTTTTATTTCAGGAGCCTGATCTTCAAGCAAAGGCTACTAGATTGAGAAAATCAATTATTTACTTGAAACAAAGAATAACCTCTATAGAGTGAGTATCAAGGACATCATCAATTATTTAGGCTAGCAGGTGCCAATGAAGTGTTAAAATCATCATTGTTTCACTGTGAAAAAGTGCCACTTTGTCTATGTTGATAATAATAATACCAGCCTATTATTGTCCTAATGCAGGGCAAAGGCACCTTCTAATACAGAGAAGGCATGAGTATTGATCATCAATTCACTATGCTGGTTCCTTAGAACAAATAAAAAACCAAGACAGAGCGCTGCGAACAATACAGTGAAGCATGCCAAAACTACACCACCGCTCTGTGCAAACACGCTCAAACGCACACATTTATAACCATTTACAATCAAACTACACCAAAATATGTGCACACAGGCTGGTTTAAGGCTGGTTGGCAATTTTGGAATTATACTAATTATAGGACCTGGTTTCCTCACAATGTTTTCCTTCATTGATTTCAGTGAATAGTGATGTCCAAGATAAACTTTAGGGATTACATATGGACTGAAAAAGTCATATTAATACTTACCCAGATTTGAACCCACAGCCTCATCCATGAGAGACGACACCATAAGTTGATGATATGTTTTCATAGCAAATAGTGGTACTTATACGAATTTGTGTGGGGTAGGTACCACACCTGGAAAATAAAGTTTTCCACAAAAATAGTGGTACTTATACAAATTTGTGTGGGTGGTACCCCACACAAATTTGTATAAGTACCACTATTTGCTATGAAAACATATCATCAACTTATGGTGTCGTCTCTCATGGATGAGGCTGTGGCAACTGAAAAATAATAAACTTTTCCACAAAAATAAACTAATTTTCCAAAAAGTTATTTTGCACTTTGTAGTGTTTTATTTGGAAATTGGTTGTTATTTTTATGTCTTAGTATCTTATTTATAACATTGCAGATAACAGTAGCCATTTCCTATTCAATTTCAATCTATTTATGATCTATTAATATTTGACTAATTCGTTTCTTTTTCAGCAAACTTACGATTGCTTGTAAAACTGCAAAAAAAGAAAAAGAAGATTTGGGTAATAGTCATATGCAACTTAAACAGCAATGCGGTCAGCATCTTATGGAAATAAGCTATTTTATCGGAAAAGTAACCAAATTAGAGAACGTGAGTAGCTTTTGCTAATAAAATATTCCACAAAAGCAAAACTTTTGTGGAATATTTTATTAAAACTGGATTTATTTATTTTTCCTTAAATCATTTTTTTTTATAGTTCATTTGTATGCTACAGTACTACTAGAACAACTCACATTCGTAGGCAGCACTTGGTCCAAACAAAAATGTTTAATGCAAGATTATTCATTATCACAAAAACTGGATTTATTTATTTTTACTGGGATCAATTTTTTTAAAATAATTTTTAATGGTTCATGTGTATGCTACAGTACTACTAGACCAACTCACATTCCTAGGCAGCACTTGGCCCAAACCTAGGCAATCTCCTTTGATCCACTTCTGCTGTTCAGATTTTTTCTTCCGATACAATGAAATGATCCTAACATAAAACTGAGTTGATGAGCAATAAAATAAATTTTTAATATTTACTCCAGAACAAATCGTTTCCCTGTGTCTTCACATACTGTCCCAGTTAAAAAAACACTGTTTAAGTATATATATAGTATAGTAGTATAGTAGTGTAGTGTTTATATAGTATAGCAGGACCGAAGGATGAGGTTTTTGAAGGAAAAAAAGTATCTTTATTGCTCAAAAACATTTAAAAGGTAGATTTATATCAGGTTTCTTTTCACTTTTACATGTAAGTATTTTGTATGTTTCAGGAAATTCAAGCAGTAGAAACACGGGAAAGAGAAAAGATTGAAACAATTTGCGAATTGGAAAACAAGATCTTAGCCCAAGAAACAGTTATCAAACAGTTAAAGGTAGTGTGCTCATAATTAAATACAATACAAGTGTAGGAAAAATAATACATATTAATAATTTTTAAAACACAATTTAATTTTAATAGGCTAGATGGTAAGAAAAATAATTCATGTATTTTCTAGAATGGTTGTGAGCTAAAATATAAGAAATCTTGTGTGTTAAGTAGTTTTGTGTGTTTAATATTTTCAGTTATTATTTAATTGTTTCCACATTGTAAATTAGATTGTTTATTTTGATTAAAATAATTATTTATGTTAGACATTGCAGATTCTAGATAAAGAGAAGAGCAAAACAGAATCAACACCAGTCAAAGTTGAAATTAAAAAAGGCAAAGCTGGTGTCACCAATAATGCAAAAAAAGGATTGGGAGAAAAAGGAGTAGAAACTCTTTGCAAAGATAGCGCCGGTATTTTAAACTTGGAAAAAGAAAATGAAAAACTTCGCAAAGAGAATGCCAGAATTCCAAACTTGGAGAAAGAAATTGAAAATCTTCGCAAAAAGAACATCTTACTTTCAAAATCAGACTCGGTTTCTCACAATGAGATCGCCAGAATCCAAAAATTAGAAAAACAAATAGAAAATCTTTATAGAGACAATGGCAAAATCCCAATTTTGGAGAAAGAAATAGAAAAGCTTCAAAAAGAAAATGTCAAAATCCCAAAGTTGGTGGAAGAAATAGAAAACCTTCAGAAAGAAAATGCCATAATCCCAAAGTTGGTGCAAGAAATAGAAAACCTTCAGAAAGAAAATTCAAAAATCCCAAAGTTGGTGAAAGAAATAGAAAGCCTTTGCAAAGAGAATGCCAAAATCACAAAGTTGGGGAATGAGAATGAAACTGTTTTCAAACAAAACATTAAAATCTCAAACTTGGAGAAAGACATTGAAACCCTTCGTATCAAGAATGCAAAACTCGAGATAGGTATAGCTCTTAGCAAAGAGGTCGTCAAAATCCCAAATAAGGGGGAAGGTATTGAAACTCGACTAATTGGTCTCACCTCAACAACAAAAGAAAAAGGTATGAATTTAAATGGATTTTAATTGTTCTAAATATCTCAGCAACTATAATAATATGTCAGTTTCACCTTGCGCCGTAAAATTCAAGATGGCGATGCCACTTCGGTTCTATGCCCTTTGCCCCCGCAGGTATTATAATAAGTACTTATATCTTACAGGTAAATTACGACCGAAATGTAATAATGTAACACGAAAATATAAGTCATTGCCCGATAGAAAAGGCGAATGGAGCGACAACAGTGAAGCGGAAAATAACGTATTTGAAGATCCTTTGTTGTCACCTACTGGAAATGATACCATTATCGTAAGTACAGAATCTTAGATAATTTACATTCATTTTTTATTTGGTAGTCTTAAATTAACAACGTTTTTGAATATGAAACTCTTACCCTTAAAATATAAATATTCAAGTCAGACACCCTACAGAGCAGTGTCGTCGTTTTCAAGACCATTTTTTTCGTACATCAATTTGTAATGCAAAAGAAACTTTATGTCCAATGCTTAAAGTCTGTTTCTATTGTCAATTTAAAAGACATATAATTTGGATTTTGACATGTAGTTATGACATACATAGTTTGCATTTCCATAATTTGAAAGAATCTGAATTCCATTTTAAAGAGATGCAGTACGTATCCTTAATTATGTTTTCTCTGGTATGCAGGTGAAGAAATGTCCGATTGCTGATAAAGATATTGCAGTGACACGGGAATCCGACAATGATAATAGTAATGAAGTTGCTAGCGTTGATACCGGCCGAGGATCCTCTCTTGCTAACTCTGATACTGACAAGGGCCTTCACAGTCCAGAATACTTCCTTAATTACAGTCCTTCAAATGGAGAAAACATTGAAAATAAAGAAAAAACCAAAGATGCTACTATAACAAGAACACCAATTTTGTTAGAAGAAATTGAAACTCCAACTATTACAATTGTTAAACACACTGAAAACCAAAATGTCTGCGAAGCTAAGAGTGAGTCTCACAGAAAGAGCCATTCTGAGTTAACAAGTACTGTTATTCAGACCAATGCTGCAAGGGAAGTTTCTAATAGTGTTGATACTTTTGACAACATTAGTCCCAAAAAACGCATTCACAGTGTACAAGAAAAAGAATGTCTGGAAATGAATAATAGTGTGCAATGTGAAAGCCACAATGACCTGGAGTTAGAAAATATATTTAGTACAATGAAACTTAATTACAACGCTGTATCTCCTATTCCAAGAACGCCAATATTGATGCACGAAGTAGATTCTACATCCAGTTCTAGTGTACTCAATGAGAAGTTTAAAAGGTGCAGTGTCTTGTGTTATAAAACTGTTGATTTTATGCGAATACTTATGGGATTGGTACTAAGCCAGCGTCGCGATGATAATGGCTGTATAATAAATGAATGCGACAATTTAATTGCGTCTTTCGAATCTATATTAAAATCTGAACAAATCCTGTCCGAAAATTCTATAAATATAACAAACTCCAACATGGAACTATCAGATTGTTTATTGTCGCATAAAGATAACAATTTAAGATCAATATCAAATCCAGAATCAACATCATCATCAGAAAAAGAAACAGAGATTTTCCGGAACACAAAAGGCGAAAACCGTTTATCACAAAATGTGTCTTTATCCATGTTACAAAATGGAAACCTAAACCAATCGCTTCATGATGATTACAATTCAATAGTAACAATATCGAATCCACCATCACCATATAAAGATACAAATAAACAGGTAGAAAACCAACAATTACTTAACCATTCTGTTTCTGAGGAATTGGCGATGGACAGTGAAGTATCTCAAGTCGCTGATAGTGTTAGATGTTCACGAGATATTGTAGAGATCAACCAACCACCCATCAAAAATAGTGTTGGGAAAAAAGCTAAAAACAAAAAAATTACCAAATTGCAAAAGCTTAAAAAGAAGTTAAAACCAAAGTATAAAATTATAATGGAAAAGCCAGAGAACTTGCGGATTAAACCTAAACGACTATTCCCTATTAAAAAGAAGGAATTAGTAAATGATACATCTGCATCTCTCAATGACAAAGAAGCTTATGAAAAAGCCGTGAAATTTATGGCAGAAATGAAGTCGCAACAGGGTGCCAAAGCAAAATCGTGTAAACACACTACAGTTTTAATGTCTCCAACACGTACGGCTTGTTTAGGACAGGATATTATCAGCAGTCGTGATAACCAGGTACTTCAACATTGCCCCATCACAACGCGAAGTAAAAGAAAGTTTTCTGAACTATTCGACACTAGTGCTGTGGTAATGGTAAAAGATCCATTATTATTATCACCTCGCACAGCTGAAAATTCCACGACTCATGAAGCAGAAGAAGATATCAACTCCACAACTAATAGAGCAAAAGAAAATAACAATTACACAATTCATAAAGCAACAGAAGATAACAATTCCTCGTCTCATAGAGCAAAAGAAGATAACGATTCCTCGCCTAATAGAGCAAAAGAAGATAATGATTCCTCGCCTCATAGAGCAAAAGAAGATAACAATTCCTTGCCTCATAGAGCAAAAGATGATAACAATTCCTCGCCTCATAGAGCAAAAGAAGATAACAATTCTTTGCCTCATAGAGCAAAAGAATATAACAATTCCTCGCCTCATAAAGCAACAGAAGATAACGATTCCTCATCTCAAAGAGCAAAAGAAGATAACAATTCCTCGCCTCATAGAGCAAAAGAAGATAATAATTTCTCGCCTCAAAGAGCAAAAGAAGTTAACAATTCCTCAACTCATAGAGCAAAAGAAGATAACAATTCCATGACTCATGAGGGAGAAGAGGACAACGAATCATCGGATGAACTTTCATCAACGAAAAGACGCAGGCGTTCTTCTACCGAACCACTTACACAGTATAAGAGAGTATTACGTAGTGCTACTATACATACAAGATTGAGCACGGAAGGCAATAATGAACTATCGAAGTTAAAAGGTGAAAGTAATATGAAATCAATAATGGACCCAAGTACAAATGAAATTGGCACGCAATCCAGTAATGAAAATCAATGCTTGCAACTTGATCGTCTCGACAATAATGTTGTTAGCTATGGAGATTTGGATGTATTTTCTGAAGACATAAAACTTGATAAGAAAATGTCGGCACCAGTAATTACAAACGAAGATAACAATTTCACAACTCATGTTGCAAAGGAAGATAATAATTCCATGACTCATAATGGAGCAGGGGAGAACGAATCATTTGATGAACCATTAAAGAAAAGACGCAGGCGTTCTTCTAACCAATCACTTATACAGTACAAGAGAGTATTACGTAGTGCTCCTATACATACAAGATTGAGCACGGAAGACAATATTGAACAATCTAATTCACAAGATGAAAGTAATATGAAATCAGTAATGGATCCAAGTACTAATGAAAGTGGCACGCAATCCAATGATGAAAATACTATACAATGCTTGCAACTTGATCGTCACGACAATAATGTTATTAGCTATGGAGATTTGGATGTATTTTCTGAAGAAATACAACTTGATAAGAAAATGTCGGGTTCACTAAGAGAAGTAAATACGGACGCGTCCGCTTGTCATCCAGAAGAGAGTATTTTGTGCTATATGATAAAGAAAAATGCCAGGGAAATTGTGAGACCATATCGAAAGAAAATACCAGGTATTTTTAATTTTTTTCCCAATTTGCTGAAAACTAAAATAGTTATTTGTTATCCAAGGCTGCAAAGTTGTTTTTTGGCGCGAACTGAACTGAGTATTGAAACCTAGGATTGAACCATGAGCGGAGCGAATTTTATTAACTTTGCTTGCATAGTTTTTGAGTTAGCTTCAATATTACGTATTTTTCCCACTTAGTATATCTGGACGATGTTTTACTTTGTCGCTGTTATTTACATAGCAGGTAGTGGTATTCGAATTGAAAACCAAAGACACCGACTTACGAAATGAAAGTTAGTTTTCCCTTTTAAGTGTTTATTTTGGAAGTTGGTTGGTTTTTTTTTTTGTAAAAAGTTTTTATTTTGAGTCTAATCTAAGATGATATTGGTGCCGATTCTCTTGTACACCGAACTAAACTAACTAAACTATCACTAAAATTCCTTACATTAGACTATGGGAATCTTGGAGCTATTCTGACAAATAAATTCTCTAAATTTAAAACTTATTTTGACACAGCTAAAATCGAATTTGACAACCGCGCGCCTCCACTTGGTACTTGTTTTCCCTACCCCGTCTTTTTTTTATAGAGCCCGAGGCGCGCATGCACGGCTGCCTCGACGTGTTTTTAATGGAATTTTTCAGTTTTTGTATGGAAAATAACGAAAAAATATAAAAAATTATTATATAAACAAATAATAAACCAACATGTTGTGAATTAGGGGTTTAAGGGTTTCCTTAAGGGGTCGAAATGGGAAAGGTTTTGGTTTGAATTTTAGTTCATGACATCTAATTTTATTCCACACATTTTTAATCGCGATTAAATATAGTCAGATTTAGTTAGAGGATTTTAGATATAGGACAAAATTTTAGGTTAAATCGTCAAATTCAGAATAGCATTTTCACTAAACTAATTTCAGTGCCATCTTAGTGCTGTCAAACTAAACTATAGTTAAGTTGTGTCATTTATAGTCTATTTCAGAATGAGTTTGATCTTTTGACAGGACTAAACTAAATTTTAGTGATTTTTAGTTTAGTTTAGAGAATTTTGTGACAAGAGAATCGGCACCATTGTGTAACACTTGAAATATTTTAGTTAAATCATCTCCACTTAACTATTAATGATTACTAACGGTTTACGCTTATTATTTCAGATAATAAACTCAACCAAATTTGCGAAAAAATAGAACAACATATAACAACAATAGCAGAAACAAACGACAGAAAAAATGCCATGAATAATTTCGTTGCAGATTTGCGAAAACTTAACTACAAGCATTTTATAGAGGGCTTGATGAAGTATTTAGCGAAGCCAGAAAGAAAATTTGAATTATTAGGAAAAGTAACCCTATTTTCAAAATTTTCAGCTATGACTAAAGCTGAACAAATTCTTCTTTATGCCATAACACAACTGGAAAGTCACTGGCCCTCTATTGTTAACGGTGTTCTGGGTAGCATAGAATTCACACTTTTCAAATTGAATAGAACACCAGACTTTGATGTTGTTGAAAGTACATCCCATTTCTATGCGCTCCTTTGTAAAAATTATAAAGCAAAAAATCGCTTAAGGCTTTTTATGTTAGATGCCATGTATTGTATTCAATTTAAATCTGTTCCCTTAATTAAACAGTGTCTAGAGGTTTGGAAGGAATTAATACCATTACCACATATGGGAATTGGTAAGTAATCATATCATTCAATCATAATATTTTATGTAGGTTTTCCCTCCAATTACAGAGAGCAGTGGTGGCCCAATGGTCAAGGCCCGACTTACGAGTTGGGGTCGTGGGTTCGAACCCAGGCAGGTACTTTTAATTATTTCATCACTGCTGCTCTCAAAACGGTGAAGGAAAACATCGTGAGGAAACCGGCATGTCTTAGAAGCAAAAATTCGAAGAAATGTGACATCTACCAACTCGCACTGGGCCAGCGTAGTGGAGTGGGCCCACTCCCTCACAGAGAGGAGGCCTGTGTCCCAGCAGTGGGAACATTATAGGCTGATTATGCTTTGCTCAAATTAATCACATGGCAGTCTCATACTGCATTTGTTTTTAACCATATGCACACTGGGATGCCCACCTAGTAGGTTTCAGGATCATCTAACTAATCGTAACGGTTTTATATGGATCTGGCCTTACAACGTATTTTGGTCGTGGGCTTTGGTGCTTTAATGTTATACCACACAAGAGATGAATGCAGATGAAAATCCTTTAAATAAAAAGCGACTCTTGCTACGACACAGTTAAGTGCAATTCAGGTCGCACAACACTATTTATCAACAGGTGCAGGTTCAGGTACCTAGAAGTTGTCTCTCTTACTACCGCGTAAGTCTTATATTTCCTGACTACGTTACGCCCACTGAATTCGACAAGTAGAGACCGTCTCGTAACTACTTGCATCTTCATACCTACAATGCGGAGTGAACCATCAGTATTCATTTGTGGTTATACTGTAATTTAATTGAATGTACGTTTTTTTTTGTTACAGCAAAAAGCCCAATGGTAACATGTTTAGTATATCTTCTTCATTTCTATAAGTGCGATGACAAATTAAATAGGGTGCATGAAATAAGAAACATATTATGCTACCGTTATCACTATCAAATCACAAATTGGAATGAAACGAAAATACTGGAAATGTTTAAAAATTATATCAAGGACCTAAAAGGTACGTTCTACGTTATAGGGTTTGGTTTCCGCACTTAGTCCTTAAGGTGGACCATTGTGCGTGACGTAAATTTTTATACTTACACATAGTGCAGTGCAGCATTGTTTGTTTCCTTAATATAATCAATGCGAAGAAAATTAGCTTACTGCAAAACAGACTTAATAGCTCCCTTTGCTTGAAGACCTGGCTAAGCGAAGCACAGTATTTCCTGCCAAACAAATATAAACAGTGCATCTCAAATATCTATAAAGTCGAAAATAAATAACCTTAATCGCGTACCGTCCGTGTTGATGCTCTGTCGGACTAATGGAAGTTTATTTATTTTCAACTTTATTTCGAAAAGTGCAAGGTTGATATTTGTTTGCCAGCGTAAACCGGGTCTAAGGCAGCCCCAAAGGCTCGGCCACAACACGATTGCGTGGCATCGTGACCTGAAACCTGAAAATGGCTCATTGAACTCATCATTTCAAACAACTTTTACGACGGAACCAAACCTGAATCGTGAAAGAAAACAGCTTTTCCATTTCCATACATTTTATCAGGCAATCACCCCTTTTCAGGTTTTTTATTATTTCAACAGCCATTAACTAAACTTTAAAAAAAAGAGGTACAATATGTGAATATCGTATTACTAACGAACTATTGTAGTACGGAAAATCACAAAAACAGTCCGAACCAAGTTAAAAAAAATACAAATTTTAACAATATTTTAAGAGATGATAGGCACAATTTTAACAAGTTTTCGCGAACAAAAAAATTATATCTCGTTGAAAATGTAAAAATTAAGTAATTTAACCTTGATGTGTCATCGGAAAAATAACTCTGTATAAACTGAAAGACAGACGACTGGATTCAGACGGCTGATTTACCGTATTCATTGCTACATTTTTTTTTATTATTTACTGCTCAATTAACAATGTGGTTGTTTCAGACATTTCCATTGAAAAAAAAATGCTAAGATTGGCTCTGATTATTCTTGCAAAACGAAACGGGCCGAAGTGGTGTCAAAATCATATAATAAAAAATCTACTTCAGCCAATGATAGAGAAAGAGAACGTACCAAACTACGTGAAGGAGTTTTGTGTATCCATCATTGGACCGCTGATGAAACCATATCCAGTTGATATGAAAGTTCATTGCGAAATAGCAATTATTCAACTCGTGGATATTCTCAACAATAACCGTGAGTACAGTCAGGGAAATTGAATGTTTATAAAATTGTCACTACGTCAATTTGCCGTGTTATAGCCATTTGATACAACTTTCAAAAATGACAGCTGTGATTTGAATATACGGACAATTTAAGTTGGTACTCAACCCGGCTTACATGAAAAGGTTCATAAAAAAAAAGAAGTATTTCCACAAGGTGCTTGTTTTAAATCTTTATTAATGATTGTTTTATCTTTTTTAGCATCGCCTGAAATGGAAGAAGCGGCCATCACGAGTATGATGTACATCAACAGACACGATCAACGTAGTATCAACAAAACTCTTTTGTCGCGTAAAATGAGACCTATGTCCTTAGCGCTTGAAAAATCAATTTGCGATTACGTAAAAGCTAAGTCATTGAAAATATGGAAGTCCATTTTACTCAATAGAGAATATGCATGTAAAAGAGAGTAATATAAACCCAAGAAAATTATTAAGAAATCTGACCAATATGTACCATGATAGTGCTAGGAACGTGTCAGGCAAAAAATTAATATTTTTATTGAAAGGTATGAGACATACCCACTAGACCGTTCCGCAACCGACCAACACCGTCGCGTCACAGATTAGTACAGTAATAATAGTAATCTTCACATAGTAAGTAAGTAGGTATTTCGACTAAAAAGTGAATAATAACTTTAGTTTCGGAAAAACATTGATGGACGATCGCGAAAATGTAGGCCGAGGCGAAGCCGAGGCACACATTCGTGAGTCCATCAATGCTTGATTGCCGCCAAGGCTAGTATAGTACTTTTCTCAAATAATGCGCGGAAATTCAAACTGAATAAATTAAACTAAAAAAATCCAGAATCAATAACGAACAACGATAATTGTTTACGCGCGAATATGTTAATTTGTTTCTTCTGTACTATAAACAGGTCTATTTGGTAAATCTATAATATGTTACCGCCTTGGTTGCCATGTGTTAAAGTAAAAAGTTTGTTCCATGTTTAAATAACACGACAAATGTGTTTTCATAGTAATTTATTTGGCCGCTAAACACGACAGTAAGGTTCAGTTCACACCGAGACGCGACGCGAAGCACACTTTTTTAAGATCCAATACAATATTGAATTTATTTACTACACAATAAGGTTCACGCGCTGCGCAGCACCACGCATCTCAGCGTACTTTGACACGTGTTCACGCTCGCCTGAAACTATACCTTTTCTTGAAGAAAATAAGTTGGATATTTGTTTAAAAGTCCGTGCAGCGTCGCATCGCTTCACTTCGCGGTCTGTACTGACCCTTAGGCACTAGTCTTAACAAGCGCCCGAGGCGCGCACCTCATACGCCGCGTGTTGGGCGCTTAATAAAATTGTATGAATTTCTATGTAACGGATTATTCAAGCGCTCCTGTCAATGGGCGTGCGTGGTGAACGTAGAACGTCAAAACGTAGTGTACTGATAGACAATACTGAGCGTGCGCCTCAGGCGCCGCGTCCAACGCCCGCCCGAAACGGAGCGTACTGTGCGCGCGCCTCCGACGCTTGTTATGAGTTTTATGACTTATGACTAGTCCTTTATGGATTTTCATACAACATTGCCGGTCGCATATTCCCTTGTTTTTGACCAGTACAGCAATTTCGATTTATCTCGAGGAAGGTAGTCAAAATAAGGCTCCAATTTCCAAGCATGTTTGCGAAAAAAATATTTTTCACTTTGTAGTCGCTTTTTTTTGGGTTTCTTTCCAGAAACACGGCGAAAATTTTTAATATTAAGGCAGTATTTTTTAAGCAGTGACTGATGCTGTATTCTGAAAAATGTAATTAACTAATACTGTAATGTAAGTTTCCTCACCTTAAAAAGTGGAGGTTAGTTTTTGTGATATGAATAGTTTAGGAACGTATATATATGAATAACGTATTAAAGCTGCTCATATACCCCATACTAGCAGCTTTGGATTGATTTCTCATATACCTGCTAAATTGTAGTACCTAACTAATTATATTTTAATGTCACCTCATATCTAATAAGAGACATGCATTAAGGCGAACGCTTCAGGGTAGCCATCGAAATTCTATTTGCAGGATATTTTAATCAACATACAACCTGACACTGACTTGCAAATTACAAAAAACGTAAGAACATTTTAATTTTGCGGGCTACCTAAGCGTATCCCCCTTAAGCCCTTAAGGGAGATGGTTCCTTATGAACAATATTTCATTTTTGTGTGAACTCTAGTTAAAATGAGTACCTACATAGATAAGATAATAATTTTTGATCTCAACAAGTATGAAAACTATAGAATTAAGTCTGCATATTTGCTACCGTAGTGCTAATTTAAGGAGTCTTGAGGCCTAGTTGTGTCTGAGTAACAGCGCGGCACGTGTAAAAATTAGGGATAAGTAATTGTGTCATTTATTAAAGCTTTAAGTAATAATTTAGAGCTGTTATTAGTAATTAACGCGGTGACGGGAGAACGCCGTCTGCCCGAGGTACGTCTGGCGTTATGGCGGGGACCCTTGGTTATGGGGTCCTTCTAAATTTCTATGAAATGCGGACCTTGCTGTGATGATAAAAGTAAAAACAAGGCGGTACCTACATTTTTTTCGCACTAATTAAAATAATTATGTATATTATCGTAGCGAGTAAGAGAATTATGATTACTCTTGACAATCTTCACTGTGTACTTACCTACTTATAAAGGCCATGTCTAAACTAAAATAATTAACTAAATAAAACCTAATATTGTTTTGAATGCAGTGTTTTATTGGATATACCTTTATATACCTACGTAATTATAAGATGCAGTTGCAGTGACTACACTTGGCCACCATAAGGGATTTTAAATTTTGATAACACAGTCGCCAAATATCAGAATTTGTCGGTCACTGGTTCAAAGTTATCAAGGGTTAATACAGTATGTTATCTAACGAAGGGCCTTCCCGTTAACCTGCAATAGTATAGCGGCTATACATGCTAAAAATAAAAATATGTGGCCGACCGAAAAGTATGTGGCCGATTTAGGGAGCATCTCCCCAGTTTGGCCCAAAAAAGCTACGGCACCTAGCGATCATTGCACGCCCGGTTCCCCGGGCCTGAGTGGGACACAGGTGACCTCAAAATTTTTAACATTCAACTTTGTCCCACTAACTAACTTGTATCAAGAGATATGATCCGAAAAAAATCTGCTCCATTGATGTAACCACAACGACATAAATTCAATAGGAAATATGCAAGTACTTCAAAACTTTATTTAAATATAAATTGTATTTAGAAATTGAATTGAGTCAAGAAACTTAGTACCTACTAAATACATAAAAATGCAAAAACAAAACCTGAAAAATCCTGTAAATGCATTATTTATTTATTTATTTTATTATGTATGTACACAGAGTAAAATACATACAGATACTACATAATTATAATATGAGTACAAAGACATTTGTTACACAATAAAATAAAATAAATGTTGCGTTTTGTTGTTGGAACGGAACGCAAACTTGAACCGCCTTGTCTTGGACTATGCCGGAAGTAACATCAAAATCTTAGATCAGATGATGTAGTAATCGTAAGTGCGATTTCTGCTTGAACAAAAAATAATTTAATAGTAATTATTTCTTATGTAAAAACAATATAATTATTATACAACAAACTATTTTTTTAATGAATATAATAAAATTTTAAATATAATAATAAAAAATTAAA